>SMSQ01025742.1:12074-58981 GCA_019453375.1 Ctenoplectra terminalis
CGTCCTATCCAACGTTCCTTATATCTTCCTTTCTCACCTCCCAACATTTCATCAAAGAGGAACCACGTAAACAGCACCCTAAACAAAATCACAAGAAAAGAACAGAGACAAATCTGTTTCCACCATTCCTGGAAAGGTTTCTTTTTAACAAGTTCTTCGCAAGTTTTGCCAAAAAGGAGACACGGAGGACGCGAACAGACGGAGGAAGGGGTGGCGATTATTTCGACGAAGTCGAGGAAGAGAGGCAGAGACGCGGCACAAACAGATCGAAAAAGAACAGAGTTACGCGGAGTTTGTTAGCAGGGGGCACTCGCCTTTTTGTAGGTGCGCCGTTTGTCGACGACACGGGTAAACTTTCCCACAGTTTCGCGGCGATTCGCGGGGCGTTGCGGAGGCGGCTTGCAGCGGCAGACACGCCCAGCGTCGCGACGCTTTTATCGATCAACGGCCGTACGCACGCCAACGGCCATTTTACTTTTCCACCGATGGATACGTGAAAATTCACCGGGTCTTGTTACTATTGAAAACTGGCGAAGGGGAGGGAATGGCCATGATGGGAACGCGGCGACGATGCGTCGCGACACTTGCAGCTTCCTCGTCGAAACCGAGATCTTGGAGATATTCGTCGATCTGATAGATTTTGATAATTATTAGCAGTCTTAGAGATTGTAGGGAAATTCTTGATGTTGTATTTTAGTTTTTTATATTATTATTGTTATCAGTTTATTGGATTTATTTTGCAATTTGGGTAAAAAGTATAGTGTGAACTTTTAATCCATACGAGTTAATAACGATGTGCTTAGAAGGGTCCATATTTATACATTTTATATTTATTACAGAATTACACAGACGATACATACCGAGTTTTGACGGAACTGATTGAATGTCCATTGTGTCTACCGTCTATAAGTATTTACCATCAGTTTATCTAAGATATACGAAATATATTTTAAGTAAGATATCCCGACATAATTTTTATCACAGTATTTATCTTTTACACTTACATAAAGATCATGCTTCTATATCAATCATATTAATTTATGTTCGTTCTATTTAGGGGTATTTACATTATAATCATGATATCAATTTTTTGATTCGATTCCACCAAGTTGTAAAATACTCATGGACAGTAGTGTATATGTAAACACTGTTTCATTCTTATGTGGATTCAGTGTTAAATGGCGGCATTGGTATGCTGTTTCTTCTGCGTATAGGTATGGATTGTAGGCGAAAATTTTAGAGGAAGATTGTTAGTGAAAGTGTTGCATATTTATTTGTAAAATAAATTCAACAGAGTTTTAACTAAGAATATTTACTAATATCTATTAATGGTGTTTTACAAAAATGACCTGGAACGCTGTTCTTAGCTTGAAGGACTAAATCGGACTAACCAAAAACGCAAAGGAAAAGCTAGACACTTACTGATGCCATAAACCAATACCTAACCCTTGCAAGATAACCGCACCAGTATACTCGACTATTTCTAAAACATTAAAAATATATGTGTACTATATTGTATAATAATGCTTATTTTTAACAGAAAGAAAAGAGAATTATGTTGGAGAGTACTAAAATTTGGCTGTTTGTGTATCGCAACAAGTTAACGGAGGGCGGTATGCTTGTGGTGTTGCTCAAAGTATAAGCAAAATTAAGTGATAATTAAACAAGCTGTGAAATCATTGTTGCATTTACTTTTACGTGCATTTTTCTTTAATATTACTTCAAGCTTTTGATATTCAGATATGGAAAGATTTAAGAAATAGCGCTGGAGAATATATTTTTGCTGGAAGGATATGAAACCGATTGAACTGCTTACAAACGTCCAATACGAATATATTTCATGTAACTTTTCGATTCATAATCTTTCCAATATACAGACTCACAATCTTGATTGTCCCTGCGATCTCTTATTAACACTAGAACTACCAAAACGATCAAAGTGACCCATTCGTAATATTTTACAGAAATTTTATAAATTATCTGCGGTACCTTTTCGGAGATTTTCCGTGATTTTCTGTTAAAAATATAGATAAACCTTTGTCTCGGTTGCATCACGTATTATTTTACATACTTTCCACTTTGATTTCTTCAGTAGAAATAAGTGTACTTTAATCGTCGGTGGTTCTACTGTTAAAATTGTTGTAATTAGTACCAAACTATTTATACCGTCCACTAAACAAGCTTTGCCATACATTAAACTTCAGGATCAAAACACCGAAACTTTTTTCATTATACAGTCTCAGTGATTTTTAATACCATACTTACCACATTTATCACCCAATTCAGCGACCTTTCTCTCGATCGTCATCAAAGTCGCACGGTGTACCTCGCGAACCAGCGATTAACCCTCTAATTAATGAAGGTTAACGCTTAATCTTTAGTCCATTCGTTTCTGGCTGCTTTTTCTGCTCCTTCTTCTCCTCGTTTTGCAAAGAGTCGTCGGTCGGTTGAATCGAGTCGGTAGGTACGCGAAACCGGCTTATAGGCTCGTATATCTCTTTATAGGGCCTTATCATATTTATGGGAGCCGGTGGAAGCGTGCGACATGGAAACCGCATCTGTCGGCATGCATATTTTTAAATACCAATTCACCGCGCGCAGCTCCACGGCCGACGCGATTTCTTTCCTCTTGAAACTCCAATGCCGATACGCAATGCCGTTTCGTTTATTTATTCTTCCCGACCGTGTACTCGTCCCGACGACCCGCGGGGGAGAGAAGAAATGCCCCATCGTCGTCCGTGGACGACTCAATTCGAACGCGAAAGCGAAACGCGATGAACGCGATCGCTCGAGGGTGGTGATTTAATTGTCCCTCGCAAGATTATTCCTCGAGGATCCTTCTGAAGCACGTTAGCTTGCTCCGAGTATCGCTCGGATCTTTCATTCGAAAGAAAGAAGCGATGGACCGTGAATGTTGAGTTGGAACAAAGGATTGATCAATTTAGAGTAGGTCTTTGACGAAATTGTAAAAGATTTAGAATAGAAGTTCTGGGAAATATTTAAGGATTCGTAATTTAAAAGTAACTTGCAGGTTTTGAAACGAGCACAGATAAGGTATTTAAGTTGGTTGAAAAGAGTACAGATGAGGTATTTAAATCTAAGTGAAATTATTGGGTTGTTCGGAAATCAGGCTGGCAATTTCCATTACTTGACGTATTGCGTAAATGCAAGAAAATATTTTTTCTCATAGCAAAACGCACCGCATACACCGAAGGATTGATTATATTGGGTTGTTCGGAAAGTAATTTCGGTTTTTCCCGATAGAGGATTTAATTGTATTTTTTTGCACCCAACTTCACACTTAAGCCGCATAATCATTGTATGTTTTGAGAGCTGATATAGCAAGGTTTGTGCGTGAAAAAGTCCATTTGATTCTAGGCAGTAGTTTTTGGTTGGTGCCCTTTTAAATATGGAAAGCAATAAGCAGCATTTCCGTCATATTTTACTTTTTTACTATAGAAAAGGTAAAAAATGGTGTTCAAGCCGGAAAGAAATTAACCGATGTATATGGAGAAGATGTGTTGACAGTACGCCAGTGCCAGAACTGGTTTGCAAAATTTCGATCCGCAAATTTTGATGTCGAAGATGCACCACGTTCTGGAAGGCCGGTTGAAGCTGATAAAGACAAGATAAAGGCATTGGTTGATGCAAACCGGCGAATAACAACACGGAAGATGGCGAAAGGTGCTAGACCAGAATGGCCAATATATAATTTAATCAAATATTTGTTCGTTATACGAAAATTGTCTTTCATTTTCACAAAAAAAAACGAAATTACTTTCAGAAGAACCCAATATATCCCATCGTACACTTATATATTAACACATTGACGGCCGCTGTCACGTTCGTGTGACTTTATACAGCTATTTTCTGGAAATCGTTTCTTGCCGTCGTTTCGATGTTTGTATACTAATACATACCGATGCTATTTTTAAAGTAACATTAAAAATAGTGTAACAGTGATCTTAACTCTTTTCTTATTAATAATTATGCTAGGAACGATGGTGTAAATATTGCCGCCGCTAATCTAAAGGCAATGCGAAAAATGTGCGGCCGTCAAAGTGTTAATAATTTGTAACAGATTATAGATTTGAATTTCGATGACATCAATTCTAGCTAAATTAGTCTTCTAGAAACTTGAAACAAAAAATATTTCATAAATTGTGTTCAATCATTTCTGTTCTCTAGGAAAAAAAAAATTTGTTGCCAATGTTAACAAGCTTAACACGTTAAGCGTTACGCTGATTTTTGTCGACTTTCCGTTAACCCTTTCGCTACGAAAAGCGTATATACGCTTTTAAAAATGAAGCAATCATCTGATATAAGCGTGCATAGAATTATTTCTGCACCATAGAATTATTTATGTTTTCATTTACATATGACCTGCAATCAATCATTAAACAATACATTTAAATTTTGCTATGTATATCTTTGTTATATCAACAAAAACTGTATCGATTCGTACACCAAGAGCTCTCTCAATTCTGAGAACACCGTAGCAAAAGGGTTAAATTATATGCTATGATACTAATTGAAAAACATTTGGTCGTAAAATAGGTAAGAGTTGAAGGAAAAAAATGGTAAAAGCCTGCAAAGGATAGTCGTATCTTTATTTAACGTGGTTTAATAAAACCCATCAATGAATTATAAGATAATGTTTCTTGAAATTGATACTGTCGGTTTTTAGAAACAAACGACGCCTAAACGAAAGTTTCAGTGTCGGTCCAAAATTTTTTTTCTTGGTTTTTAGAATGAAATTTAGTTTTTAACGCTAGAACTACCGAGGTGCTCAAAACGTTCCCAATTTCTTATATAAATTCTACAAATTTATAACGATGCATTTTTAAGAATTAATTGTGTTTTTACGTAACGAATACGACTAAAGATTTGCATGCATTTTAGATTTTAGATCCCATGTATTTAATATTTCTTTCAAATACATATTTTGAATTCTTTGGTTGAAATAACAACTTTAATCATCCGTAGTTCTACTGTTAAATTAAAATTAACAACACAAAATGATATGTGAAAATACTACCACACAAGAAATGCATCGATCTCATTGATTTAATCAAACACTTCAAAATCATGCAAACCTAAAATTCACAAAACTTCTCCAACTGACAAAAATAACCCACGAACGCGACATCCTCGATCTCTAAAAATCTCACTCAACGATCCCTGTTATCCCTAAAAAGCTATTGCTTTCGTTCTAACGAACACACAGTGGTACACGGCGAAACGTAAATAAAGAAACATCGGTTCTCTCCATCAAGATGTAACCGATTACACGGATTTTTCCGCGCTGCACGTCCGCGCCCGTATTACACGCGCAGGTCGAACATCAGTTGTAAGTGGGCACGCGGACCGGAATGAAACGCGGTGCTCGTTGATTCGAAAGGAATAATCGGATTAAAGGCTGAATACTGGCTGCCGCGGGGTGCAGTTCATTGTGAACGTTGACTCTAGAGGGATGAAACCCACGTAGCTATGTGGAATACGGGCGGCTCCGACTCCTTTCTCCTACGACAATCGGCGTCGAGCCAGCTCGAGGTCTGACCGAATTCGATTCCGGGGGACTGAGCGCCTGCCACGTGGCCCCTATTACATAATATTAGACCTACACCCCCTCACACCCTCTTATTAGGACGTTGGTGAGAGAAGCAACGTTTCGTAACCTACCGACTGTGACTGCGATTTTCTTTCGCGATTCATCCGAATCGTGGTCCCACGCGATTACGTCGAGTGTGACGGTATCGATGATGATGGTGCTGGCGGTGTAGATTGAACGGAATCAGTGGTTTCGCTTTTTTTTTAGATTTGGAGGGAAGGTTGTAGGGTTAGGCTACGGTTGTACTGGATGCGTATTCGGACTGTTGTACCCTTAAATAATTTCGTATATGATCTTATTGGGTTGTCCGGAAAGTTCGTGCCGATTTTCGTTAGGTGCCATTAGAACGGGTTTGAATATGTCGGAATGATTAAAAACAAATGACACGCGTACATATTATAAAGAGTGACACTTGAAGCATCTTTAGACAAAAGTTTAGTTAGGATACATTCATTTTCGTTAGTTTTATACGCTATTAACTGTAGAGCTACCGACGATTAAAATAGACTTATTTGTAGGAAAGAAATCGAAATGATAAGTATTTGGTAAAATACTTATATTAAGGGTAATAATTCTTTGTGCATATTTTGTTTAAAAAATTATAGAAAATCCTTGAAAATGCCGTACTGTAAATTTATAAAATTTCTATGACAAATTACGAACCAGTAATTTTGACTCGCACGGTAGTTCTGGTGTTAAATATGGAAAAGTTTTTCGCCGAAAAACCTAAGAAGTTTTGGAAGAATGGGATATTCAAGATACGTGAAAGATGGAGAAAGGTATAGTACAAAATGGAACATATATAATTTAATAAATGTATAAGGAAATTTAAATGTCTTGTGTTTGAATTTTCCTTAAAAATCGGCACGAACTTTCTAGACAACCCAATACAATTAGTTTTATCTGTATTAGTTTTATCTGTATTTAGCTGGTCACCAAGTTTCGCCATTACTCACATTGGGCTCTTCAGCTTGCAACTCTCCTTTTAACGTTTATAATCCGAATTTTGTTTGTTTATCGGAGAAAAGAACTATGATTGATTACAGTATCTTACTTTGGTCGCAAAATTTTTTAAGTAATAATTGTTATAGATGGATTGTGGTATCGCTACAATAATACAGTAACAAAATTTAACAGTACAATGATACTGTTGGAATATTTATTAAAATGGTAAAACAGTGTTTACTGTGAAAAGTGTTTTATTCTTAATAAAATCACAATAATACAGTAACAAAATTTAACAGTACAATGATAATGTTGGAATATTTATTAAAATGGTAAAACAGTGTTTACTGTGGAAACTGTTTTATTCTTAATAAAATCACAATAATACAGTAACAAAATTTAACAGTACAATGATAATGTTGGAATATTTATTAAAATGGTAAAACAGTGTTTACTGTGAAAAGTGTTTTATTCTTAATAAAATCACAATAATACAGTAACAAAATTTAACAGTACAATGATAATGTTGGAATATTTATTAAAATGGTAAAACAGTGTTTACTGTTGAAACTGTTTCATTCTTAATAAAATTGCAGGTGGAAAAATACACGTATCCTAGGAAATAGATTTTGTTGAGTAAAAATGAGAAATGTAAAAATACTATTGCAATTGGAAAACTATACAAAGAAATATAATGTTAAAATGGTGCCGGTCTTCAACGTGGGAGCGCTGGCGGCTAAAACAGACTGACTAGTCTTCAGGAATCCTCGGGCTGGTCAGCAGAAAGTGCAATAAAGCACAGGTCAAAAAAGACTTTGCAGCTGGTAGGTCTTTTGCGTTGCGGGGGTATGCACATATTCTCGGTGAATCCCAACAGATAACTAAATGAAATCAATTTTTTAAAATATAGATACATCAGTATGTAACTCTGAAGTGGCGCCATAGAGGGTTAACACGTTGACCGACAGGGTGGTTGTATTGTTTTTGGATCGCAGATTGTTTCTCGCGTAGCGCCACGGTGGTCATCGGTGACCGGAGTGTTTCAAATGTTTATAATTGTAAAAGTTGAACGAACATTGACGGTTAACCCTCTATAACCCGAATTTTGNGTCGCAAAATTTTTTAAGTAATAATTGTTATAGATGGATTGTGGTATCGCTACAATAATACAGTAACAAAATTTAACAGTACAATGATACTGTTGGAATATTTATTAAAATGGTAAAACAGTGTTTACTGTGAAAAGTGTTTTATTCTTAATAAAATCACAATAATACAGTAACAAAATTTAACAGTACAATGATAATGTTGGAATATTTATTAAAATGGTAAAACAGTGTTTACTGTTGAAACTGTTTCATTCTTAATAAAATTGCAGGTGGAAAAATACACGTATCCTAGGAAATAGATTTTGTTGAGTAAAAATGAGAAATGTAAAAATACTATTGCAATTGGAAAACTATACAAAGAAATATAATGTTAAAATGGTGCCGGTCTTCAACGTGGGAGCGCTGGCGGCTAAAACAGACTGACTAGTCTTCAGGAATCCTCGGGCTGGTCAGCAGAAAGTGCAATAAAGCACAGGTCAAAAAAGACTTTGCAGCTGGTAGGTCTTTTGCGTTGCGGGGGTATGCACATATTCTCGGTGAATCCCAACAGATAACTAAATGAAATCAATTTTTTAAAATATAGATACATCAGTATGTAACTCTGAAGTGGCGCCATAGAGGGTTAACACGTTGACCGACAGGGTGGTTGTATTGTTTTTGGATCGCAGATTGTTTCTCGCGTAGCGCCACGGTGGTCATCGGTGACCGGAGTGTTTCAAATGTTTATAATTGTAAAAGTTGAACGAACATTGACGGTTAACCCTCTATAACCCGAATTTTGTCTGCTTATCATATGAAGAAAATTACGATTCGTTACAGTTTTTCACTTTGATTAAAAAATTTTTTAACTAATAATTGGTACAGATGGATCGTGGTATAACTGCAGTAATACTGTGATAAAATTTAACTGTACAGTGATAACTAAATAAAATAAATTTTTATAACTTTTAAGTCACGCGAGGCCATAGAGGGTTAATCAATTTTGAGCATCATTGCTGATTAGAAATTACTTTGAAATAAAATGTGCATTGTGCAGCGATTCAAAATTTTTATTAGAAGATCAAAAGTGAGAGATTAATTTTCATCAAATCTTCCATCTACCGGTGTAATGTCCTGAGCAAAATATGTGATTTCAGCGTGGCGATCAAAGTGTTAGCTCTCCTACAGAGTCATAATCTAAAATCTATCTTCCTTCGAAACTTAAATAGCCCTATTTATAGCGGCATTAACAAAAATTGAACATTTATTTGTTCATACGTATTTATAATAATGAATCAAATGATAATTTGTACATCGAATTAGACTACAAATCATTATCTGAGTCGTAATTAATACACACGTAAAATTGTATATTTCTCATGTTGATATTTGATCAACAAATAGAGCAAACTAATACTTCAATAAGAGTAAAGCAAAATAAAAGAGACAAAAATAATATTCGGGATTAATAAACTAATAGTCAAATAATCCTATCTATGTTTAATCAAATAACCTCGACACTTAACATATTACGGGTTATACGTAAAAATTCTCCACGAAATAGATAAAATAAAATACCGTAAATTATACTTAGTGTATCGAATTTCCGCAAAATATTCATGAAAAAATATCAAACACTACTTAGTGAACACAAAATACATAACTAACCAAAATAAAAACATTTACTTCCCCCCCGATGCTTTTAGATTTTCTATTCTTACTGACATGATACGCGAATTTTTTGCCACGATGATACATTAAATGTCGAGGTAATCGTTCATTTGTTTTAATATTGCAAAATAATAACTAACACCATTAGTCAACTAGCCCCGGTCTCTCTTACTTTTACACGATATTATTAATATTTACAGAATGGTTAAATACATAATACAGTAGATGTCTTAAACCTCAAACTTCAGTTTACAATACGTACCAAATAGGAATTACGACACAAGATATATTAAGTGGTACGGATTTAAGCAACCCTCCTCTCGCATAACCCCAAGACGTGCTACATTCATCCTCCAGTGACATCTTACGCCAGGAATCATTCATACCTTCGAAACAACGTCGACTCTCTCGGCAGTGTTTCCCGACCACCCTTACGTTCCTTAATTATACCACGACAATCACGCTGTTATTCACGAGAGTGAAACGAAAAAGAAGACCATGCAAACGATCAGCGACAATCGCCGTTTAATTTTTACGCCGATTTTTGTGTGCTCCGTGCAACGATGACTCGTTCGATCGTATGGCGCACGCTCGACGCCGACGTGGAAAGTGTCAATCTGTCGACGACGAGAAAAAGAATCGACGTCGAACGGCTGGATAACGGCATCCATAGATACCATCGGTCTCTCTCCTGACTAATTATCGCGAACATTATCACCGCGTCGCTCGATCCAGCTGAATCATCGACCGCGACGCAGCACGCACCTGAACTCCCCGCGGAAACGACCTGTTCCCAGGCGAATCGTGCGAATAGGAAACAGCCATGCATGTATATGCATGCCACCTAAGCCTTCGGACGTATAATCGTACCGATCTCACGAATTCGAAACGAGATACGCGTACGTATGGTAACACGCTTAGGCTTGCGCTCGCATTCAACGACGCCTGTGTTCCGGATTAGCGATGATCTCCTTTGTCAGGGCAACGATCGGTGCTTATAGGATCGGCTAAGGTTTGCGTACGGCACACTGGCTGTGATCGATAGGTGCGATAAATAAATGGGAAACGAAGATTGTTGTTTCGTTTAGTACGTGTCGCGCTATGCACAGTAGTTGATGTTAACACATTGCGTACGGCACTCTGCTCGCTCGACGCGCTTCCACGGCCCGCACACTTTTCAGCGCTCCAAAAGAACTTTGTACAACGCATGTATGCATTTTTTTATTTTTCATTTATAAAGCATTCTTAAATATTACTACATATTTCTTGCACATCTATTTAGTACGTAGGCTTTCTTACATTTTAACTATTATTTATTATATAAATAAAATTCTATCGATTATTTATTATTTATTTTACAAACTTGAATAATGCTTCAGAGTATGATATCCGGTGAAGCGTTTTCCTTCGCGCAGTGGTATTTCGCGTAATTTTCAACCATATCTGGTATCGCTCCTTTTTTCCATTCGAACAGACTTTACACTTTTTTGTCCCCAATTTCTTCTTGTCTTTTCCTATTATTGCTTCGCGCGTATGCCGTTACGAATTGCCAGAAAGTCTACACGGTGGGTCGATGCGTGTATAATTTGTTCGCGTATGGGCCGTCGATACGCGTGTATGAAAAAATATTAGAACGAGATATCTCATAACCCGGTCACAAAGTTCAGTTTGCTATATACGAGATATCTCGTGACCCGTACGCAATGTGTTAAAGGAAGGCACCCATGTTTTGCATGTGTTTGTATAAACTCTACATTCCTGAAAGAAAAACTAAAATAACGGACTTTTTCTTAGCGGCCTTCACTCTGGGGTATGACCATCAATTAGGGTTTGGGGGTGTCTGCGAACACCCCAGGTACGAATGTACGCGCTGACTTGTTTTTTCTCCTTAGTTCTAACCGTGCGCCCGTCTTATACGCATCCTCCTAAGACTATCTAAATATATACTTTTCTTCTACCGTGTCTTAACCCTTTGCACTCCTATGTCGAGTGTAGCTCGACATCAGTTTTTAACTCAGGAGCTCCTTTGTCGAGTCCCACTCGACATTTTTTCATGTCCCAATAAATAGTCGCGCACACGTTATGTCGACGTTCTTACCGACCTGGTTTATTATTATTATTATCAAGCGGGAGAAAACTTGCCTAACTTAAATCAACCTGCTCAGAGTTTGAAAACTATATAATTGTCACCATCGAGAAAAAGATTTTGTCGATGCTTGCTCGTAATTGTCATACTCTAAATATGAAATTGGGGAGGCCTGGAACATTTGATAAACATGATCGCTCAGATGGAAAGCCTCATTTCATCTTCGTACATCCCGAAGGAAAACACAAAGACTGTGCAGTCTGCTCAAATAGAAAAATACCTGGAGGAAGAAGAGAGACAACTTATTTTTGTGAAACGTGCGAAAGAAAACCAGGATTGCATCCTGGAAATTGTTTCAAAAGATACCATACGCTTGAAAATTTTAAAATACGACAATAGTGTAAATAAAACTGGTATTTAAGTGAATTTGTTTCTTCCTTTATTTATTTAAATTGCCTAATTCTTTAGTTAAAATAAAATTCAAATAAAACGCTTAAAAGGGTTTGAAGCTGCTCGTAACGAAATTGAAATAAAATTCGGAGTGCAAAGGGTTAAACATAATTATTTAAACACTCCTCCACGTAACCTCCTCAACAGTTGACAATAAAATTGCACCACTTTTGAAGAACACAGTTTGTCGAATATTTTTAGATACATTGCGAGCTTTGTAGTTATACTTTTAATAGTTTTGAATAATCTGATGCAACAGGGCTGCATTATATCGCTTCAGATGGATTTTATCAGGTTGACCAAACAGTTCGTGCGGGTTTTAACGTGTAAATAAAAAGCTATTTTTTTTTATTATAAAAGGAAATATTTTTATTCGGTAATGTATTGTCCATTGGAATTGCTAAGTCACCTTTTATTTTGAAGATTTCAACTGAATTTAGTAGTATTTGATAGCGCTGGAAGACAATTATCGCTAAAAATCGTACGAACTTATTTTGGCCGATTTAATACATCAATTGTTTCACAGTCATGGATGATTGTCAGTTTTGGAAAAGCATTCACAGTTTGTAGTGAAAGGTGGTGTAATTCCTGTGACCACTACTGTGTAAGGATTTAATGGGATATTCGGTTAACCCTTTAAGTGCGGGTAGCTTTAGCACAGTCGATCGCTCTAAACGCAAAAAGAAACGAAAAATTCTAATTTTATATTACTGAAGTGCTATTCTATTTTAAAAGATTTTTTTATTGTATTTATTTTAGTTTTATTTTACTGGTATACATATTATTTTAGTACGTGGTTTAAAAACCACACCCGCAGTTAAAGAGTTAAAGCACCTATAATCGCAAGAAACGTAAAAAAAATAATTTTTATCGTCAGTTATGAAAATGTCGGTCTTTCTGAATATAATTTAGCGTAGTTCCTTTTTTTGATTCTCAGCAGTAATTAGTTTGATATTTCAATAACAAAAATCGACTAACAAATGAATTACTGCCGTTTCTCGAGAAAATGGCTATCAGTAAAATAGTATTTTAAACTCCATTGTGACCGATTTTCTCAGAGTCTGAAAAAATAAATTCAATTGATATTTTTATGGCAAATTCTTAAGAAGTTGTTGAATATACCGAATATTGAAATCTGAAAAATAATGCCTATATTTTCTCCCATGGAGTGTTAACCGAACGTCAGCTGTAAAAATATCGGCACTAAATCTAAGATTAGAAATGGACACCTTTTAATTGCGACACATTCAAAAATTAAGCACGATCTGTATACAGAATTTTTTTATTTTTATTCACGTTTGTTATTTCGTCCCATATTCGTTATCATTTATCACGTGCTCCAATGTCAATAATTTTACTCCTCTGTTTAACAATCTATGTTTATACTATAAACGTACTTATTCAACTTTCGTAAAACGACATAATTGTTGTGAAAACTGACAGTGTTCGTTCCCAAAAATTCATTACTCATACGAATCATACGTACAAATATTAAATCAAAACTTCGTCTAGATTCTTTCCAACCGGTTAGAAATTATTCTTCGATCCACCATTATGATTGAAAGAAAGTTGCTGGAGCTATGAAAACATTACAGACTTTTTACGAACTTCTTTTCGAACGTGACACATCCCTAGGGATACGCTAAGAAAACTCATGACATTCCCACTCGATGACGAAACGACCTGTGCTATTGCAGGTGAGTAAGGATCATCGGCATCCGCTATCAAAACCGTTCCTTTATTGTACCGTGATTTTCTTTCTTGAAGATCAATCATTCGCTGGACCTCCGATTTTGACGTTCTTGCGACCTTGCTGTGAACAATTGACTCATTGTGTTCGGTTTACCTTGAATCTTTCAGCGGGACAAAGAAATCAAATCTGATGAAAGTTCTTAATCCCTGAATGAAAAGATTAACGCCATTGATAAAAGCTCTTGATGTTCGTGAAAGGCGTTATTGTTTTTCGAAGTAGTTCAAATACGGCGATAAAAATTAGAAGTTATTATTAGAAACTATTTTTCGGTACTATTATGATTTGTAAGAATTAAATTGGAATTATTTCCAACGCATAACATCACAGAACTATTTGGTTGTGAATGTGTGTAATATAATTTGAAAAAAATTTTGACATATGTAGATTCTATAAGATAAACGTCTTAAGTCATATGCAAATTATATTAGGTTGGAAACTATGAAACGGGCGTTTTTTGTTTAGTCTGTGTTGAGCTGCGACTGAGAGAGATACATTGTAACGTGCGCTCGATATTTTTATTCATAAAGCTTAAAGGTATTCTTCTTACTCATTTTTAAAAATTTTTTCGCGTTTGTATCCCATTTTTATTTTATTTTTATCCTAAACCAGATGGAAACGAAACGCGATTTACATCTACTCTTGTTGTACGAGTTTAAATTAAATCATACCGCGGCTCAAGCTTCGAGAAATATTAATCAGGCATTCGGAGATGGATCCACCGATGAAAAAAATGCTCGATATCGGTTGGAAAAATTTCGTTCTGGCAATTTGAGTATCGCGAATGAGCCTCGAGAAAGACCACCGGCCCATATTGATAACCAGGAATTAAGGACGACTGTGGAATTCGATCCACGCACAACTAGTCGATCACTTGGGTCTAAACTAGGAACTAGTCGTACAGCTGTGTTAAAACATTTGCGTGCAATAAATAAAATCAAAAACTTGAACATAGCTGAACACAGACTAAACAAAAAACGCCCGTTTCATAGTTTTCAACCTAATAATAACATTATACGCTTCAAAATGTAGCAACTATGGGGATTTCTAATCTTATTCACCTGCTAAATATAAATAAAGACTATGTTACTGAAATTAGCATATTACATCGTTCTTCCGAGGCTAGAGTAATTCTTTCTTTAAAAATTTGTTACATTCGCTTTTTTTAAATAAGTAAAATTTGGAATGTTTGCTATAAGCATAATAATTTTGTAAATAGCATTATTGATTTTTATTTACGAAACGTTAAATAATAATCTCCTTGTCACCGATTCTATTGTGTGTATTTGTAAAACAAAAATAATTCCAAGAAGGAAATACGTCAAAATGAATTCGATTCTTTACGTAACCTATCCACTGATACATCGATAGTAAGAGACGAAAACAAATTCGTCGAAGATTTCGATTATAAATCAATTTCTCACACCTGTGTACTCATTGCTTTGCGTCTTTGACTGTCTTATTTGATAAAAGCACACTGTGTTGTGCAACGGAATATAATAGTCTCTCTTCGTGTAAAATACGAATAAATACAGCCTAGTTTTGGTAACCTTGGTATTTAATGAAGAAATGATTTTACTTGAACCAACAAGGCACGTTCCGTCACCCGAAAATTGAAAAAATTTGAAACTGCTGGTCTGTAGAGGACCTCGAACTAAGTATCGCGCTATTTTTTTTATCTGCTGATATTCGGTTTTTCAGGGTGAAAACAGCCCTTAAAGTTTCCGGTCTGCTTTCCTATTTTCCTATATATTTTGAAAATTATAACAAATATCAATAAATTTTTAGATCGACAATTTAATGGTTTCTTATGCTCTAAAAAACTGTGTAGTAAAATTGTTAAACTTTTAAAGTATACTTATTTCGACCGGAGAAATCGAAGCGGAAGATATATAAAATAATATGTAATGCAATTGGGACAAAGGTTTATCTATATTTTTAACAAAAAATCGCGGAAAATTTCCCCAAAGGCACTGTAATTGATTTATAAAATTTTTGTAAAAAATTACAAGTTGTAGTTCTAGTATTAATATAATATAAATCGGTCTAGACAAAACATAGGTCCTGGTTTAATTTTTTCCTCTCAAATATATACACAACTGTCCATAGGTATTTGACTATCCTGAGTTTAACTAAAATATACAAAATATATTTCAAATAGGGCATCTCAATGTAATTTTTACCAGATTATTTCTCTCTTACACTCATATAAAATAAAGATCACGCTTCAATGTCGATCATATTAATTTATACTTATTCTACTCAAAAGTATTTACATTATAACCTTGATATAAACTTTTCGATCCGATTCCACTAAGTGGTCAAATACTTACGGACGGTAGTGTATATCGCACAGCTACAATTCTTAACCGAAATTGCAATTTTTATAATAATCACAACCTTTTGAATAACATCATTCCCTTCGTTACACGTTTCCAACGTAATAAAAAAAGAATTCAACATTAAAACGAATAACTAAACACTCCGTTTAATTTCAAATACCTATAGGATAAGTTGAAAAGTGGTGGCTCACTTTTCTTAACACGTTAAACGCCACACCGACTTTGGTCGACTTCCCGTTAGGCTGTGTGCGATACTAATTGAAAAACATTTGGTTGCAAAATTGTTAAGAATTTAAAAAGAAAATTACAGAGGCCTGCAAAGGAAAGTCGTATCTCTGTTTAATGTGATTTAATAGCATCCATTAATTAATTATAAGGTATTATTTTTTAAAATTGATATTGCCAGTTATCAGAAACCGATGACGCCTAAACGGAAATTTCAGCGTCGGTCCGCAGGGACCGTCGTGGCGCTTAACGTGTTAAAAAAAAAAATCAGTAGATTGTCACCTTTGTCACCTTTGTATCACCTTTTTATCAAAAAGACTACTTGTTTATTACATATCCCTCAGCACAAACAATCCGTACAATCAACACCGCCCTATGCAAAACAACAAGCCACCCCAAGAACATACCAAGACCTCCAAACAGTGTCCCCCCCTCATAACAGACCCAACTTTAACGCTACTTCGACTCGAATCAAGCAGACAGGAGTCAAAAGTTGGAGCGGTTCTCCGTTATCGGTGATTGAATTAGCAGATGTCAGAGGGTGGTGCGATTCAGGGTAGGACTTGTAAACTTTCAGTGGAGGAGAAAAATTTCGCGAAAGCAGGGAATCTCTTTACTGTCTAAAAGTACTTACTTTGTCCTGTCAAAGGAGCTCCAGGGCGATACAACGCGCAGAAGTGAAACGGATGGCGCGAGAAGAGGGGAAAAGAGAGGATTCGGGAGGAATGGAGAGTGGCGTGGAAAGGAGAAGAGGCTTGCGCGCGACAAGGGGGTGGGTTTCGTTAGGTCGGGCGCAGTTTTGATGATAACGAGCGGATTTGCAATCACGACTACATTGTGCAGGATCCTGCTGTTAGCTAACTTGAAGAGGGATGAAACTCAGACGAGCCGAGATCACAGAGCAGGAAGCCGAGAGCGCAACGCAGACGGAGGATGAGAGATACGCGTTGGGGAAGCTGCTGGCACTGTCGCGCGTACACCTCCCTTCTCTGTCCTGTTCCTTCTCGTCCCTGCCACGCTTCTCGAGAACGCTGGAAAGTGGAAATCCCGAAATTACAGGACTGTACCGTAGACGATGCAAACGCCCTGTATATACCCTTGTGCATAAATATCTCGCGAAATTTCCGGCTGTAAGGCAATTCCTCGGATACGCGCAGACGCACCGCTTCACGGCGACGACGCTAACGAAGGTTAACGATATGTCTGGCTAATGAACCCGGCTGGTATTGGAACCATCCTCGTTTTATGAAATCCGTATTTACGAGTCTTTCTTTTACACAGGTATTGTTTAGGCTGAACGAAATGGTAGAAGGGGTGAGTAGTGGTGTGCTTTTTTTTAAACTGGTTGTATCGTACGCTTGGTGTTTAATTCCTTCGGTGGCTCAGAAACCTGTGATACAGCGAAAGGTAAGATTAAATTGATTCGGTTATGAGACAAGTAATGGCGATAAGGGATTAGTATCAGTTGGATTTTTGTAACCGCGTTAATAAAAGGGTACGACACGTTAAATGCTATTATTTGTGTTCGAGCTTCTTTACTTACCGTCGGTTATTTATGTAATGATTGGTTTGTATTTCCTATTTGTGATACTTTATCGCTGTTTATATTCAGATTCACGATATTTCTTCTACGTTTCACTATTATTTATTGTATTTTAATTCGGGAATACTTTAGAAAGGAATCCTCGCAAAAAGGAACTATAAATAAAAAATGAGAGATTAATTTTTATCAAATCTTCCATCTACCGGTGTAATGTCCCGAGCAAAATATGTGATTTTAGCGTGGCGGTTAAAGTATTAGCTCTCCTACAGAGTTATAATCTAAAATCTATCTTTCTTCAAAACTTAAATAGCCTTATTTATAGCGGTATTAACAAAAATTGAATATTTATTTGTTCATACGTATTTATAATAATGAATCAAATGATAATTTGTAGGCCGAATTAAACTACAAATCACTATCTGAGTGGCAATTAATACACACGTAAAATTGTATATTTCTCATGTTGATATCTGATTAACAAATGGAGCGAACTAATACTTCAATAAGAGTAAAGTAAAATAAAAGAGACAAAAATAATATAATATATATATATAAATAATAAATACAGTGATAACTAAATAAAATAGATGTTTGAAAATATAGATACATTAGTTTGTAACTTTTAAGTCGCGCGTTGCCATAGAGGGTTAATGAATTTTGAGCATCATTGCTGATTAGAAAATACTTTGAAATAAAATGTGCATTGTGCAGCGATTAAAAATTTTTATTAGAAGATCAATAATGAGGGATTCATTTTTATCAAATATTCCATTTACCGGTGTGACGTCCTGAGCAAAACATGTGATTTCAGCGTGGCGATCAAAGTGTTAGCTCTCCTACAGAGTCATAATCTAAAATCTATCTTTCTTAAAAACTTTATTAAATCTTCCATTTACCGGTGTGACGTCCTGAGCAAAACATGTGATTTCAGCGTGGCGATCAAAGTGTTAGCTTTCCTACAGAGTCATAATCTAAAATCAATCTTCCTCCAAAACTTAAATAGCCTTATTTAGAGCGGCATTAACAAAAATCGAACATTTATTTGTTCATACTTATCCTCTTATTTATGTAATGATTGGTTTGTGTTTCCTATTTGTGATATTTTATCGCTGTTTATATTCAGATTCACGTTGTTTCTTTTAATTCGTATTTTAATTCGGTAATATTTTAGAAAGGAATCCTCGCAAAAAGGAACAACTCTGTAATCGAATTATGAGATTTAGAGATCGTTTCTAATAAATTGATAAGAAACTTTGTTTACTCACAGGTTCACTAATCGTTTATGCTATTGCTTTTGATTCATCGAGTATGAACTAACAACATTGCAAGAAACGCTTCGCTTTTCTTGGAAACACTTTGCTTTTCTTGGAAACGCTACTGGGTCGAGGCTAGGTTTATCAGTATTCCTTTTCGTGTCAAGTGTTTTTCGTGCACGTAGCCAAGAAGGAAAGTCGGTTGCCGTGTCGTTGAATTTTGACAAAAGTTTGCATGTTTGCGCAGCAGGTGGTTAGGCGCGAGTGACATGTCAGGCTGCTTTCTCGAATTTGTATTCTTTTATGGAGTATCGAGGGCTGCGCGACAATGAGCCCCTGGCACCCATGAACGTTCCACGGTGATCGCTTTCGAATGCGAACAGGTCCCTGGAACACTTTTATCATGATAATGTCGCGTGGACGCCGGGAAATTCCTCGAGGAATGTTTGGAGAGAAACCGCAAGTCTGGAAGCATCTCGAGCGTGGTAAATGTTTAGTAAAAGAAGACGAAGGCAAAAGAGAGATCTTTCCACATAATTTACATTTTTCCATTTCCCACGATTTTCATTTTCTTCTTTCTTTTATAAACGTCCTTTGTCCGTTGCTAACTATGTGGGTGTGATGGTTGGTAAAAGAGTAGCGACTGTTGGAGATGATTTATTTTGAAACATTATATAAGGGTTCAGAATATTAGGATATAGCGCGAACATTAAGCTAAGCTTCAAATATGGTCAAGCAGAAATAAAAGGAATTAAATATTAATTATTTGGGTAAGAGGTTATCGTCAGAACTGAACGCATTGAGAAAATGAAATTAACCCTCTATGGGACCGTGTGACAAACTAATATATCTATATTTTAAAAAATTAATTTTATTTAGTTGTCACTGTACTATTAAATTAGATTACTGTAGGGATACTACGATCCTTTCACAGCAATTATTAGTTTAAAAATTTTCAAATAAAAGTGAAAAACCGTAATCAATCGTAGTTTTTTTTCTAATAAGCAGACAAAATTAAGGTTATAGAGGGTTATACGAGAAGTTAAATGAGAAAAAATTTGATCGCGGAGAACAGTGTTGTTTGTTGGTTTAATTAGGAAATTAGGAGAGATTCTTTGGTAAAATTTTTGTCGTTGAACAGGATAATGAAGAAAATGGGAACAGAGTGGAGATAAATACAATATATCTACCTATATAATGTCTGTTACATTCTCAAGAAAACGAAGTTAAAAAACAAGACAATGTTGAAGTTTTGATATATTATGACTGAAGTGTAGAAACCATGAGATTCATAATATAAGAAATATTTAGGTCCTGGGTGCAAATATTAACAAATTTTTCGAGACACTTCATCTTTTAACACTTGCTAAACACGGAATTTTTTAAATACAAATAATTAAATACGCCAAAAGTTAATTTCAAATATCACATACCTAACTCATCTTTTACTATTTCTATCTGACAATGTATCTATAGGATAAGTCCGGGATAATTCGACCATCGGGAGAGATCGGGCAGTATTAATATCTCAAAATAAAATAAGCTTATTATTATTCTTGTACTAACAATTATTACAATATCGTATATATATAATAAATTATATATAAAGTTTGATGCAAATTAGAAAATAAAACTGAAACCAATTATTTCGAAACCTCCGCAAGCGGAGAATTTAGTTAAATGTGTAAGGTGCGGATGATGATTTCACGATGGATGTTCCAAGCATGAGAACATTTATGATTTATGTGGAAAATTCAAGAAACAATTATACTATACTCTCGTATTATACTTTGTATAAGCTACATTTTTTGGTATTCACAATAGATGGACGTAAAAGTATGATTTATATGTATTGTAAATTACTTATGTGTTTTTTTAACCCTTTGCGCCCGAGAGATGACTCTCATACCACTTGGATTAATGCAGCAACTTGAATCATGACAGATAAGTGAGAATAATTGCTTTATCAATAGATATCCTTTCTCTTTCCATTTTAGATGTTCGAATCTATGTGTGCTTCGTAATACAGCACTCTGTTTAAATTATTATTTTAAATTTGATCTGCTTTTAGTAGTTACAAAAATTGACCTGATTTTACGTTACTTAGAAATCAAATTTATAATATTACAAATAAGACATTCGAATATAGCGAAATAAATAACAGCGATGAAAACAGCGATCAAGTAAAGGAAAACTAAAAATATATTTTTGCAACGCTCGTCCTGAGGAACCGAAAATGCATTTTGGCGTGTGCTTCCTAAAATATCGCACGAAGCAAAATTACAAAGCTTAAGATTCAATATTAAATCTTGTATAATATAAAAATACACCAAATTATGAAATAAAATAATTATATCTATTGTGGCGATTCGAGTTTCCGCATTAATCCACGTGGTGTGCAATAATAAAAATGTAAAAAACCAACAGTACAGTTGCTTCTTCCCAAAAATCGATCAAACTATCCCGAACTTACCCTGCAAAAAAAGAAATACCCTCTTCCAGTACCAAGATACGCAACTAAATCGCTGCGAATAAAATACAAAATTAAATAAAAAAACTAAAATAAACAAAAAGCTAGAAAAAGAATATCTCTCATTTAATCACTACAATGTCATCTGCTACAATCATCTCCCCTAATCTTAAAAATTTCACCCCAGTGTAGGCAGCACGACAAACAAGGTTATACCAGCGGCAACATTCCACGCGGTAAAAATCGAACGGAACGTGGCCATCGATGTGTGCGTGGTCCCCAAGGAGAAACGGACATCGATCGCGAACGGGACTCTCGATGGTATCGATTAATGTGGCAGAAGAGTGCCGGCTTGGCGGCTTGGTTGTCCCCAACGCCAGGATCGAAACCATTGGAACCCCGTGGCTCTTTTTTCGAGGATCCTCCGCGTGTCCTCGCGAGGTAGGACCTTTGTCCGTCCTCGCTCCCACCAGCGGAATAATTCTACCGCCATTTTTCTCGCTTTATGCCGGGTAAGCGTTACTAATGGCCCGTTCCCTGCCGATAGCAAGGACCCTGGTCCCTGTTGCCTGTTCCTGCACGCGTAAACGCGTCCACCAACCCATACACGCGCGTTCTAGCGGCTGCACGCGTGCGTTTCGCGAGCCTCTGCACGCGTACCTACGATGATCTTAACAAATAGGGTGTACCGTGCCGCATCGGGAACATATAAGGCGCATTTGTCTCGAAAGTGTTAGGTTGGTCGCGGAGGTGCGAGGATCGCTACGATAAATGGACAGAATTTCGGTTTTGTTAGTTCTGTTAGTTGCGAGGCCTTTTTTGTAAGTGGACGTCAACCCTTCCGATGCGCGAGCTCGAAAATTGTTCGGTCAAAAGTGGACGGAACGAGCGGGAGGTTTACCGAAGACGGAAGGATTTATTCCTATTTTTCGGATATCTTCTTGTTAAAAATAAGCGTTATTATACAGTATAGTATACATATATTTTTAATGCTTTAGAAATAGTCGCGTATACCGGTGCGGTCCCCTTCCTTGCAAGGGTCAGGTATTGGTTTGTGGCACTCAGTGAGTGTCTGGGTTTTCCTTTGCGTTTTTGGTTAGTTCGATTTAGTCCTTCAAGCTAAGAACAGCGTTTCAGGTCATTTTTGTAAAACACCATTAATAGATATTAGTGAATATACTTAGTTAAAACTCTATTGAATTTATGTTACAGATAAGTATTCAACACTTTTATATTGTTTTCTATTTGTGATAATTGTATAAAAAAAGTGGGAAGTGGTAAAAGGTGTGAAGCAAGACCGAAGTAGCAAATGATACGGGCTACGCGCCTGGAGCTGAAAATTTTTAGCTTGTAAAATTTTGTAACAGCGCTGGTTACTGTTAACAGATATTTTTGCTTCGAAAAAATGTTTTTCTAAAAATATTTCAAAAAACAAAATAACTTTGAAAATCTTTCTGTAAAATAGGGCCTCCTGGTAACATTCGCTACAGACCCCGCGCTGGCTTAATCCGCCTCTGGTGTAAAAGGTTGATGCATAAGTTTACGCTGCGTTACTTATATTCTCTTTTTTTTTTAGTGTATAGTGCATCGATATAGGAGGACCGCGCGCGCTATTAGAAACAAGCGAAGCCCGACTTCCGTTGGAGAGTCGCTTAAGAAGGCAAAGTCGCTTAAGAACCGTCGAACGTGCACGACCTATTACCCATTAAGATTATTCTGCATTTTAGTATTTCTTTCCTTTCCAAATATATATCTCTTGTTTTGTTTAATTCCGTTATACCAATTTATTTAGTAATCCTGACAACCTTAGTCCACTACAAGTGAAACCGTTGACATTGGTGCATTGGAATTTATAATTTTATAGCTTCATATTTCTCTTATATGTACGTATTGTTGGATTGAAAACGTTGAGAGAATGTCATTAACAGTGAAGGANCATTGGTGCATTGGAATTTATAATTTTATAGCTTCATATTTCTCTTATATGTATGTATTGTTGGATTGAAAACGTTGAGAGAATGTCATTAACAGTGAAGGAAAATATTAGGTTGGAAACTATGAAACGGGCGTTTTTTGTTTAGTCTGTGTTGAGCTGCGACTGAGAGAGATACATTGTAACGTGCGCTCGATATTTTTATTCATAAAGCTTAAAGGTATTCTTCTTACTCATTTTGTAAAATTTTTTCGCGTTTGTATCCCATTTATATTTTATTTTTATCCTAAACCAGATGGAAACGAAACGCGATTTACATCTACTCTTGTTGTACGAGTTTAAATTAAATCATACCGCGGCTCAAGCTTCGAGAAATATTAATCAGGCATTCGGAGATGGATCCACCGATGAAAAAAATGTTCGATATTGGTTGGAAAAATTTCGTTCTGGCAATTTGAGTATCGTGAATGAGCCTCGAGGAAGACCACCGGCCCATATTGATAACCAGGAATTAAGGACGACTGTGGAATCCGATCCACGCACAACTAGTCGAACTCTTGGGTCTAAACTAGGAACCAGTCGTACAGCTGTGTTAAAACATTTGCGTGCAATAAATAAAGTCAAAAAATTGGACTTATATGTGGCGCACGAATTGACGCAACGCCCGTTTCATAGTTTGCAACCTAATATATAACTAATTAATCCATCATTATTTATAGAATTTATGCGTCAACCAAATGTTTAGAATTTAGATGGCAAATAGCGTAAATTTTTGACGTGAAAACATGTAGAATAAAATGCAGAATGTAAAGTTGATAAAATTTAGAATATCATTGTAGTTACTAATATGTTACCGGTGGTGTAAAAGGTGTAATTATTTCCTACATATTTTTTATGTTCGATTTCTCTTTTGAATATAAAACATGGAATACATCTGCATGCGGTTTCACCGCAGGTGTTTCACCTTTCCTTTTCTGCTCCGAATCGTACTTCACAGTCGAGAAAATTTCTATCATCCTGGAATGCAAGGGTTTTGTGGTTCGCTGTGAAGTCACGTTCACGAGTGAAATAACAAAGGAAGCAGGCTTTTTTCACAGGCAGATACAGTGTGCGATGATGAAAGTAAAAATGGAACGAGTCTTCCACGACTTCACGAATGATTCTGATACAATGACATCGAGAAAAGGAAGTTCTTATTGATCGAAAACGTTGTAAGAATGAGAGTCTCGGTTTTCGTCATCCCTTTTATAACACGATTCTATCGAAGAATATTTTTCTTCTCAGGATGAATCGACAGAAAAAAAATAATGATATTCCATTTTTTCACTTGCGTTGTAGCTTTGTCGTAAATAGGAATTCTACAAATATTTTTTAAAAATTGGGAATTTAAATAAGTTTTATAATATTCGAATATGAGTCTACTTTGTAGTCCCTTTCTTTCTTTAGGTATAAAAAATTCTTACTTATAAATTTGTTCTCATTTTATTTTCTACTCATATTACTTTATCTATTGAACATAAAATTCCAATTTTTTTATTGTGAAGTTAAGATATAGGGTAAGTCCGGAATATTTGGAGCATTTTTTGGAAAGAAACCATAGCACTGTTGATTTTTTACATTTGTGTTGTTTTGAGGAAATTAAAGCAGTGCATAAGTAATTTAGAATATATATAAATCATATTTGGCGACATATTAAAATATTTATTTCATTTTTTAATCAAGAAGTATCAATATTGGAATATCCACCAATTACAGATACCAATCAACATAGCTTACACAAAATATAATACAAGAGAAAATTAGTCGATATGTTGTTTTTTCTTAAATTTTCCACATAAATCACGAATATTTCCATATTTAAAGCATCCATCATGAAACAACGTCCACACCTTACACATTTAACCTAATCCTCGTTTGCAGAGGCTTCAAAATAGTTTCTTTTAATTTTACTTTTTAGTATGCACTAAACTTTAAATGTAATTTATAATATAGAATTATCAGAACGAAAATTATAATAAACCGATTTGTTTGTTTCATTTTGAGATATTAATACTGATCGGTCTCTCCCAAGGGTCCAATTATCCCCGACTTACCCTATAAAATTCTACAGTTTAAAAATAAAATACTGACACATCAGGGTAATCCCTAGGGTACAGATTCTAAAATTTAATTTGATTATTTTTTAACTTACTATTTAAATGAATCTTAACTGGCCAAAACTTATCCGTAGACTGCAAATTTTTATGCAAACTCATATTTCTCGGAACATAGTAAAACAATTAAATCTTCGACAGAAAATTATTTATATTAAACCATATATTATTAATATATTAATAACCATCTATTATTAATATATTAAACCATATAATATTAATATTTTATCAATATATATTAATATACACATGGTTTTCTGACAATTGTCAGTACGAAAATAACAATAAGCCGATTCATTAGTTTTGTTTTGAGATATCAATACTGATCAGTTTCTCCTAGTAGTCGAACTATCCCAAATTTATCATTGCAAAAATAATTAGTAAGCTCCGTTACAGTAATATCGTTTACCAAATGGAATCCAATCATACCACCGTCACCATTTACCAAATCATTTTATTCCCACCCTTTAAACATTAAAAAATACAAAATCCACCCAGACTTATCCCAACCAACGATTGCAGTAAAATAAACACCGATCAAAATCTCGTTACCAAAACACCAGCTCATTTTCGAACGATGGACCCTATGGACCTAATCCAAAGATACTGGCTCCCATTTTCGCCCATCCCTTTTTCTCGCTCTGGCGGGGCATAATTCAAGAAACACTGGATTTCACGGATGCGTGCACACGCGCGTACAACGTTGGGGTGGCAATAAAAAGACGAAGAATAGGGCCACGAAAACCCGTTTGACAGTTTTTCTGGGTCCCGAAACGAAAAATTCATATTCATCTTAGGCGTGGGCGTATACGGGTCGCTCGACTAGGGCCCCGTGAATGTATACTCGAGAACCAATACGCGTAACACTCGTAGATACGTCCACACACGTACGTCGTTTCGATATAGAGAGAGACAAGAGTCGGAGAGGGATAGCAGTGATAAAAGGCGTTAGTCCATTCCCGGATGATTTATGTGTCGGCGGAGCAGAAATACAAACAGGTGCTCGAACCCCCTCGAGAACCGAAACTCATCGAAAATAAAAAGGAAACGATGGAATATAAAATATATATCCACGCGTAAATATGTTGGAAGGGGATGGTGTTGGTTCGGGGGTAAGCCGTAACTAAACGGTCATCCGAGTCTCACTTTTTGACCTTGCTTCGGGGGACAAAACTTTTTAGATAGTACTATTCTGACTTCTTTCTGTGATTAGTTAGCGATTTTTTAGGTTTTAAGAATGTAATGTATGATAGGGTTATTAACCAATTTGCATCATAAGGAAATATGAAAGGAAGGTCTTTATCGCCAAATTTGTTTTTTTATTATATTCAATAATTCGTCTTCGTTTCAGCGGCATAATTTCTTCTTCGCTATAATCAGAATTACTACTTTCATTTCTAACAACACCTTCCATTTCTAATTTTTAGCTAACGAATAATGATAGTGATTTTTTAGTTAACGAATAATGTTAGTGATTTTTTAGCTAACGAATAATAATAGTGATTTTTTATCTAACGAATAATAATAGTGATTTTTTATCTAACGACTAATCATAGTGATTTTTTAGCTAACGATTAATAATAGTGATTTTTTAGATAACAAATAATGGTAGTGAGCAGCAAAATTGAGCGTATATATACGCTAATGATGCAAATGGGTTAATTATCTCTGCTGATACCATATTAGCAAGGAGATATTTGTGAATTGTTTATGAACTAGCAAAAATGATAAACTTTATAAAATTGTTGAGTTCTTTGATTAGATTCGTGTCCTGGTAGAAGGTACGATTCAAAAATTGCAAGTTTGATAAGAGATATTAAGTACAAATTTAAGTAAAGCGATATTTATAAATAAAAGATATTTGTGGTTTGACACACGTGGTTCCAATATATATGATTAAACTTGTGTTCTTCGATTTGGTATTAACAATATATTTACGGAATCCGTCAATTTGACGAATTTCAAGTTTGGTGCTTCACCCTTTCGCACCTCTCTAAACTAAATCCTCCAATTTTTAATGTAGATATATAAATCTGGAACAACTACTGAGCTATATTCTTTTGACACTAGAACTATGGTATTAGTCAAAATAACTGGTTCACAATTCCTCGTAGAAATTGTATAAATTTACAGTAGCGCATTTTTAGGTATTTTCTATAATTTTTTGTACAAAATGTGCACAAAGAATTGTTACCCTTATTATAAGTAGTTTTTCAAATACTCGTCATTTTGATTTAAAAACTTTTTGAATAAAAATCTAAGTGATCGTCTCCAAATATTAAATATTAAACTCTATAATAAGTTTTAATTCCCCATAGTACCTTAACTCCGCTGTCCTCCTCGAATGTCCTCCCAAAATGAAGTTTACTTTTACATAAATACTATATTTTAAAAACTTCCTTTATCAAATTTAGTGTAACCGATTTTTCCGTTTACTTTTTTAATTTCGTATATTTCATAAAAAATTTTTTAAGGAATATGAATGTACAGTAAAAATTAACCCTTTCGTTACTATGGGCGACTATAGTTGCTCGTCACGAATCGACTTCTGCATACTATGGGCGACTATAGTTGCTCGACTATTGGATAATATCAACATCTGTAGTCGCTCAGTGAATCGCAATCATATTTGGAAATCACAAGCATACAATAGGAAAAATAGTATTAATAAGTAAATACAATAGTAATATGTAAAAGCACAAAGAATCGTTATAGCAATACAATATAACATATGCCACCTATACCATGGGCGCATTTTTCGGTAAAGACCTTCGTAAGTTTAACAAGTATGCATCTGAAAAATGTAAACTCGAAATGAAATTTAAATACCAAAAATGTGCTAAATAAATCTCTGTTAATAAAAATCTATTGATTCAAAGTAAAGTGAACGTATGATATTTAAGAAAATCTCTATTTTAATGTACCCATCAAAATGATCCAATTAATTCCCGTAAACCTAGTGTTGAAATTGAAATTTGGTAAATATAGGATGTTAAAATTTAGTACTTATGATTCAAAGAACAACTTGTAGAAGTTTTGTTAAGTCTTAAGATTTCCATTTCCTTGAATTCAGGGCGTTATAATAATTAAATAACTAAAATGACATGTCATAGAAAAACTGTATCTATTGTCTCGGTTATTTGAACTTTTTTCTGTTCCACAGTCTGTTACCTACAATTTCTGCTCTCGATTCAAGCGCAATATTCGAACAGAAAGAAACAAATAAAACTAGCATCGACGAAATAAATTCTTATCGAAAGCCACATAAAATATTACCCTTTGACGTATTTATTTCGAGGAAAGAAAGAATTATTGTTATTCTTTATTGACACGATCGTTCAATTTCAAGGTTCGATTCATAAACTGTGTAATTTCTGATACGTGACATTTCGCGCGCATCGTCGATCATGAATATTCGCTTTTATCGAAATTGAAAGGAAAATAAAACAATAATCCACGAGCGACTGATCAATAACTTTTCGATCGCTCTGTTAATTGTGCAATCACCCGATTGCCACACGTGGGCGTCAATGTTTGAAGAAACCAAAAGTATGTCGATTAGGCATGGTTTTAAAAATAATTACTTTCGGCGTACGATAAAGAATGAATAAAGCGTTCGAATCAGTATCGATTGCGTTTACAAATTATCTTAGAAATTTGCCATTGTAAGCATAAATGTATAATCGTATTAATTTTTTTACAGTAATCTGTGAAAGAAAAAAAAAAACATCGTCGAAATACGATATTTCTTATATAACGTATTTATAATTATTAATTTTTACATTTATTAATTTTTACTTCCTTGTTACTTTAGTGTACTTCGTCACTATAATATTGTACCAGCATTAACACTAGAACTACCAAAGTGGTTGAAATGACCTATTCGTAATTTTTTACAGAATCTTTATAAATTAACTACGGTGCCTTTGGCCAGATTTTCCGCGATTTTCTATTAAAAATATAGATAAACTTTTGTCTGAATTTCGATCATTTCGATTTCTTCGGTAGAAATAAGTATACTTTAATCGTCGGTAGTTCTAGTGTTAAATAGTCCGTTCCCATTTTTTAGTTCCATCTGAAAAAATATTATTCAACCATAATTTCTTTTCTTCTAAGCAAACAAAATTCTAGTCACAGAGGGTTAATTTTGGTTTCCACGCAGTAATCATTTACACATATTATATAGAATCGAGCTTCTAATGCGAAACAAATTCTTTATTTGCAAACGTTTTATTCACGACTGTCTACTTCGCTTCGCAAGTGTTTAACCCATTCGCTGCCAAGCCTAAATTATACGAAGTCATTCCCATTGCCATTTATATTTTGAGTGTTACTGTTTATCAAAGCTCTGTTATTTCTTGGTAAGAGCACATATATTATCATACATAATCATTTGCAAGCATAAAACCAAAGACGAGTATACTCGTCGTCTTGACAATACATGATACCCTGCAAAGACGAGTATACTCGTCGTCTTGACAATACATGATACCCTGCCAAAGACGAGTATACTCGTCCTTGGCAGTGAATGGGTTAAGTATAATACACTATCGCCGGAAAGTTTAACGAAAGAGATAAATTGTAACGAGGTAGCACAAATCACGAGAAGTTTCTCGGTGTACGTAATAATTAAGATCTTGGAAACAGGTTCTACGAAAATGCTCGCTAAAAGTCTATAGCACCTGTACTACTTAACATAATCGATCAGAAAAAATCAAACAGAAGAAACAAAAAAAGAAAGAAGAAAAAAAATAAACCAACACTAAGAACTTCAAAAAGCAATAAAGAAATCCTCACATATGCAATTGATGCTTCGTTAATCCATTGCCGCAAATGACGGCTATAGCCGTTAAATTTTTGTCCATATGTAGGCAAATGACGGCTATAGGCGTCATGCAAATTTTAATTATTAAAAAAATATGATGAGCAAATGACGGTTATAGCCGTCAAAAGTTTTTTTTATAAAAACTGTGGCCAAATGTGATAATTTTCACTTCCAAATATACAAGTTACACTCAATTTCATCTGGTAGACATAAACGATTGAAAAAAAAAAGTGTGTTTCTGAGCGTCACTTCGAAATAAAAAGTGTGCGGCAATGGGTTAAAGCCAAATGGGGGAAAAAAAAAAAAAATATACGAAAAAATCTAGAATAAATGCTGCTGCGAACGAAGACAAAGAGAATAAGAAAAGAACCAAACCCAAAAACGATAAGAAACAGGAAGGAAAGAAGACCAAACTCGCTTAAGCAAATCAAAGAAAGCGCAAGAAAAAAAATCAGTACCATCGTCCAAGTAAAGAAGGAACAAATCGAACCGTCAGACCGGAACGGACAAAAAGGGATGAAAGGTACCTACCAGAGAAGGCGTTCAAGAAAACGCAAGAAGAGGCCGAAGACGGCGACAAAAGAAACGGGAAAGAAATAGAAAGTGAGAGACGCGGTCGCTGAAAAAAGAAAAGAAAAAAAGAAGAAGAAGATAGGAAGAGGGACGCTGCTGCGAGGAGCACGTTGCCCGCAGAAATTCCATTCGAGTGTGATTCGCTTCAAGAGAGTCGCGTTTCCCCCCACTCTTCGAACCTCGGAACTTTACGATATCGGGGGTTCTAGCGGCGTATACCACGGAACATGGGCGTGCACCGATGGGCGGAGCTTCGTTCTGGTTTCACGGGTCTTCGTCCTGAAAAGCGTCGTTTCTGTGCCACCTCGCGTCACGAACAACCCCGAGTCGAGTCGAGTCACACAACACGATTCCCCTCCAGCGTTGCCCCGTCTGGTGTATACAGCCGAGCAGACCCTTACACGTACACGGAACCAGCGAGCGCATAGCGTGGAAGCTGTGCAAAGAAGCGGGCTGTCGTGTGTGTGAGCGATCGAGGCGACGATTGCAAGCGTGGAAGGGGCAGAATCGAGGATGCCAGTCTTTCCCGGGCCACGGATCCGGACAGGGTATCTTCTGTGATCTTTTTCGATCATCTAGTCGATCGGCGATACTTTTTTGTTTTGTTTTTTTTGTTCGGTTCGCGGCTGGTTTCGATTTCTCCGATCCGATCCCGAAGTATCGCTCGAGAGAGCTGGATCGCGGTAGCGGCGCGAGTTTCAGTTTCACGTTTATGGACAGAGTGTTGTGAACGATTTTCGTGGATGGAACTGTTTGGCATGCTTTTGTAGCACGTGTAATTGTCAGATACATTTTTTTTTTTTTTTTGGCTGCTCGATGATTATGGAACTGGAGAGAGGTTCGTGATTCGAGAGCTTCTGGAACGAGGAAAGATGAAGGTGAGTGTGTTGGAGAGTTGAAAGGGGGTTGTTGGGTCTGAGGGTGGAAAAGGAGAAGATAATTAGGGTTTTGGTTAATCGGAGAGGGTTCGAGTTGGAGTGTTTCGATTGGAATATGTAATAGATGAGGACGCGACGTTTGTCGCTTCAAATTGTTTATTTTCATTGCGAAATTGATGTGAAAAAAATGTACTGCTCGCGTTTGGGATGTTGGTTTCCCATCGTTTGTGGATGAACAATTGTAAATTGTTATGGATGTATTTATTTGTTATGGAAATGTCTCGTTTTGATAGTAGAAGGTATAACAAGCAAGGATATTTTGTTATTTAATAAAGAATTTAGTTTTTCTGAAAGAGATATCCGTTCTTCTTAAATGTTTTATTTCATGTTTCGCGGTTTAAAGTCGTATCTACGATATTAAAAGTAGTGCTTAAAATAATAAGATTATATTTTCAACAGAACTATTAAAATAAAAATTTAATCTTAAAACACGAAGTATATGTACGACATTCTTTGCTAAACTCTAGAATTTGCAACAAATATATAAAGAAATATCTGTAAAAATTATAATCTAACAACTAATCGTCCACAATAAACATGTTCGTGTCAATCTATCGAATTCTATAAATTCTATAATACTGAAAATTATAAAATTCAAGACACGGATTCATGGTGACGCGTTACAAGACAGAGTAATACATAACATCTTTTCGCTCGTTGAACTCGAAAGACCAACAATTTTACTCGACTCATTAACAATCGATGGATAAAGCGCTCGATTATTTACAAAAGTGGACCAGCTTCGCGAATACGCAAAATATAATGTAAAACGTGTAATCAGGTGTGATCTATTTGTACAAACGGAATGGAAGTCATGCGCGAGTCTTAAAACTCTCTCGACGCTTTATCGTCGGGTGTCAATGAACGTTACAATTTTAATTCCGTTACAATTTCGTGTACTACGTTAATTAAATATAAAATACTTTGACAAATAGAGCGAAACATTTGCATTACAGACTTCATTAATTTAATAACTGTAGTAAATATATACAGAGTTTAATTGGAACCGTAGAGTCGTATTTGAGCGTTAAACTTACGCTAATATTTCGTCGTCTGACGTAAAAAAGTTTCTTAACGATTAACTTAATAATATAGTTAAACACTGACTAAATATGCAAGGTGAGGCACGTAACTCTTAAATTATGCGTTGTATAAAAAATTATTTCCACAGATGTTACGTGGTATCAAGGGGGCTTTAATTTTGTTTTTTTAAACGGACTGCCCCATTTTTTTTACGCCAGTTTGAAATCACTACTACTACACTAATTTCCAAGTAAAACAGTATTAAACATTGCTTGTCCTCGAGTTAATAATTAACGCGATATTAACGAAAGATTGATCCGCATAGGATCGTGAAAAATCGATGTCTTCGAGTGATTCACGAAAACGACGGTGTTCATCTTACAATATTTATCAACACTATCGTTTTACTTTATCGCTGTCGTCTACGATTTCCGCAATGCAGTACCATCGCATTATTGAAGGAAACGTTCTGTCGAAGAAAAGAGATTCAAAATGAAATTTAGTAATAGCGAAAAGTTAGATATGGTTTTAGTTGATGGTACGTGCGGTGAAAATGCAACGAGAGTCAAAAGTGCTTACGCTGAGAAATATTCTTAAGGAAATCAACCAAATCGACGATGTATGTTTCAAAGGTTCTGTCATTCGTTTCGAGAGACTGGAGGTTTTAATGTTATTAAACGTAAATGTAACAAAACTGTTACGAAGTTGATACTATTGCTGTATTAGGAGCAATAGCGTATAATAATATTAGCACACGATAAATTGGATAATATTGTGGAATAAGCCAAAGAAGCATTCTTTAACACTAAAACTACCGAAGCGGTCAAAATGACCGGCTTTTAATTTCTCATAAAAATTTTATAAATTTACAACGATTCAGTTTGGCGAATTTTTCGTGATTTTCTGTGACAAATATAGATAAAGATTTGTTTTTCTTTCGTTAGATATTTTTTAGAATACCTATCATTTTTATTTCATTCGGTACAAATAGGTCTACTTTAATCGTCGGTAGGTTTAGTGTTAAATTCTTGATACACATCAATTTTATCGATATCATGTATCGCTTCATCAGTTGTTACATGGGACAGATTTTGATAATCGTATGCAGTTTTGACAGTTTCTGCATCGGATGCATAATAATAATCTATTTCTACAAAATATTGATAAAAATTGTCAGATAAACACCACCGTCTTCGCGAACCATTCAACTTTCGTTAATATCGCGTTAATTATTAACTTTAAGACCAACAATGCTTAATACTTTTTTACTTAGAAATTAGTACTCTTTCAAACTGCAATAAAAAAAGGATAATTCATATAAAACAAAAAAAATTGACCTTTAAATTTTCTAAGCGTTTCCATTTATAAAAGGAATCATATTCACCTTATGATGTCTCCTTTGGTACCATGGTAACATTTATGGAAGTAATTTTTTGTACAACTCGTAATTTAGAAGTTATTCGAGGTGATCGAGTTACGTGTCTTACCCTGTATAAATTGCTTTTTAGTTTTTAAATATTTAATATTTTATCTAATATGTCTGACGGTGGATCTGCTGTAAATTAATTTTTATATGACTCAAGTTATTAGATTAATAAATTATCTACATACACTACCGTATTTGACCACTTGGAATCGGATCAAAAAGTTTATATCAAGGTTGTAATATACTAAATACTCTTAAATAGAATGAATATAAATTTATACGATAGACATTGAAGCGTGATCTTTATATAAGTGTAATTTATATAAATAATAAAGAAAAATATAATAAAGAAATATAATATAATAAAGAAAAATACTATGATAAAAATTATGTTGAGATATTGTATTTAAAGTATATTTTGTATATTTTAGATAAACCGAATGTGGTCAAATACTTATGAACGGTAGTGTAGCACTTATGTTTAAAGATTAAAGAATAATAGTCTGTAGAAATAGTTGACGCGTGTTTTACAACATATTTGGCTTCATACAATTATGCACGGTATATTTCGATAAACGTTTTAGTTTCTCCGATACAAGTTCTTTACTCTTGGTTTAGAATGTTCTCAGACAAGAATAAATTTAGTACGCGTGGAACTGATCGATCGGCGAATCGTGTTAAGATGAATAGTTTCCATATAACACCGCACTTTAATTAAACATTGAATATTCCGATATATCGAGTGTAATGTTTACATTGCAAATCATGTTTATATAAGAATTACAAGCAGCGTACACAAGCACGTTCTTTAACACTATATTTTATCTTAAAGCTTATCATTAGTGCTCTACTTACATTTTTAGTTCCTGTGGTCTCCCAGTTCTCTTATTTACACATTTTCCTATAAGTATATTATTTATGAAATGTTTGCATTCTGAACATAAATTTCGACCAGAATCTCTGACTAAAGCGATTTCTAAGATTTACAACTAATTTATTATTTTTTATTTTTCTAAGCCGCATATAGAAATAAAAACAGAAACATACCACAATATATCCTGAAATTAGAACACAATATTAAAAATAATCTACTTTGATCACCGATAATGTATCTCATCTTTAACCATATTTTAACATCTCACAATCTTTATTTAGTATTTACTTTAGTTTCTCTTTTTTTAAATGTTTTGTAACCCTAACAATATTTTAGTTTCATTCTCTGAAACTTCTTTCTTCTATCCTTAAAAAATTTTAACAGCACCAAGAATAGTTTTCTTTTTCTCAATATTTTATAATTATCATATTTCATTGTAACCCTAATAATATTTTACTTTCATTCTCTGAAACTTCTTTCCTCTGTCTTTAAAAAATTTTAACAGCATCGACAATCGCTTTCTTTTTCTAAATGTTTTATAATTATCGTATTATATTGTAATCCTAACAATATCTGAATTTCATTCACTGAAACTTCTTTCCTCTATCTTCAAAAAATTTTAACAGCACCGAGAACAGTTTTTTGTTTTTAAATGTTTCATAATTATCGTATTTTATTGTAACCTTAACAATATTTTAGTTTGATTCACTGAAACTTATTTCCTCTATCTTCAAAAAATTTTAACAGCACCAAGAATAGTTTTTTTTCTCTAAATGTTTTGTAATTATCGTATTTTATTGTAAGCCTAATAATATTTGAATTTCATTCATTGAAGCTTCTTTCCTCTATCTTCAAAAAATTTTGACAACACCAACAATAGTTTTTTCTCTCTAAATGTTTTATAATAATCGTATCTTATCGAAACCCTAACAATATACTTACAGTTTACATATGCTAACAATATACCCTAACAATATATTTACAGTTTCACTCGCTGAAACTTCTTACCTCTATCCTTAAAAAATTTTAACAACATCGTGTCTCCATCACCGTGTCTCCATCAGCGTTGTTACACCACATAATGATCCATGGTAAACTCGTAAACGTCACGCGCAACATGCACAAAGTTGGAGCGGCAATCTTTTCTTAAAAATTGTTTCTAGAAGAACGACGGTTCCGATAATTTTGAAATATCGCGAAAAATTATTTACGATCGCCGGCGAAACGTATAAGGGCGATAAATCACGTGGAATGGTACTCGCTCGTGCCATTAAACGTTCATCCGTGTAGCCAAGTGACGAATCGGATGTGTACGAGCATCTTCGGTGTCCGGTAGTCAGTAGTGAGGCCCGTTTGACCCCTTCACCCTGGCATTTCTCACTTTGTCAGCTCATCTCCGTCGCCCCGAAGTGTTGACGAATAAAAAATGACTCCTATTATTCTTCTTAACTACTCGCTGATTGCATTCTTCGAGGATTGCGTCCACCTACGAACGGTCGATTGAAAAATTCCTTCATTCTTTCGACGAAAATTCCATTCCATCCGTGCATCGACTAACTTATTAATTTACTTGTGGATTTTTAAATAGCAATCGTCCAAGATGAATCAAAAATTTGTACAATGTGTTTGATGGTACAGGTAACCCTCCTATAACACGGTAGATTGGTTCCTAGAAAATGCCATGTTGTGTGAAACTGTGTTGTATGAGACCCAGAGCTAGTACGAAAGGGGGGGTTACGTTCCGAAAACTTATTAAAAACAAATATTTTTTTTAATTCTACATAGGTAACTTAATTTTTATTAAAAATATAAATGTATGTACAAGCGTGAGACACTTTTGTTTTCAGGCCACGAAGATAAAAAGAAATACTTTCCGCAAAACTGTATCTTTAAGACGGCAAGCCTCGCCGCGGCTATAGAAGTACAGTGTTGTACAAAGGTTTTTCCAATTTTCTTATCGTGATAGAGCCAAACCGTGTTGTAGGATGGTTCCTGCAATTCATGAAGCGTGTTATAGCGAAACCGTGTTATAAGATACCGTGTTCTAGGAGGGCTATCTGTACATCAAATGTGCTCGAGATCAGTGAAGAAGGAAACTTAAATTTTTTTTTCTTTAATTTAAATTTTATGATCGATAGTAGTATTTCAGGTTTGGAATAAAGAGGTTTGACTGGTTTTGATGTGTAAATTATATGGTTAGCTCCGAGACGCGCGAACATTGTAAATAGTTTACATGGATAAGTGAGAATTGTAGTAAACGCTAATTGTGGTTAAACACACGGTTAAAGTAGAGTTTAAACAGGACATAATAAAATACAGGAAGCTTTGGAGATCGATAAAATTTTCATTTACTATATTCTATTTTATACCGATCATTATGTAGTATTGCTTGTCTTTTCAGTCTTATTCTCATTTTATTATCGTTATTCCTAGTTTACTTATTTCGGTTGCAGAACTGCAAAAAGTAGTTATATCGACAAATTGTTCAATTAAATTTTTTATTAATATAGTAACAAATGAAAGGTTAATTTTAATTTCGCCAATCTCACAAATGCACTTTGAACATATTGGGTAATTAAAATAATTGAATATCAAATTCCAACAAATGGAGGAAGAATAATTGTCTCGTTTTCTCTGAACTTGTTCTTCGGATGAAAATAATTTTTTAACCCACAGGGTTCTCTTCGAGCTCCGTTTCCAAGAAATGCACCCTTCTTTTTTCCGTCTCGAAACGCTTTCTGAGGGTAGCCGAGAGGACACGACGAATTTCAGCCTGTTGTAAATTACCCCTTGGATTCTGTGGCCTTGCTTTTCTTTGGATCGTAAAATCGGGGATGCCATTGTAAAAGTCCACGGTCATCGAAATACCTTTCCATTCTTTAGTTTCGAGCAGATTCTTCCGTTGCGTAACTGTCAGGTAATTAGAAAATATTTTTGGAGATGTTCATATCCTTCCGCTATTATTTTAACCCTGCTATGGCCATCATCAATCGTATTTCTATTTCGTTACACAATTTCCTAGTTTCGAGAAAAATATAAGAAAACTACTGTTAATATGCGAATTTTGTTCTTTCAGTTTCACGCAAAATATAAAATTTTATTCTTAAAATTTAATCCTTTGCACTCGAGAGATGACTCTCACTCACCTCTTGGATTAATGCAGCAACTCGAATGGTGACAGATAAATCACAACAATTGCTTTATGTAATCTATTTAGCGAATCTATGCGTACTTTATAATATAGTATTATATTTAAAATTATTATTTTTAATTTGATCTGTTTTTAGTAGTTACAAAAACTGGTCCAAACGATCACATTAACAGCAATTAGGATGAGTTTGATTTTACGTTACTTAGAGACCAAATTTATAACGTTACAAATGAGACATTCGAATATAGTGAAATAAATAACAGTTATGAAAACAGCGATCGAGTAAAGGAAAATTAAAAATATATTTCTGCGACACTTGTCTTGAAGAACGGAAAATATATTTTCGTAGTTATTAAAAAAATGTTTTAGTAGTTATAAAAACTGAGCCAAACGATAAAATTTGCAGTTGCTTAGAGAACAAATTCATAATGTTATAAATGAGACATTTGAATATAGCAAAATAAATAAGAATAACGAAGATAGTGATCAAGTAATTGGTTCAAGAAGAACCGAAAATATATTTTTGCGACAGTTGTCCTGAGAAACCAAAAATATATTTTAGCGAGTGCTTCCTAAAATATCGCACGAAATAAAATTATAAAGTTCAGTATTCAATATTAGATCTTGCATAATGTAAAAATACAGAAAGTGTTGAAATAAAATAATTATATCCGTTGTCGCGATTCGAGTTTCTATATTAAATTTATTTCTATATTCTATATAATTGTCGTAAAATTTTGTTTTAAATTAATAAAAATAATTCTTAAAAATTCATGTTTCTTAAAATTAGGACTAAAACTTTTTAATTTTTTAAAACTTTTTCCTTAAATCAATAAAAGTAATTCTTAAAAATTCGTTTCTCTTAAACTTAGAACTAGAACTTTTAAATTTCTTAAAATTTCTTTTTTAAATTAATAAAAATAATTCTTAAAAATTCATTTTTCTTAAAATTAGAAATTTCTTTTTCGTGAAACAATAGTTCGATTGGGTGGAGAAGAATCTGAAGACCGCAACAGGGTTAAACAACTAAAAGTCACGAATAGTTATGTCGATTTTATGGTTTAGTGCTTGAAACAATGAGACTACAAAATTACGAGTGGTAATTTGTTGGAAATTAACGGGAAGGAAAATTGAATAAATATTTGTGTAATCTTTATTGCCGTATTGAATACTTTCAAGATTTAATTTGATACGTCAGGCGTGAAAATTTCTCGTTTTCAAACAATGGAATTAATGAACTGCAATTACATAACGCGACACTCGATGGGGGGTATTATACAATGTTTTCGTCGTGCAACGTTTATTACGTGATAATAAGAATTTATGATTAAGTGCGATCAAGACTTGATAGTCACGAATGAGAGGCTTGAGATAGTAATACTTCAACGTTATGAAGTATTAGCTTACGTTAGTGCACTTTCTTCTGGTGATGTATAGAGTAACATAATTGAAAAGAAAAAAAACAATTAATTACACACGAAACAAAAGAACATAAAATTTGAACGTAAAACAGAGTACGAATTTATTTATCATACAAACCAGTAATACTACGATGTATTTTATGATGCAAAGCATTTTTATACAGGATAGATCTCTAATTTCATACGATCAGAATTTTATTATATTTTTAATATTCTATCGTAAGTAATAAAAAATCAAAATTAAAATGGCATATAATATAATGATAGTGGTTTCAGTATCGCTATAGGGATAAAGTAGACCAAAATATTACATAAATATATAAATTATACAAGTACATAAATTTACATTTTCAAATTCCATGTTTTCCCTAAAGATAAATATTCTCACTGCTCATAGTTTCTAGATCGTCTATTAAACTTTTATAACCCTTTCGCTACTACGGGCGACTATAGTCGCTCGCCACGAATCGACTTCTGCATACTATGAGCGTCTATAGTTGCTCGACTATTGGATAATGTCAACAGCTGTAGTCACTCAGTGAATCGCATTCATATTTGGAAATCACAAGCATACAATGAGAAAAATGATATTTATTGTACTCAGATGCGTTAAATTAGATAATTTAACCCTTTGCACTCCGCTGGCGCCGCTATGGTAACATGCATAATTTTCTTCAGAGACTATATTTTTAATTAAATTCCATATTTTCATCGATTCAAACACTTCTTTTATTTTAAAATAAAACTAAATTGACCGAATAAATAAGAAATCGTAAACATTTATAATTTTCTTCTTTTCTTTCCTAAAGAACGCTTTAAGTTTTCGCAATAGTCCTTTGAAACTTAAAAAAGTTTGAGTGCAAAGGGTTAATACATAAAAGCACGAATAATCGTTACAGCGAGACAATATAACATATGTCATCTACTATAAGCATAACTATAGTACCGCCTAAATTTTTAGCTGTTTTAGACTTTAGATTAAAAGTGCAAAAGAATTAATTGTAGAAATTGAAAAAGTATGAGAAAAATGAACTGTAGACTAAATCACATTTAAATTGCCCTCTCGTACAAAACAATATAATAGAAAATGTGATTTTCAACTGTTGCGCAACTATAGCACCGGCGTTGTTATTTACTAATTTAGAAATGCAATAATAAAAATAAGTAACGAAATAAGTAGAGATATATTTCGGAAACTTATTGATAGCGTTCCAGACAAAATTTTCGAGCTAATTACAAAAAAAGATGGTCCTACGAAATATTAAAATTGTTTATCATTGATTTTATTGATACGGTGCTATTGTTACGCAACAGTGAAAATTCAGACTTTTGATTGTATCATATTGTACAGAAGGAGAATTTAAATAAAAATTAATTTAAAGGTGATTATTTTTCATACACTTTCAATTTTAACAATTAATTTTTCTGTATTTTCAATCTAAATTCTGGAACAGTTGAAAATTTAGGTGGTGTTATAGTTACGCACCGCAGTGTATACTATGGCCCCGTTTTTCAGCAAACACCTTCGTAGCGAAAGAGTTAATATAATTTCCTTCTGTCTTCTTTTTCCTTACTTCCCTAAAATAAAAATTTATGAAACTTTTCTAAAATAAAAATTAAATCAACGCAAAATTAAAAAAAATTTTAAAGCACAGCCGAATCAATCTCGATCGAAAATTATTTCTCTTACCCAACCAGACGATCTTCCGGTTATTTCAACGGAATAATCGCGGAGGAATGGCCGCTGTCGTTCGGATACGCGACGCGGTGTATTAATCGACGGCGTTACGTCGAAGAGAAACGTAGCTCGCTTTCCGAGGGAAGATCGAAATGCCAGAAGGTATAAATCACAGGTGGGAAGTTCAACTTTGCCTTCGGCAGATCATAAATCAATGACCGTCCAGTTAAACGTGAAATGATTACTGGCCGACGGGAGAAGTTGCGACAAGGAGAGAAAAGACAGAGAGAGAAAGACGGAACGGAAAAGACGAGGCCGTGTAGCGTCTTCGAAATTGGCTGTCGTCGATGTTGTCTTTCTCGAGGTGTCGGTTGTGCAACGGTCCTTTTCTTTCGACGTTTCTTCTTTTCACGGTTGTTCTCGCCGTTCTTTCGCTGATTCGTATGTAAATTCACGCGTCCAGGCTCGCGAGCATAACTCGATGGTGATGGATCGTGAATCGTCCGCGTTAAGGGATGAGATTTGTGACTGGGAGCATATGAATATTTCTTTGTCGAATATTTAGGCAACATAGTCGGTTTAATATTTAACCCTCTATAGGCCGAATTTTGTCTGCTTATTGGAAAAAAAATTACGATTGATCACAGTTTTTCACTTTGATTTGAAAATGTTTTAATTAATAATTACTGTAGATGGATCGTGGTGTCGCTATGGTAATACAGTAATCAAATTTAATAGTGCAGTGATAACTAAACAAAATTAATATGTCTGAACATTATTTTCTGAAAAGAAATATAGATTATATATAATATTCAGAGATTGTACTTTTAATTAAATTCTATATTTTCATCAGTTCAAACGCTTCTTTTATTTTAAAATAAAAGTAAATTAACCAAATAAATAAGAAATCATAAACATTTATAATTTTCTTTTTTCTCTTTCCAAAAGAATACTTTAAGTTTTCACAACACTCCTTTGAAACTTAAAAAAGTTTACGAGTGCAGAGGGTTAAGACCGCTAGGTTAGAAGAAAGATTAAATTTCACCCCCTATACGCAATGGTTTAAAATTTTTTTAAATATAGATATATCAGTTTGTAATTTTTAAGACACACGGTCCCATACAGGGTTGAAACAAACTAACGTATTGAAACGTGAGTTGCTTTTGGTGTTGACGAATAGAGAACGATTATTTTAAGGGATGAAATTTGTAATAGGAAATATGGAATTTGTTTTTGGAATTTTTTAAACTTGTATGTAATACGATTTTGTGTTTTATATCTACGTACACTACCGCTAAAAAGTATCCGGACACTTGTTTATTTTTGACAGAATATAATTTATGATCTTGTTATTTAATTGGTACTGTTACAGCTATGTGTAGCAGAATATTATAACAGAATAAAATTGAATATTGTGAATATAATTCATATTGTGAATAACTGAGTTAACGTGCAATAAAAATGACATTAAAGTCTGTAAGTGTCGAACCTTATGGAACTGTTTTGTTATTTGAAAAATTTTTTATATTCGGCTTATTTAATTGCTAAGCTATGAATTAAATAATGACGTTCTTCTACCATGGTTAAGTCAAGCTGTGTTCTTTTACAAATCGTGTATTTCATTTTAATACACTATTGGCATTTTTATTAATAGATAATTTCAATTTATAATATGTCGATTCCTTAATAAGGTAGTGAATATTACTTCCAGTCATTAAATTGTCATTAATTTACATGGTTTTGTAATATTTATGTACCATCACTAGAAATTGATCAAGTTGACAAATTAATCAGTGTCCGGATACTTATCAGCGGTAGTGTATCTAACAGGATTATAATATCGACGAAAAATTTTAAACAATTGCGTATAAGGGGTGAAATTTAACCTTTCGCGAACCTAGCGGTCTTAACCCTCTGCACTCCTAAACTTTTTTAAGTTTCAAAGGAGTGTTGTGAAAACTTAAAGTGTTCTTTTGGAAAGAGAAAAAAGAAAATTATAAATGTTTACGATTTCTTATTTATTTGGTTAATTTAGTTTTATTTTAAAATAAAAGAAGCGTTTGAATTGATGAAAATATAGAATTTAATTAAAAATATAGTCTCTGAAGAAAATTATGCATGTCGCCATAGCGGCGCCAGTGGAGTGCAATGGAACACTGCTGTATTTTTTTTTTTTAAATAATGTTCAGACATATCGATTTGTTCACTTTTAAAAGATTTAAAAAATAAATCATTGTTTTATTCGGATCTGATCCCATTATAAAATCGATGAAACATAATTTTAAAGTGCATTTTTATTCGAATTATGTATTTCTAGATGGATAATGGTGCTTTTATGTACCTTTTATTCACCTCGTTCGCGGAGGGTTAACACTAGAACTACCGAAGTGGTAAAAATAACCAATTCTTAATTTCTTACAGAAACTTTATTTTATTACAGTGTGTTTGAGAAGATTTTTCGTGATTTTCTGTTAAAAATCTAGATAAAGCTTCTTCTCCCTTATATATTTTTTTAATCTACCCTTCATTTTTATTTTTTCGGTAGAAATAGGTATATTTTAATTGTCGATAATTCTAACGTTAATGTTTACAATATATAGATTCCATTTGACTAGACAACTGCGCAAGATAAATTAATTCGTCACCCAAATTGCCAACATTTTAGACGTTTATTTATCCACGGAGTTTTCAATTTTTAATATTACGTTATCCCGAAAATTTTTTTCGTTATCTTCACGCAGCAACTTTGTCTGGCAGTATTTATATAAACATACAGCCCTATTTGTTAAACCAAAGATGGAGAAAAATAAGAGCAAAATAGATCCCATGTAACATAATAATATATTGTAAAACATAAAATATAATGCATGCAGTACTCATTAAAAAAACGAAAGTAACTTTTGGGACAATCTGATACGTCAAAAAATTTGTATTCAAAATTATATTATATTTACGTTTGCAAGGTCTAAAACCGACCTGACCGGTAGCGAGATTAATTCATCTTCGTCAATTTTTTACTTCCTGTCTAACAAGTTAAAGAATACCAAAAAACTCTAAAAAACATTTGTCTGTCACACTTCAAAATAATTTTCACAATAACACGTCAATCTCCATGGTTTCCCAAAACTCATCAACCGTCTCCTCCGTCTCGTGAGTCTCGTTCGATTAAATCGCGCGCATGACACATTTTGCATACCGAGGCGCGGAGAAAGAGGTAAACACAAGAACACGCAATAAATCGAGAGACGCGATGTAATTAACTCATTGATTGCACGCTGAGACGAACAATAACCTTTGTGCATTACTCGTGTACCAATTAATATTATCGAGGTGAGACTCGCCGGCGTTACCTGTGTGCGCGTCACAGGTGTGTGTACGAGCACGTGTGCCGTGACAGCGATAAGAAAAAAATTGCATACAGATCAGATACGCGTTATCTTCGCGTTTATCTCTCTACGCACTCACAATGACTTTCTCTCTCCCCTTCGTTGTCTTTCTTCCCCTCTTTTCCCGCCCCTCTCGCGACATGACAGGACTGAAAGAAACCAGAAGAAAAAAGCGAATCAGCTGCATCGTGTCGTTCGATTGTCAATTAATCCCGCTCGAAACCCTAGTACAGGTTTGTTTCGAGCTGTTCATGACTAATGAATGACGACATGTTAGAGGATGAATGCATTTTAATCGATGATCCTGCTTTGGTATTGTGGAAGACCACGGTAGTACATACGGTGCTCGATTCGATCGAGAAACTATGTTTTTAATACGCTTTGAAATATTGAGCGTACATGTACGAGGGATAAATTAATAATCGTTAGTGTTTTTAATCCCGCTACGACCTTCGAATCGGTTTTTGCGAAATTCTGTCTTCGTTTCGACAAGAAAAATTTCCTAACGTTGAGAAAAATACGGAGACGCTGTTGTTAACTCTTTCGCTACGGTGCTCTCAGAATTGAAAGAGTTCTTGGTATACTAATGTATACAATGGATTTTGTTGATATAACAAAAATATACACAGTAAAATTTAAGTATATTGTTTAATGAATGATGGCAGATCATATGTAAATGAAAATATAAATAATTATATGGTACAAGAAACATCTATGCATATCATTTTATCAGATGATTATTTAATTTTTGAAGGCGTATATTGTATACACTCTTCGTGGCGAAAGGGTTAATACGCAAATTTTCTTGTTTCAGTTTTGTACTGAAGATACTTTGTTTAAATTAGAAAATTGCCTTTTGCGGCAGGAAAATTACGTCGAATTAAAATTACTTGATATCTGTCTGAATAGAGATTGTTGATAATTATTGATTTATCTCGTATATAGAGTAAATTGAAATACTTTTAAGAATATTGTGAAGCAAGACAGTCATTTAATTAATAAGAAATTAATACAAAATTAAATTACATAAAATTACAATAATAATAATAATTCATTACAAAATTAATAATAGTAGCACTGCTATTAATTATACTTTTTATTTTTATAGTCGAGATTACAACTAAGTCAATCAATTCATAGAAAAATAATTTACAATAATTTCATGTGGATCATAATAAATGAAGGAAGCTACTTCCGTTCTCCTATTTTAAACGACTCGAAGAAATGAAAAAAGTTTGGTAAAATAAATTTTTTAGACGATCCTTTCCAAGGTTTTGCCATCGTTTCATTTGGGATTATTAACAAATCCTTCGAATTTAATAGCCTAATCGTTGAGCTGAACGATAAATCTTGTCGAACGTTATACCAATGTAAATTAATATATCGTCCGTAGTAAATTTTGCGGATGACATTCGCAGCTTTTACATGGCCAGCCTTATAGGAACCTCTTTCCGGTTTATAGTTGGCGATGAGGAGATCCCTCGATCAGTATCACGAACGAGTCTAATTAATTAAACGAGAGGCCCGGAATATCTCTCGTGTGTTCAATCAATTAGCTTTCCGAACGTGGTTCATTCATAGTTCCGTTCGAGATTTTGTCTTGGAACAGTAGTTTCCTAGCGATCTAACTTTTGGAGAAGTAGCTTTGTCTATTATTGCAGAAAGTAATTATGCCGCATAAATTTGGAATATAAAACATGATGTTTTTCTAAACTTTAATTAATTTAATTCCATTTGAAAGAATCGTACTTCATTAATTCTTTTTTTTTCCATTGTTACAAATTTGTAACTACAGCTTATTCATATACACTTCTAACAATAAGTAGGAAGTACATAAGTTGATCATTTGATTATTTAATTAACACGCTGATCGCCACGACGAAATCACGTTTTGTTTAGGACGCCACGGCTCAGGACACCACAGCGATAGATAAAAGATTTGATAAATATTAATCTCTCATTTTTGATCTTCTAATAAAAATTTTAATCGTTGAATAGCGCACATTTTATTCCAAAGTATTATCTAATCAGCGATGATGTTCAAGATTCATTAACTGTCAATGTTCATTCAACTTTTACAATTATAAACATT
>SMSQ01025742.1:68894-105068 GCA_019453375.1 Ctenoplectra terminalis
CATGTTCTTATTATTCAAAACATAATATTGCCAAAAATATAAAATATGTAACTCCTTCGTCTGATCCTAATAATTTCATCACTTACTCTATATAAAAAAATATCCAATGTTTATACATGCTTTTTTACAAAAAATCACGGGAAATGGTGAAAAATGTGCCACAATAAATTCACAACAATTCTATGAGAAGTCATGACCACGAAATCATTTTGATCACGTTGTAGTGTTAAATTTCAAGAGCCACAATGAACAAATTTGCGTCCGCCTAAAGCCCGTTTCGCGTGCACGCACGTTTTGATGCACGATGTGTGCGTAGTCATGCGAATCGTGGACGTTGGTCAGGCCGGTCGTCGGAGGAACGGAGGGATCATGCCCTGAGCGGCATCATTTATCAGCCAGCGGCCGTCCGTTCGTTTATTATTTCACTTTGCCGAGTATTAATTGAGATTTGGAGCCCGCAGCCAGGCTTTCCATACTCCACACCCGGAAACGATCGTTTGGTTATACGATGTTCTTGCTTGTACAACGCGTGGATGCTTTATGAATCGATCGAGCGTGGTGGTTTCGCTGGCCAACAAATTCTAACACCGCACTATCCTCTTTTCTAATAACGTTAATACCGTGGTTCAGGTTCTTTTCTATCGGATCGAATACTCGATATAAAAATGTCCCATGAAACGGCGAGGCGATTGCGCGATGACACGATGCAGAGACTTGTAGCAGCTGTTTGAGAGGTTTATTGAACGAGCCGTGTTTGCGTTGTTTGTATATTTAACAGGCTCTTTTCAGTATTTTAGAGGGTTGGAAATAGTAGGATATGAATGCAGGTTGTAAAGTACGCGAGGTTGTAAACAATCGAGAGAGAATATTGAGTAAAACTGGTTTTTCTGTGTGTTGAGTGGTTGCTTTGTTAATTTACTTGTCGGGGTTGTTAGATAATTGTTCTTAAATTCGGTAATTTTGGAAAATTGCGTTTGTATAGTATGCTTTAATAGTGGACTTTTTATTTGTTGAAACATTTTTAATTTACAAATACATAAAAGGATGCACGATTACTGGAATTGTATTTAATATTTCCAACGATCGTAAAATTCAGTACCAACGACACGTTTCTCAATTTCTTTTTAACCCTTTGACCGCTATGGACGCATATACAGGGTGTCCAAAAAGATCTACCTGAGATGATTTCAAGCAACTTTTTCCTTCGCGAAAATGTCAAATTTAACTCCGTTAACGAGTTATTAACGAAAAACACTGACCAATCGCAAGGCGAGTAAGACAGCTGGCCGCCAGCAGGAGCGTTGATTCCGCGCCGTGCTTGTGCCCTGATGAACAAGTCAGGATGTATCGAAGCAACTGTGAACGAGCGTTAAAACTCAATTTATTTGTTTTACACGAATAATAATTTATTCATTTATTTGATATAACTTTTATTCAATACTCGTCAACATTCTGACTTGCTCGTCAAAGCATAAGCGCGGCACAGAGTCAACGCTCCCGCTGACGGCCAGCCGCTTTACTCGCTCTGTGATTCGTCAATGTTATTCGTTAATAACTCGTTAACAAAGTTGATCTCGACACTTTCGCAAAGGAAAAAATTGCTTGAAATCATCTCAGGAATCATCCCTTAACCTTTTAGGAACGGCTGAATTCTGCGCGAGGCTATTTCCTTGGACGGCAGAGTCTGCCGCGAACTACGTATAAACGATCATGTCTGATTTCCGATTCGGTTCCCGAATCGTAACAAATTGCCCTTCGTTTTTTATTTTAGGGCATTTTGGGGTTAGAGAGTCTAACAAATTACAAGGATATGTTAAAAAGAGTAAATGGTACATTTATTTAAGTGAAAAGCAACAATTCATACCTGACACTGATGTATTAAAAACAAAGACTGTATATTCTGTCTGTATATTGTTAACACTGTTGTAAATCGATGCGAAGACAAAAGAAGTTTTTAGCAATGCATACGAAGACGATTATTTAATTCAAACGGTGAGCGAGTGAGCCACTATAATGGCGCGTCGTTCCGAAAAATGACATCCGCGAAAGCCACTACAGTCAACCCTCCTATAACGCGGTGAGTGCGTACCGCGTTATATGGAAACCGCGCTATAAGAAACTCGGATTTAACCGTAGAAACCAGGCTAATTCGTAGCGCGTTGTATGGAAACCGCGCTATAAGAAACTCAGAATTAGTACAAATCACACTATTCGTACCGCGTTATATGGAGAGCAAGAAATAGAAAAGACAAGATTAAATTATAAATTATTTTTATTGAATTGAAGAGTTCACATAAGGAAATGATAAAAAAAATGAAACAAAAAGTAAACGAAAGAATTGTTTTCCAACAAAAACAAGAAAGGCTCTTGTAAAATCTTTTAACACTCATCCTCGCTGTCAAACTCCGCGTTATATGGAAACCCCGTTCTCAGAGTGCCGCGTTATAGGAGGGCTGTCGCAATTTCAGGTCGGCGTTATACGGAAACCGCGTTCTGAAAGTACCGCGTTATAGGAGGGTTTACCGTATATGTAGTGGCGCGTCGTGCCTAAGAGGTTAAAGGGACTTACAGACCATTTCGGACACTCTGTATACGTCCAGTGAATACTATCGGCGTGGACTACGGACGCACATATGCGTTTGACGATCAAAATGATCAGATTAAACGGGTAACTCACAATTTGTAAGGAGATAAATTCTTGTACACGCAAAGTATAAGAGAAGGAGCGACACAAGATGCGAATGTAAAAAATGCAACTTATAATTAGTTACACGTTGGACAGTTAATCCAACACCGATAGAATACGCGATGCGCGAAAAAGTATTCCGTCAACGTGGCGCGTTTAAATCTACAGTGCTCAGCAGTCAGAGGGTTAATTCAATTTAAAAATCGCGCCGAGAAAATTGATCTTAAAAATTTCTAGTTTACATAAGATTTTATAAAGCGTTTCGTCTTATGATTTGCTAAAGCAAAGGAATTTAGAGAGTAAACCCCATGGTTGCTCAAGTTTCGAAGCTGACAATCTAAATTGGCAACTTCAATCGTAAATATTTAATTAACCCGTTAGCTGCCACGATCCCCCATTTGGGGATTTTGGAATTTTACGTTTACCACTCGGCGCGAAAAATATATTTGGTACGCTTGACAATTTAATTTCATTCCATATATATCTGTCAATATTGTGTGTAACAAAAAGTATTTTGTGCTTCGTTTCTTTACAACAAGCGATCAAAATTGAAATTCATATGTAAGTTGTACGGAACAAAATTGTCATATTTGATGCTTAATATTTTTGGTTTGTCTTTTATATTATAATGAAATACAGTACATAAATGTACATAATTTAGATGTTATAGCAACGATCTGGTAGTTACTCGGTCTTTTGTTTTTTATTCAAATGATTTTACTGATCATTTTATAACGATACCCATTTGACACTTTTTCACAAATATCAAATAATTTCAAAACAAAACATAATTTTAATATAATTATATTGTTACACAACTTTTTGTTCAGCCAACAATAAAAAAAAAAATTTAGCAGTTAATACGTTAAACGCCACGCCGATTTTGGCCGACTTTCCGGTAGGGCTGTATGGTGCGATACTAATTGAAAAACATTTGGCCGCAAAATTGTTAAGAATTTAAGAAGAAAATTGTAGAGGCCTGCAAAGGAAAGTCGTTTCTTTGTTTAATGTGATTTAATAAAATCCATTAATGAATCATAAGGTATTATTTTTTTAAATTGATACTGTCAGTTCTCAGAAACCAACGACGCCTAAACAGAGCGGCGTGGCGCTTAACGTGTTAACCCTCTATGGGCCCGTGTGACTTAAAAGTTACAAACTGATGTATCTATATTTTAAAAAATCAATTTTGTTTAATTCTCACTGCACTATTAAATTTGATTACTATATTACTGTAGCGACATCACGATCAATCTACAGTAATTATTAGTTAAAACATTTTCAAATCAAAGTGAAAAACTGTAATCAATCGTGATTTTTTCTCCAATAAGCAGACAAAATTCGGCCTCTAGAGGGTTAACCTGTTAAGTGCGGAATTCAATTTCCAAAGGTCACCACAGGGTGCGGAGTTAAAATCAAGCGATGACGTGTATACACGTCAAACGCAAGGTAAATGGTCCTGTTATAAATTTTTATAAAAAATGAGGAATGCTTATATTTTTATTAGTCAGAAAAATTTATTTTACTTGACGCGTATACACGTCGAACGCACTGCAGAAGCGATTCGGCCTGACGTGTATACGCGTCGATCGCACTTAACAGATTAATGGGTTAAAGATCTCCCATCCCAAACGTTGAAACTTAAAACATTTCCAACAACTGAATTTTCGATGATTTAAATAATATACAATTTTCCTAAAATAATTCTGGCAATAAACCCGTTGCAGACCGAAATCGAAACGGAGACAGAGTGTCCGGACAGCATTCTCTGTTCGAACAACAACAATAACAACGTGAATGCCAACAACAATAACGTTGCCAGTATCAAGAAGGCCACGACCAATGTTAACAACAACGACAGTCACGATGGAATGGAAATGGACTGCGGTGGTTGCGGGGAAAGCGTTCGCGAGCGCACCGTCCTCTGTGTAGGGGGTCGTACCTGGCATTCCAGGTGCCTGAAATGTTGCGCCTGTGCAAGACCCCTGCACGACCAGCACTCCTGTTTCCTTCGGGGGATGCGGCTTTACTGCAGGCATGACTACGCCTTGTAAGTACAACTGGTTTCTATTTCCAGGGTCATTGGATCCTGGTGTCGAAGTTTAACCTTAGATATTTCACGGATCACCGAGAAACCTCTGTTTCTGGGGTCCGGTGATTTATGTTAGCGAAGATGCAAAGAACTGTTTGGTTTTTATTGCGCGGTGATGCTCAGTTTTAAAGTTCCCGTTGCTTCCTGTCAAGGATGTTTCGATAATTGATGTGATAAATGAGCTTGTTGTTATTGTACATTTTTTATATCCGTTTTGTGACGCGTCGATCAAATCGTTAATCTGAGAATAATTTTTTGTTATTTCGTAGAATATGTTAATTAGAATGTAAATAAGTAGAATTGTTTATCTCGCACTCTTTTGAGTATTTTCTTCGCGGAACGCTTAGATGTTGATAATAAACATTTGATTCGATCTAATGATGCACGAAATTGAAGACTCGACTTGATTTTATGTAAACATAATTTGGATATTTTATAATTGATTCAAACTTATCTGCTACGCATGATCTATTATCGCAGATTTAAAATGATTAACCTTTATACTTTGATACCTGTTGTATCCAAAATCATTTATTTTACAATATTTTTATAGGAATCAAATAGCTAGTAAACATTATCAATTACGTATCCATCGTTAGAAAAAATTTAATAATTCCTTCCAAGTCTCCTAACTGAAAAAAGTCAATATTACCTTGTTAATTAAACCACGCACTTTAATCCAAAATTATCAACCCTTATACTTCGATACTTATTACAACCAAAATCACTTATTTTACAATATTTTTACAATAATTACATAACTAAAAAACGTTATCAAATATCCATCGTTAGAAAAAATTTAATAATTTCTTCCAAGTCTCCTAGCTGGAGAAAATCAATATTACCTTGTTCATTAAACCACGCACTTTGATCCAAAATAATTAATCTTTATACTTCGATACTTATGACAACTTAAATCACTTATTTTACAATATTTTTATAATAATCACGTAACTAAAAAACTTTATCAATTACATATGCATCGTTAGAAAAAATTTAACAATTCCTTCCAAGTCTTTTACCTGAAAAGAATCGATATTATCTTCGTCAAACCACGCACTTTCATCCAAAATGATCAACCCTTATACTTCGATACTTATTACAACCAAAGTCATTTATTTTACAATATTTTTATAATAATCACACAACTAAAAATCTTTATGAATTACATATGCATCGCCAGAGAAAGTGAAACAATTCCTTCCAAGTCTCCTAGCTGAAGAAAATCAGTGTTACCTTGTTCGTCAAACCACAACGTTCCATCATTCGGTCGCGATCTATAATCGACCAGGAGCGACAGTTGTCCTGTGATCCAGAAGCAACACAAGGGATTATCGATGAACCCAATAATATTCCCGCTGATCGAAGTCGGCAGGGACACCCCACTGATACGTAACCGGTGAGCAAAGCCAAGCTTAAGAGGACGTTTCTCGACTACCACTCGGGAGCTCCTGGAAAGAATGACCATTTGTTCGACTTACGGGACAGTTCTCGCGGCGTACGCTGACACTAGCATAACTGATATCTCGGACACCCTGTCGAGCAGCTAGTTCCAAAGAATTCTACGAACAACTCCCATGGGATAAATTTCGAAGGGTATCGGTTTGGATTACGAACTCGTGACTCGCCAAAATGGTCCCACTGGCTTTCGATCCTTTTATGCTGAAAGGACAAGTTGTTTGTTCTGTTTTCGTATCGAATTATGATGTAGTATAGTAGAATTTCACTTAACACGTTAAACGCCACGCCGATTATAGTCGATTTTCCGTTAGGCTGTGTGCTGCGATACTAATTCAAAAACATTTGGTCGATAAAATTTAAAAATACTTAAGAATTTGAGAAGAAAATTGTAGGGGCCTGCAAAGGAAAGTCGTATCTTTGTTTAATGTGATTCAATAGAACACATTAATGAATTATAAGGTATTACTTTTTGAAATTGATACTGTCAGTCCAACTAAACTTCACTAAATCCCTAATAACTCAATAACTACATTACTCTATGCTACAAAATATGTAATAAATAATAAACGATCTCAACTTAATATTATAAACTTATAAAATTATTAATAATTCATTAATTTTTCTATCCAACAGCATATTTAAATATTAAAGAGTTTTAAGTCAATATCAATAAATCCACAATAGCTCAATAACTCTATTTCTCTATTCTACAAAGTAGGTAATAAATATTAAAAAATCTCGACTTAATATCACCGAATTCCAAAGAAACGAATATTTCTACATTTCTCTATCCTATAGTACATCCAAATATTGTAGATTCTCGACTGAATATAACCGAATCCCCAATAACCCAGTAATTACATTTCTCTATCATACAACATATATATTAAACAATATATTAATATATGAAAAAATCTCGATTTAATATCAGCGAATACCAAACAAACCAATAATTCTACATTTCTCTATTCTATAGTACATCCAAATATTGTAGATTCTCAACTGAATATAACCGAATTCCCAATAACCCAGTAATTACATTTCTCTATCGTACAACATATATATTAAATAATATATTAATATATTATAAAATCTCGACTTAATATCACCGAATTCCAAAGAAACCAATAATTCTACATTTCTCTATCCTATGTTACATCTAAATATTGTAGATTCTCAATTGAATATAACCGAATCCCCAATAACCCAATACCCACATTTCTCTATCACACAGCATGCCTATCTAAACAGAAAAATCGCTGCAATGATTTCGCTAAAAGCTGGTTCTCCTTTCCAGTCACGTGGCTGTCACGTGGGTGCAGATATTCTCGCAGATGAACAGATATCCGTACGCGCGTATTCGACGTAAGGTCGAGAGATTCGCCAGTGGGTGATTAATGTCTTCCAATGTAGTCTTCTTCTTGGTTCTGTCTTCTTCTTCTTCTTCTTCTTCTTCTTTGGACCTCACGCGTACAGTCGGCTATTCACGTCACCGGACATATACGTGTACCACGCATGCTCGGGCGCGAGCTGCGAGTCACGTTGTGACGTTGAAGCTGGCCCGATGCCGAGCACGAATAAAGGACATCTCAACTGACGTTTCCTCATGGTTACAGGTTCGTCGAGGAAAAGAAAAGAACGCGTATTTCGATCGGTCCTTACACGAATATTCGCAACGGCGCTTTCCAATCGACTGGCGTTGCCTTCGACGCGACCCTTGGCACTCGACCAAATTATACTTCTTACGACAGAAACTGGCTTTATTCCTTAAATAATTTTACAGAGGCTAGTTAACGCAAAGATTTATTAACATCAACCCTCTCCACTCGAGACACGACTTTCACGAATGCATTTTGGTGAATGCTTCCTGAAAATAAGCGAAATTTACGAAGCTTAAGGTTTAATATTTGGTCCTGTTTAATGTAAAAATACATGAAACGTTGAAATAAAATGGTTATATCCGTTGTCGCCATTCGAGTTTGCTGCATTAATCCAAGTGACGAGTGAGAGTCGCCTCTCGAATACAAAAGGTTAAATACGAGTATGTTCTACTTATTCTTTGATGAAGATTAATATGAGCAACATCAGTAATAATTGAGCAAAAAGATTTCAAATATTGGCCATTTTTGTCATTACTCCATATGAAATTTTACCGATCAACATTTCACTAAATATTTCTTAATTATCGTGAAGTAAATATTTCTCTTCCAATTTAATAAATAATCTCAAGGAAAAGTTTTGTGAATTTAAAATCATCAAATTGAAAACTTCTAGTTTCCCACAAATAAATCCGAAAAGTTTTGCAATAGTAAATTTTGAATTATCAAATTGAAAACTTTTAATTTCCCACAAATAAATTTGAAAAGTTTTGCAGTAGTGAATTTTGAATCATCAAATTGAAAACTTCTGGTTTCCCACAAATGAATTCGAAAAATTTTGCAGTAGTGAATTTTGAATTATCAAATTGAAAACTTCATTGGAAAATTTGAAAAATTTTGCAGTAGTGAATTTTGAATCATCAAATTGAAAACTTCTAGTTTCCCACAAATAACTTCGCCTCGATCAATCATCTTTTATCGAATTCTCAAAGCACCATTACCATCAACTCCGTAACGTTAGTTAAAACGACATAACCAATTCGAACGGTTACAAAGCGATTCCACGAGATGCAGCACTTTCCTCTGGAGAACTCGAAAATAAATGGAAGCACGCGTGTTCGTGGCTGCCGGGTCACGAGCAGAGACTGCCAGTGTTCCAAAGGCCTGAGGAATTCGCCTCGTAAGGCAGCTCGAAGCCAGCTGTGATTCTCTCTCTTTGGTCCACCCTCGTGTGTCGGTGCTTTTCAACCCAGACGGGTGTCTTTTAAATTAATAAATATTCGCCGACGTTATTCTTCGTCCCTTCCACGATCTTTTCCTCGTGCCGTTTCGTGGACGCGAATGAAAGAAAAAAAAACAAGTAAATAAAAAAAATAAAAAAAAAGTAAAAGAAAGTGTGGAGAACGAAAGGACGCGAGATTCGGGGGAGCAGAGTGAACCAGAAATCGCTCTATTAGCGGTGCCAGCGTCGAAATTCCGGTTCTCTTAATTCAGTGTGGCCGATGCTTTGCGACAGTGAGTCGGTCGCCGCTTTAATCATGACCTTATCGTTTCTGCCTTAATGGCACTTAAATGCGAATGCCTACGCCCTCCGAGAAAGGCATCGGATTCGAGGCACGATGCCGAAACCAGGGGGTAATCTCCATTTTTGCTGCTGTGATTTCGACGATTTCCTAAACATGCCGAGGGAATGATAATTTCGAATAATTTAGAGCGACCAGGATGTTCGGTTCCTTCTTTGCGAAGCAACTTAGCATATCGAACACGAATTTCACGAAATATATTAACACTAGAACTACCAAAGTAGTCAAAATGGCTAATTCGTAGTATCTTTATCGATGAAAAATTTTATAAATTTACCGTGACACATTTTTGAGAATTTTCCGTGATTTTTTGTAAGAAAATATAGATAAAGATTTTTAATGTACTTTGTTGTATCTATATTTCGTTTTGATTTCTTCGGTACAAACAAGTATACTTTGATCATCGGTAATTCTAGTATTAACTAATTATTAGTTAAAACATTTTCAAATCAAAGTGAAAAACTGTAATCAATCGTAATTTTTCCTCCAATAAGCAGACAAAATTCGGGCTATAGAGGGTTAATAATCTGATAAACAATAGCAAGTGTACTTGACGCGCTCGTATTTTATTTATCATAACCAATTACACATTAAAATGCTAGTGAAAGATCATTGGTTCTTTTATTATTTAGTTATCACTGTACTATTAAATTTCATTACTGTATTACCGTAACGATACTACCATCGTTCCATACCAATTATTAGTTTAAAACTTTTCAAATAAAAGTGAAAAACTGTAATCAATCGTAATTTTTCCTCCAATAAGCAGACAAAATTCGGGCTATAGAGGGTTAATAATCTGATAAACAATAGCAAGTGTACTTGACGCGCTCGTATTTTATTTATCATAACCAATTACACATTAAAATGCTAGTGAAAGATCATTGGTTCTTTTATTATTTAGTTATCACTGTGCTATTAAATTTCATTACTGTATTACCGTAACGATACTACCATCGTTCCATACCAATTATTAGTTTAAAAATTTCCAAATAAAAGTGAAAAACTATAATCAATCTTAGTTTTTTCTCTAATAAGCAAACAAAATTCATGCTATAGAGGGTTAAACAAAATTTTTCCAATCGATTCTACAAACATAATATAACACATAATTCTTACCTCGTACAAACATATCACAACTAACACACCATGTCCCCGATAATAAAAATTTCGCTAATTTTTATATTTTAAAAATACCAATTCTCCATTACAAACGTCCCTCCTGCACGCGACCAGCGTATCATCGTGTAAAACAATAACTCAAGCGTAAAATACCGTGGACGTTGTAATTTATCTCGCGAACCATTTATATCTCCGATGATATCGAAGATCGCGTTCGTGATCTGGCTATGCAGCGCGAGAATCGAATGCACTCGAACGATGAGGTGGAGGGTTCGGAAGGGGGACTATGAATTCTCTACCGTGCAGAGGTCGGATAGCGGCCGACTTAATCCCCCGTTGACTTATAGGGCCCGCCTATGTGGAAGAACAAATGAATAAATTAGGGCGGGGTCGTTTGGTAGCCGATGTACGGCCCTGAAGATTTATAGATACCCAATACCAGTTCCTCTGGTCTGGTTACACGTTGCTTCTGCCCGTCTACCCTTCTCTCTTTCGCCTGATCCGACGTAAACGCGGCGGAAAAGGAAAGGGGTGGCGCCACTATTTATGCTAATGACACCTCACCGAACGTTCACGGGTCCCCTGGCTCGACATCGGGCTAAGAAATCGCGTCATCGTTTGCACTTTGCTGGTTTTAAGGGAAAGATAGAGGTGTCTCGCGATGGGTCGCAAAATATCTTGAACGACTCAATTGGATGTTTATGAACGTTACGTTACGAATGGAGTGTTTCCTGTGACCATTGAGATATTTTGTGGGGGAATATTGGTGATTCTATTTGGTAGGAGGACAGGAATTGGAAGGATGAAAGTGTTAGAATGGTAATTTGTAAGATTTGGGTAATTTACAGTAGTGGTTAATAAAATTGCATCGCTTCTGAAGAACAGTTTGTCGAATATTTTTAGATAGCTATGCAAAGTTTGTAGTTGTACTAAATTGTATTAACGTGGTCTTTTGATAGTTTTTATTAATTTGATGCAATAGAGCTGTATCGTATTGCTTCAGTTGGTTTTTATTAGGTTGGCCTATTATTTATCAATATTACTCGCGGAATATTCCGCTTAGTAACGCAAATGGATTAATAACTAAACGTTAATAGTCTAATGGTATTGGAATAAATATTTGCTTCCTTCCTGGAATAGGCTACGCAAATACAGCGGTTGCTAATAAAATTGCACTGCTTCTGGAGAACAGTTTGTCAAATATTTTTAGATAGGTTGTAAAGTTTGTAGTTGTACTAAATTGTACTAACGTGGTCTTTTAATAGTTTTTATTAATTTGATGCAATAAGGCTGTATCATATTGTTTTAGTTGGTTTTTATTAGATTAGCCAAAAAGTTCGCCTGCGTTTTAACAAGTAAATAAAAAGCGATTTTTTTATTATAAAAGGAAATATTTTTATTCAATAATGTATTGTCTATTAGAATTGCTAAGTCATTTTTTGTTTTTAAGATTTGAACTGAATTCAGTTGCACTTTAAAGCGCTGGAAGACAATTATCGCTAAAAACTGCACAAACTTATTGGCCAATCTAATAGATTAACCCTCTATTGTTCGAATTTTGTCTGCTTATCAGAAAAAAAATTACGATTAATTACAGTTCTTCACTTTGATTTGAAAATTTTTGAACTAATAATTGCTGTAGATGGACCGTGGTATCACTACAGTTATACGGTAATTAAATTTAATAGTGCAATGATAAATGAATAAAATAAATCTTTTAAAATATAAATACATTAGTTTGTAACTTTTAAATCACACGACGCCATAGAGGGTTAATTGTCTCACAGTTATGTATGATTGTTAGTTTTGGAAACGCATTCACATTTTATGAACAGCTCACACGGTGGTGCAAGATGGTGCAATTTCTATGGCCACTACTGTAGTTTTGGTGATAAAAGGTGTGTTCAGAGAACTTGACAGCATTAATTTTCTACAGTATAGAAAATTGATTTTTAAACAGATCGTGAAGGTTTGAGATTGGAGACTTTATTTATAAAATTAGGAAATTGGTTCAACGCAATAATTATCAACTATTGTTAACTATTCTATTTGGTGTTATATTTATTCTGTTACACACGCAGAGATCGTTACACTTAAGATTTGTAAAATTCCTAACAAATGCAACTTATAAATTTTCCAATTGGATCTATGATCTTGGTGTTCTATTATAAAATAAAATATTCTTAAATATTTAAAGATAAGATATATATGTTTCATATTCATGAAAGAGTCTATGAATTTATTAAACGATGTAAAAATGTATTCAGATCGTGTCTATCAAAATAATAGAACTTCATTATCAAAATACTGTTGGCTATTTAATATTAAACATATTATATTAACCTTGCTACGGTCCTCAAATTCTTTTCGATCTAACCGCGCTCTGATTTGACTAAAAGGGTTCCTAATTTTGATAAAAATAAAAATAAAAATAAAAATGTCTATTTAATATAATATTAAAAAAAGGAAATTTGCATATCGACAATAGTTGTTTTATATTTTTCTCGAAATTAGGATATTTTTTTAACGAAAGCAAAAATTGGTTGGCTTAAAAATGACCCAAGAGTCGTAGTAGAGTTAACCCTTTGCTCTCTTAATCATACTCACAAGTATTGTTAGTATTTAATAAAGTATTTTCAAAAGCTTACCGAATTTGCCTTAATGATCATATTTTTATAATCGGTAACATATCTATGTTGATAAATGTCTATAAAATTTAATTTTAACATAAAAGAATATGTTTTGTACGTTAAAACTAAAAAAATGTAGCAAATCGAAATGTCGAGTCCAGCTCGACATGGGAGTGCAAAGGGTTAATATGAAATATATTTTATATCAAATTTTTCTCTAACTTCAACATTCGTTACGAGCTTATTAAATGATCTGAAAACAATTTTTAAATCATTAGGAAACAAATTTGTGTAGTGTTTGCAAGAATTGAATAGCAATGTAACAGTACCATTAAATCCTGGACAAAGTTTTGAGGGGTCAGGAAAAAGTATGCAGAGTCAGGTTTCGATGTCTCGACAGGAACACGTACATGCTTCTAGGCGTGCCCTGTGCACGATCACCATAACCAATAATGCCCGAAAATATCTTGGATGCGACGGTGACGATGCAATTCGTGAACGGACTAATCCTTCCGCGGCTTACCATATTTTTCCATACAATAAGCAACCCTTCGGTCGATCCACCATTCTTCTTTTTCACCTACTGCTTATTCTTCTTCGTCTTCTCTTCTTCTTTTACTTGTCAGGGCGAAATTCCTCTCGGCTATGAGGAACAAATTATTTGTAGCGATTTAAATCTCGTTTCTTTGTTTATATTATTTTTTATGCAGAGAAGTAACGTGTTGCTTAGAGATATTCAATTCGATTAAAAAAATTTAGAAATAAAGCTTAGAGNCTGATTTGACTAAAAGGGTTCCTAATTTTGATAAAAATAAAAATAAAAATAAAAATGTCTATTTAATATAATATTAAAAAAAGGAAATTTGCATATCGACAATAGTTGTTTTATATTTTTCTCGAAATTAGGATATTTTTTTAACGAAAGCAAAAATTGGTTGGCTTAAAAATGACCCAAGAGTCGTAGTAGAGTTAACCCTTTGCTCTCTTAATCATACTCACAAGTATTGTTAGTATTTAATAAAGTATTTTCAAAAGCTTACCGAATTTGCCTTAATGATCATATTTTTATAATCGGTAACATATCTATGTTGATAAATGTCTATAAAATTTAATTTTAACATAAAAGAATATGTTTTGTACGTTAAAACTAAAAAAATGTAGCAAATTGAAATGTCGAGTCCAGCTCGACATGGGAGTGCAAAGGGTTAATATGAAATATATTTTATATCAAATTTTTCTCTAACTTCAACATTCGTTACGAGCTTATTAAATGATCTGAAAACAATTTTTAAATCATTAGGAAACAAATTTGTGTAGTGTTTGCAAGAATTGAATAGCAATGTAACAGTACCATTAAATCCTGGACAAAGTTTTGAGGGGTCAGGAAAAAGTATGCAGAGTCAGGTTTCGATGTCTCGACAGGAACACGTACATGCTTCTAGGCGTGCCCTGTGCACGATCACCATAACCAATAATGCCCGAAAATATCTTGGATGCGACGGTGACGATGCAATTCGTGAACGGACTAATCCTTCCGCGGCTTACCATATTTTTCCATACAATAAGCAACCCTTCGGTCGATCCACCATTCTTCTTTTTCACCTACTGCTTATTCTTCTTCGTCTTCTCTTCTTCTTTTACTTGTCAGGGCGAAATTCCTCTCGGCTATGAGGAACAAATTATTTGTAGCGATTTAAATCTCGTTTCTTTGTTTATATTATTTTTTATGCAGAGAAGTAACGTGTTGCTTAGAGATATTCAATTTGATTAAAAAAATTTAGAAATAAAGCTTAGAGATATTCAATTCGATTAAAAAAATTTAGAAATAAAACTGGAAGTTTAAGAATTAAAATGTAAGAAAGAGATAAAGTAATTCGATGAGTTTTGGTGAATTACACATGAAGAGAGAAAAGTACCTGTACAGTTGACTCCCGTATAATGCGATGAAAAAATTGCGACTAGTACTCATACAGCGCGATAAACAGTCCCGTATTACGCGTAAGATAAATTTAACATTTTCATATAGTTTTTGATTTTTTGTTTAAAAAAGCAAATGTATACACTTACTTGTTGTTTATATATGAACGGTGAAGCTGACAGTTTAAAAAAAGTAGCGGTTTATAAAAAGAATAATAATACATATACATACACGTTTAAATATATAAGAGAAAAATAATTTTATTCAACTTTTAATAAAAATAAAAATATCCGCTTCACTATCTAACATTTATTCATTATCGGAAGTATCAAGAAATAAGTTCCAACAACGCTGTCTTGTTAATATTGGTTGCATAGATTCATCGCTTGTATAATCCATAGTTTGTATAACTATAGTATAGTCCGATAATGTATGTCCTGTATAACGCGATTTCCTATTAGGCGGAACATATCCCCCGCGTTGTACGGGAATCTACTGTATATGAAAAATAAACCATGTACGTTATTCTCAAGTTGTAAAATCAGTCATAAATTTTTGCTTTATAAATATCTATATAGTTAATTGTAGTCTTCGACATAAAAGATTTCAAATTTTATAGTCTTAAATTCAGTCACTAATAATTCTGACCTTTTTTAGGTATGAATAATGTTAAACAAATGAACTTAAAGAGAAAGGAGAGAACTGTAATGGCTCGACTAAGAACAGGACATTCCTCGTTTACTCAACACATATTAAAAAAGACAGATTCACCCTTTCGCAACAGCTCTAAAATCATAACCACCCACGACCTCTTGTTCGATTGTAGAAAATTTAAATTTCAAAGGCGAATATACAGAATTGAACCAGGCACAGTACTAATCTTACAGAAGTACATAAAAGATACGATCAAGTACTTAACCGACACTAATTTTTTCAACAAATTTTGAACGAGTCTTTACAGAATTCCTTGTCGTTAATCACCTAGATTTCTATGCGACATTAAACCGCCATATATACACAGTAGTCTTACTGTCCATAAATACTTGACCACTTGGTGGAATCGAATCAAAAAGTTGATATAATTGTAATATAAATATTCCTAAATTGAATGAATATGAATTTATATAATTGACATAGAAACATGATCTTCCTATGAGTGTAACAGAGAAATACTGTGATAAAAATTATGTCGAGATATCTTATTTGAAATATATTTTGTATATTTTAGATAAACTGATGGTGGTCAAATTCTTATATACGGTAGTGTATATAAAAAAAAAAAATGAAATAGTAAATCATAAAATAGATCAATGCAAAGCGAATAAGAACTTATGATTTACCTTCTTGTTAATGAAAGATCGACCATTGTCTTCAAAAATAAATTTAACAAATTTCTCATAATTAATTTTCATTCCTGAATTATTTCTTTTCCCGTGTTGTTTACACTTACACTATGTAAAACGGTATAAAAATAATTTCGCGATACCTGCTTACAATTTTGATTCAAAATTTATAGTAATTCCGGATGAGATGGCCTTAGGGGTGACTCAATCTCCTATATGAAATGTTATGCCTATGAAACATTCCATTTTTCATCTGTTTTTACTAATATACCGAATATTATAAATATAAGTATTAATATTACAAATCCATAGATATTTATTTTAGCAAATATATTTTTTAGTTTAGTTGTCAATTAAATTTGAACTATGCTATCGCTCCCCAACTTACCCTAACATTTCACCAAATATCGATCACGTTCGCCTAAATCCACTTATCGTTTTCTCAAGTAGCTCAAATCTTATCGCTAATCGTACAAAACCTCGTTAAAAGACTAGCATACCATTTTCTTTGTAAAGAGCAGCCACAGACCGCTAATATTTTTCACCCCTGATGTAACAGCCATAACCGTGTCATCTGTATTTCGGTGTTGGCGGCCGAAATTCAAAGGGCTCGAGTCATTTGTAGGGCGAAGGGAAGCCGCAAGACTGAGACGTCGAGATAATCTCGACGTAATCTGCCAACCGAATCGCAAGAGGTCGAGCGACCCTTAAACCGTGGCCCGCGCTGCTAACGCGCTCCAAGGGACATCGAGTGGCAGAGTAGTATGTTAATGAGGACAGGACCATCGGATTCTCGTGCACGGAGGTCCTGAATGAACCTGCAGCCCCGACCAAAATAGCACCTTGACTCTCATTCTCTTTCCTTCCCGTTCTCCTCGTCGATTTCTCGCTTTCTGCGAGAGGCTGCAGGGGAACTTGGTTGTTAGTCGAGTGTTAATTTACCGTGGAAACGTTGGGTTGATGAACGAAGTGGGTTTGAGTTATTTGATGGCGATGATAGACGGTTGTTTGAAGAATTCAATACTTGGTAATAATTTTTTACAATTTGTAACAAGGATTGTTTTTATTTTCTTTTTTTTTTCTTTTTTTATCGGGGGAAAATTGTATCTGGTTTATTATGTTTCATGAAAACGGTTGTTATCGTTGATCAAAGAGATCTGATAAATAAACTGCGGATATTTATAGATTTAGGGGAAATTTAAAGATGCGAAATTGGAAATAATATACGTAATATGAAAAAGTATACAAGATATTTAAATTATAGTGCTTTTCATGATACCTGGTACGTGAAATCATTTTCTATCGAAGATTTAATTGTTTTAGTATATTCTGAGAAATATGAATTTGCATAAAAATTGACAGTTTATGGATAAGTTTTGGCCAGTTAAGATTATTCATTCGAATCGTAGCTTAAAAAATAATCAAATTAAACTTTAGAATCTACATCCTAACGATTGCCCTGATGTGTCAGTATTTTATTTTTAAACTGTAGAATTTTATAGAGTAAGTCCGTGATAGTTTGACCACTGGGAGAGACCGGCCGGTATTGGTATCTCTGTTTTTTATATAACTAAAATAAGTAAATCGGCTTATTGTTATTCTCGTACTGATAATTATCACCAAACGGTATATACTTAAAGTTTTGTGTAAACTAGAAAGTAAAAGTAAAAGAAACTATTTCGAAACCTTTGCCCGCGAGGATTGGGTTAAATGTGTAAGGTATGGACGTTGCTTCATGAACATTCGTAATTTATGTGAAAAATTGAAGAAAAAACAACATATCAACTAATTTTCTCTCGTATTATATTTTATATAAGTTACATTTTTTGGTATTTGTAATGAATGGACGATCTAACCCGAACATGCTGGTGAGACTATCCATTCGCAATGTTAGTCTTTCTTGATTAAAAACTGTAATAAATATTTTAATACGTCGGAAAGTATGATTTATATTTATTCTAAATTACATATGTCTAGCTTTAATTTACCCAAAATACGAAAAATGTAAAAAATTAACAAGGTGGTGCTTTTTTCCAATAAATAATCTAATTATCCCGGACTTATCCTATCTAATCCTGTACTTAATCACCGTCGTAGGATACCATTTTATTATTAAAGTATCACAGGACAATGAGTTAAACATACAAATATATAAACAGTATCTTCTCACATACATCAATGTACTGCCCTCCTTTGAGTAGCTTTAAACGATCAAAATTCTTCACCCCCTGTTTCTCAAAAAAGAAAAATAATTAAATGGATATAAAGGACTGTGTTTGTGGCGGTTAAGGGGAGGCGCACCTAGCTCGTTTTCAAAAGGGCCTCGAAATTTTTCATATTTTCTTTTTCTTTATTTGTATAGTGGAAAATTAGGGAAACACGATTTAGTTTCATAACATTCAATCATTTATGAATTCTTCTGTATTTGAATTTGGAATATTATAATTCCTATGTGTGTATAATTCCTAATTTTATTGATTAAATAAAATTCATAATTCAATATTTAAGTTTTTTTCTTTTTTTTTTAGACTTAACCCTTTGCACTCTTGAACTTTCTTAAGGACTATTGTGAAAATTAAAAATATTCTTTTGGAAAGAAAGAAATATAAATCAAAAACATTTATAATTTTTGTTTGATCAATTTGCTTTGTTTCACAATGCAAAAAATTTCTAATCAACGAAAATACACAATTTAATTAAAAATATAACTTCTAAAGAAAATTACACATGTCGCCATAGCGGCGACAGTGGAGTGCAAAGGGTTGATGTTTAAGCGGGCCTCAATTTTGCGCTCGGGGCCTGAACCAACCTAAATTCGTTCTTGAACTGTGTAAAACTTACAGTTCAGATTTCCTTATTCTCAATGTTTCAGAACTTTCGGTGCAAAATGTGCGAAATGTGGTCGAAGCGTGGGTGCCGGGGACTGGGTGAGAAGGGCCAGGGAAAGGGTTTATCACTTGGCTTGCTTTGCCTGCGACGCCTGTTCCCGTCAGCTGTCCACGGGGGAGCAATTCGCCCTGCTGGACGCCAGATTGCTCTGCAAAGCTCACTATCTCGACGTTGTCGAGGGAAACAATACCTCGTCCTCCGAGGATTGCGACTCCGAACACGGTGGTAAAGGCAGCAAGACGAAAAGGGTCAGGACGACTTTTACAGAGGAACAACTTTCCGTTTTGCAAGCGAACTTTCAGTTGGACAGCAATCCCGATGGCCAGGACCTCGAGAGAATAGCTCACGTCACGGGGCTGAGTAAACGGGTGACGCAAGTCTGGTTCCAGAACTCGAGGGCCAGGCAAAAGAAGCATAGCGGGAAGATCAAGACACAAAGTGAGTGCATCTTTATAATTATTGGCTAACATTTTTCTTCCAGGTTCTTTCACCCATTCAGAGCTGGCAAAAACGATTATGAATCGCTATATAATTTTTCAATCGGATGACTTTTTAGTAAGGTCTTTTAGTATGTTTAAATTCGGGAGTTGTGGCTTAGTTTTTTTTTAACCCTTTCGCTACGGACACCGACTATAGTCGGCGATCGCGCGAAGTGCTGTGTGTACGGATGCCGATTATAATCGGTGTCCGCGAGACGTGCCGTGTGTACGGGTGCCGACTATAACACAGCTCCACAAAAAAAAAAATTTTTTTACCCATGAACCCAGACCACTCTTACTATATGTAATCGACCCCGCTGAAACCGAATCTGAGGTCAGAATAACCCTGTCGCGTCAGGTTTTCTTTTTAACTTCAAAAAATAACCCAAAAATGGAAAAAATCAACAAACTTGGCTTATAAACTAAAACCTTATAACCCCGTAATACTACGTCAGCATAATCCAAATTATCTAAAAATTCCTTAACTACATAACCGTAAAACCTCATAAACGATTACCCCATAACCCTATGATGACGACGCTCGCAGGCCCGCTTTCTCACCCGTACTAGCCACCGATACTGGGCATCCGACTCCCTGCATCGTAAATTTTTTTCTTGTGTTTGCCATGACGTTATGTAGTTAAGGAGTTTTTAAGGAGTTCGGTTTTGTTTTAAAAGCTATTCGCAGTTACCCTAGTAAGGTCGGGGTAAATTTGAATAGGTAAGGTTTCGTTGTTTATTCAAATTTTAATTTTATTATTATTATCTTCTAACTCAAAGACTACTAAGCAAAGTTTGAAATGCAATAAAAGTTGATTATAGAATTATGTAATTTCATTGATTTTTATTCAATCTCTCTTAGATATTCTTTCCCTACGTTGTAAATTTAATCGACATCCAAAGTACAACAATATATTTGCTAAAGTAAATACATGTGAGTTCATAATATTGTTACATCTTGGACTCTCCGAATTGTTTCTTCCGGCTGCACTCGTGTTCTCTTATTAATTAAACGGTTACGAATTGAGATACATTTATTTATACTATGTAGGATATATGGGTGAATATAATTATATTGCGGAACCGGAAATCAGGAACCACGGTGCGCTCGCTCCTGTCCGTGGTTCTCGCGATACTTCCTTTGTAAACAGTTTTGCATGACTTCAGTTTCGGTCAACCAACTCGACACCGCTCGACTGTGAGGGTCGATATGATATTGATATTAATATTTACAAATATTATAATATTATAAATATTAATATTAATATTATTGTTAATAATAATATTATTACTGTATATTAAGACGTTGAGTGCCACGCGATTTTATAAGGAAATCCTCTTCAGGCCACGCGCCTGACAAACAAGTTGTAACATTTTGTGATACTTGCGAGGGACAACCATTTTTATGTTTACCCTGTTTTAATAAAATCCATAAAAATTTTCTGAAAAAATGTTTAAGTATATTAATAATAAAATCCCGTATTAAATAAAAATTAAGTGGACTTCAAATAAATTTTTTAGTTTTATATCATATTTTACACTGTCAGTCACCGATGACTGACGCGGCCTGAACGGAAAGTTCAGTGTCAGTCACCGATGACTGACGTGGCACTCAACGTGTTAATATTATAAATATTATGAATATTAATATTTATGAATCTACAGTGTCGCAACAGTATTAATATTTATATTATAATATTATTATAATATTGAATATTTAAAAATATTAATATTAATATTGTTATTAATAATAATATTATTGCTGTATATTAATATTATAAATATTATGAATATTAATATTTATGAATCCACAGTGTCGCAACAATATTAATATTTATATTATAATATTATTATAATATTGAATATAATATTGAATATTTATAAATATTAATATTAATATTGTTGCGACACTGTAGATTTATAAATATTGTAGTGGACTAAGGGTGTCAGGATTACTAAATAAATGGGTATAGACTAAATTAAACAAAACAAAAGATAGATATATTTGGGAAGAAAGAAATACTAAAATGGCAAAATAATCTTAAGGGCTAATAGGTCGTTCACGTTCGACGGTTTCTAAGCGACTCTGCCTCGTGGCCCGACTTTCCAACGGAAGTCGGGCTTCGCTTGTTTTTAATAGCGCGCGCGGTCCTCCTATATTGATGCACTATAATATCAATATTTATAATATTAATATACTACTAAAAATAGCAAAAAAAAGACGGAATATTTCAAAGCTTACACGAGATCCAGTCATCTCACCCGGAATTATCCTATTCAATTATGAATAAGAATTACTAAAATTACTTTCTACCTAAGATATTTATTAAACATATTATCATTCTGTTAAACTCTAGATATTAAAAAATACTGCACAAATAAGTATCACCTTCTGAAACCATACATGGAAAAATGTCAGTTCTGAATGGGTTAATTAATATATTGAATAAATTAAGGTTTTGTTGTCGATATAAAATTTTTGATAGCGTATAAAGAAATAGAGTAATAATAAGTGATCTACTATTTTGAAAGAAGTTAGATGGACTTTTACAAATAACCGACTGAAAATCATTTACTAAATTAAATTCTTCTATCTTAACATCATATTGACGTAGCCTTTAACCCCCTATAAAGTTCATGCACAGCTAAATTTCACATTCGCAACAGTTATATTACGACTAATAAATAACCACCCTTCCTTCATAATTTTAATAATTCAATTTTAGATCGCTACGTTATTATATGAATGAATTAAATAAACAATTCATATTATTTTCCATAAAAGTACAATCTTTATAAGACACAAAAACCAGCGTTAAGAAGTTAAAACTTATCGGATCCATTTTTTCACAAAATGGAACTTTCAATGAATCACTAGGAATCATTTGATATTTCTTTATTTCTCCGAAAATATTTTTACCCTTAAAAAACTAATTCTCTATCCAGTGCACCATTCACCGCCGATGCAACACCATCCAGGAGATTTGTACCCTACCGGGGTGAACATGGTAGGTGCCTATTTGGGTGGGTATCAAGGTGGCAGCGCGGGAAGTGAAAGTCCTGGCAGTCCACTGACGCCTCTCACACCCTTAACACCTTTAACCCCAACGACGCCCAATCACCTTCAAGCGCAGTTCTGCCATCAAACAGGGTAACTTTGTGAAAGAACGGTCCGCGAAACCGGTGATTATATTCGAATTTTAGCACGGTTCTTCGTCGATCATTTCGAAGTCGTTTCTTGTTTTCGGTGTTAAATTTTTGATTCGAAGCTCGAAGAACGACCAACTCGCAGTGACGATCAGAATACCAAAAGTAATAAAATTCTAGGATCTCGAAGAGGGTAATTTATTGAGAAATTTTGCACGATTCTTTAATAATTCTCGTGATTGATTAGTTCTTTTTTTTTTTATCCGTATAGATCTATGATGGATCCGTGAGAAAAATTTAGTACTCTTTTAGGATGAACCCTTTTTGAATTCTAGAATAAAGAAGGCGCTCGTGAGAATCTCGATAATTTAAACGATCGAGATGTTCTCTGTTTTTTGTACATACCAAAAACGAACTGTTTAAAGGAAAGCGAGAAGTAAAAGTGATATTATAAATAGGATAGGATTCCACGGTGAGGACTCTAGTTTACGAATAGACAAAATTACGATTATTTATTCCGTTTCGGTTGTAATAGTTTGTAGTTTGTATTTGCGCTTAACTTCTTTTCGTGTGGCAGATGTTTTCATCCAACTGTTTTATTCGAAGAAAGTGCAATCGAGTGAAAGGTAGAATTATAACTTTGAACGTGTTCGTAAAATTTGTTTCGGTGCAATTACCAATTTCTTTATCAATTTCATACAATTTGTCACAAAACTTTTCTCCGAAGCAACATTTTAACACATTGCGTACGGCGCTCTGCTCGCGCAACGCACATTTTTGGGCGCTCTGGAAACACTTTATACGATGCATATATTCATTTTTTTATTTCGTATTTGGTAGCAGATATTCGCATAAAGTATTCTTAAATATTACTATATATTTTTTATACATCTTTTACATTTTTTACATTAAAAAAAATTATTTATTTTACAAGTTTGAATAATCCTTTGAATAATCATTTTTTTTCGCTAACCATTTGTTAAGGGAATACGCAAGACTTGGTTACCCTGGTAACATAACAATAAAGTCTATTTTTAATTCCTTAAATCGTCGATCGAGTCGAAGAAACCTGAAAACGAGATATCTCGTCTCCCGGCCACAACGTTCGGATTCCTAAAGACGAGATATCTCGTCTCCCGTACGCAATGTGTTAACAGCGAATCGCGATAAAAATTTTTTTTAACCGTAACATCGTATTCGCCAGTATGTTTAAATTACCATAATAGACGTGCTCCACGAAATATTTTATTTTTAAAATAAAATTGTACATAGACGTATTCTGTAGCTTTTGTATATAAATCTAAAAAAAAAAATCGTGCATGAGTATTTGATATCGCTCCCATGCTGTCCACTCATTACCGCAATATTGTAAACCGTACTGTTAATAATAAAAATGTCTTTTACTGTTAATACCTGTTATTATTTTTTATTCCATTCATTTTCATATGAAATATATCATTCATACCACAATACTGTATTTTATTTCATTTTTTACTGTACTCACGTATACATGTTATTAATAAAAATATTTAAAAAAATTGAGAGACCATGAAATATTTATAAATAAGAAATAATTGCAAAGGATACATATTTTTACTGTTTGGGAAATTAATATGGAAACGAATAAATATGTGCAACATTTTATATTGTATATATACTTAGTTTACAATATTTACATCACAGTACATGTATATTAAATAATGATCCTTTTACGATTACATAATTAATTACCTAAACACTGTAAAAGATACTTTCATTCGGAACATTGCTTTCTGATGTTCCCCGAGATACCAGAGACTCGAGTCAACAGGAAACGAGGCCTCAGGAAGTACTAGGGACACCGGACGACTCTCATTTCTCGTTCACGCTTAATCGTATACTCGACTTACACGTTTTATTAAAACGATAGCCTGATTAGATCAGGGAATTTCATGGATCGATGAAGGTGAGATTAATTATCGTATCGTTTTCGCAGAAAGAAGGAAAATTATATTTATCTCTTCTTTGACCGCAAAAGACATTCGTTTTTCTTTAATTCAGTAATTAATTTTCATTAATAAAGAACTAAGATTGAGCTTTGTAAGACTCACGGTTAATCCTTTACAATGAAACTTGACGGCGTAAAGTAGGTAGAGAAAAATGATAAACCTCGCATAATAACCACTGGAAGAAACTGTTTTTAGTTTATCAAAAAGTATGTTATGAAAAGAATTTTGGTTACTTTGAATTTTATTTTAATGCTTAAAAAAATTAACATTTTAAATATTTAAATTTCTATTTTGAAATTTATTTCGATGCTTGAGAAGCTAAACATTTTAAATATTTAAATTTCTATTTTGAATTTTATTTCAATGTTTGAGAAACTAAACATTTAAAATTGTTTAATTTCAATTCTGAATTTTATTTCAATGCTTGAGAAACTAAACATTTAAAATTTTTAAATTTCAATTCTGAATTTGATTTCAATGCTTGAGATACTAAACGTTTTAAATATTTAAATTTCAGTTTTGAATTTTATTTCAATGCTTGAGAAACTAAACATTTTAAATATGTAAATTTCAATTTTAAATTTTATTTCAATGCTTGAGAAACTAAACATTTTAAATATTTAAGTTTCAATATCAAATTTGATTTCAATGCTTGAGAAACTAACGTTTTAAATATTTAAGTTTCAATTCTGAATTTTATTTCAATGCTAGAGAAACTAAACGTTTTAAATATTTAAATTTCTATTTCCAATTTTAATCGATATCTTAACTTTTATAGTTAAAATTTTTTTTTCATTCACGGTGATATTCTTTCTCGCAAATTACAAATTGTTAAAAAAAAATCCTGAGATCCAAAAGACTTCGTTACAATTGTTAAATAAAAATAACGTTATGAAAAAATTGAACTTTTCTTTTAATCAAAGTTATGCCAAAATCTTTTTTTTTTTTAACATACCTAACTTCCAGAAATCATATCCTTGCGAAAAGTAATTTGTAACTATTATAAAGAAAAATAAATTAAATCCAATGCACTGTTGAAACAAGTACGAAAAGAGTTAACTCTTTAATCGTCCAAAATGGAAGTTGTCAACGAGTTGATCAATCTCGATCAACAGCTATGGAAATATTCGTAACCATATTCCATCTTCCATATTGGTGTACGCGGAGGTGTTTACGCATAACACGAAACGTTAAATGTATTCACTTATTTATAATAAGCTTAACATCCAATGCGAGAGAGCTGTGATGCCATCCAGTCTTAAAAATTGGCGTCTCTACATTTTGCTGGTAATCTTAATAGGTTAACAACGATTTGGGCGGATTTTGTTCTAAATCATACAAAACACTCGGTACGCTTTAGTAAACGTCATTCTATCTCGAATGCTATCTAATAGAAGTATCGAAACGTTTATTTGGATTAACCCTCTGAAGCGTTGTGCATTTAACCATTTTTCTTAAGTAGCATTTCTTTTATTTATTTTTTAATTTATTATTCTTCATAAGAAATACATGTTCTATGCGTTTGTACGAATATTATTCGTGATTGGCACTAAATCAATAATTTATGTATTTCTGTGCATCAAATTATTTTTATTTTCCTCTTTCTTCTTTTTTATTACCTTTAACACGTTAAACGCCACGCCGATTTTGGTCGACTTTCCGTTAGGCTGTGACCTGTGATATTAATTCAAAAGCATTTGGTTGCGGAATAGTTAAGAATTGTAGTGGACTAAGGTTGTCGGGATTACTAAATAAATTGGTATAAACTGGATTAAACAAAACAAGATATATATATATATACATTTAGAAAGGAAAGAAATACTAAGATGTAGACTAATCTTAACCCTTTGCGGACTACCACCGCATATATGTGTTCTGCAGAAACCATCAATTTGGCCGAAGAACCCAAATATGCGTTTGGCGAAAACAATTGATAAGGCCGAAAGACTCATATATGTGTCCCAAACAAACGCGTTGCTATGGCCGAGAAACGCATATATGCGTTCGCTAAAAACAACTTTGTGCATGTACTAACTACATATATGTCTATAATTTGACATCTTCGAGCGCTATGAATGAAAATTGCTTAAAGAAACGTGTGCTATTATTATATATTAAGTGACTATCGCGGTAGCGGCTCGGTCCCACGACATGGTTTACTCAAAATCACGCCGTCCGCGAAGGGTTAAGGGCTAATAAGTCGTGCACGTTCGACGGTTCCTAAGCGACTCTGCCTCGTGACCCGACTTTCCAACAAAAGTCGAGCTTCGCTTGTTTCTAATAACGCGCGCGGTCCTCCTATATCGATACACTATAGAATTTGATAAGAAAATTATAAAGGCTTACAAAGGAAAGTCGTATCTTTGTTTAACTTGATTTAATAAAATCTATTCGTAAATTATAAGGTATTATTTTTTGAAAGTGATATTATCGGTTCTCTGAAACCAACGACGCCTAAAAGAAAATTTTTGCGTTGGTCCGCAGGGACCGGTGTGGCGCTTAACGTGTTAAAGAATTTTTTAAATAATGTTTATTGTTTATATTACATTGTTTCTTTCGAGGTTAAAGACTTCTTTACGAAACAATTTATAGTTTACAACGAAAATTATTTAAACACCAAAAGAATCGTGTAAAATGCATCTCGTTTCAAATACTCGACTTCAAAGGGTCAATTAACCGAATAAATACGTTATTGCAGAGTACGTACTAAAGTAGTAAGATAAACAACTAACGTGTTTTAGAAACGCGTCTTACAGTAAAAAATACTTTGGAACTTAAACCGCAGAGTTTCACCGCGAGCTTTTTCTTTTTACGACGTTCGTTAAACGGGTCCATAAAAATAAAAATAAAAAAAAAAAGAATTACGAAACCCAGGAAAACTTCACAAAATTAATTTTTTTAAAAAACAATTTTTTCTTTTTTTTTTTTTTTTTTTTCTACGTCCGTTTTTTCTCTTTCGTGAACGTCGAGAAAAAGCCCATGCAGTCCAAGCTTTAATCGCGACGACGAATAATACAAACTCTATCTAACTTCTATCGAAGAAACAAAGTCGAAATGAACGCGTTCACCGAGAAAGATTCATGGACGTGGAAAAAACCTTAACGCTAAATAAAGAATATTTACAATACGGCTAATCCAGCAGCTGCGATTAAACCTCGTTCGGCATCGACAACATCATCGAGTCTTGTGAGAGTTCATCCATCGATTGTTCCGAGCCTGAAGACAGAGTTGACGGTGTTGCGATAGAGAGTAGACCTTTTCAAAGCAAAACTTTGTTTTGTCCTTGGGTGTTGATAAACTTTTGTTGTAATTTGCGCTAAATTGTAATTTTTTAATGTATAATGTCTGCAAACATTTTGTGTTGCGATGAATAGTGTTTGTATTAACCCTTTGCATTCTATGATTCTTGCTTCTATAATTTGAGTGCAGATAAATTTATTATTCAATTCTATTGTTTAATTTAATTATAATTAAATTTAAGTAATATTTTAGCTTTCTTTGTGCATCGTCAAAGAACAGAATTAATAGTTAATAATACACGGTACGTTATTTTTACTAGAATTAAAAACGAGATCGAATTTGTTTGCACGAGTATCTATTTTTCGAGCAATTCAGTTCGAAGCGGTAATTTAATTTATTTCCCAAGAGTATTCTATTTTGAACAAGTAGTTAATAAAACATTAACAAACACGAAATTTTCGGAATCAATTTTTTGTACCGAACTGAAATTTAAAAGCAGACTGAAAGAAATATTTTTAAAAGCAAAAATTCTTTAAATTAATTAGAAAGTTGATATTTAAAGCACAATTTGCACTGCAAAGGGTTAAGCGTAAAATTCATCAGCTAATTATTACGTTTAATTTTATTACTTAAGATTGTTAAAAAAAAAAAAGAAACAGATTATATCGTTTCGTAAAATTTTAATTTTTCAAGTCTGTTAGATAATTACTTTTATCAGTTTTCAGATAATGTACCGAAATCGTCGCACCGAAAGAAATGTCTAATTTCATGCAACAAATTTTCCATACATGCAGAGATCTATAATATTCTTACCGTGATTATGATAAATCGAGGGCGCAGGGCTTTTGCACGTAGCTGGACTTAGCTGCGGCGGTTGCTGGCTATGATGGTGTTGCTGTTGATGTTGAAAGGAATAGGTCAGATGTAAATTGATGTGTCGACCGAAATCGCCCGTGGACGCGGTAGAATTCGGTGGTGATTGATGAACTGTAACAGTAAATAACGTTTCTTTGATTCTGAATTGCGATAATCTCGAGAATCTTTAAGCACAATCCGCGTTCTTCAAACTCACTGATGTTCAACTTAAATTTTTGTAGGTGCAGATCTAGAATTTTATTTATCGAAAAATGTGCTACAATCAAATAGTATAATAAATTTGTCATTTCGATCGGTTTGCGAATATCGTTGACGTTATTAACACATTGAATACGGCACTCTGCTCGCTAAACGCGCTTCCAGGGTCCGCACATTTTTGAGCGCTTCACAAAAAAATGTATACAACGTATATATGCAGAATAACATCGCTTGATTCAAGAATATTGCTATTGTCACTATGTTAATTTTCGTCTGAAGTGTTATTCGGCGCATACGATAAATCATCAAACAATAATTCATCTTGACTTTCATTTTCTTTATTTATTTGAGATATTTTGCTACTTTTTTAGAATTAGGGCGGTTCTCGTAAAATAAATAAAAAGCTGTTTCCTAACGAATTAAAACGCGAACTTTGAAATAAGAAAATGTTTTACAACGATGGAACACTTTATAAGCTACGATGCACGACCGACATAAATCTACCGATGCAATGGCTATACTGACCGATTGTTTTCTACTTTTTCGGAATTATAACGCTCGTTTATTTCACTAACCAATTGTTAGTAAAATAAATAAAATACGCAGGGTTTCGTTGCCCTGGTAACGTAACAAGAAACATTATTTTTAATTCCTTGAGTTGTGGATTGAATCAAAAAAACATTAACACGAGATATCTCGTTAGCCGACCACAAAGTTTAGTTTGATATATACAAGATATCTCGTTACCCATATGTAAAGTGTTAATATTGTACGATTTTTACCATATATATAATAAATACATACAATAGGGTAGATACATTGTATTATACAAATACTCTCGACTTTATTCCAATCGATTCATTTAAATTGCTACGACATTTTTTCACTAATAAAAAACTCGACAGTTATTGGCACTTGAAATCGGAATTAAATCAATTTTTTTTAATTCGACTCGTTTAATAATTTTTTTAAAAAAGAAATCCGAAAAGTAAAGAGCTAGGAAAAGATCATACAAAATGGTACATACATTGTATTACACGAATACTCCCGACTTTATTCCAACCGATTTATTTAAATCGCTACATTTTTTAATCAATAAAAAACTCGACAATAATGAGCACTTAAAATCGGCGTTAGATCAATTTTTTTTAAATCGACTCGTTTAATATTTCTTTAAAAATGAAATCCGAAAAGTAAAGACCTGGAGAAAGATCATAGAAAATGGTACAGTCAATCCTATAACGCGGTACTTTCAGAACGCGGTTTTCGTATAACGCCGACCTGAAATTGCGATAGCCCTCCTATAACGCGGCACTCTGAGAACGGGGTTTCCATATAACGCGGAGCTTGACAGCGAGGATGAGTGTTAAAAGATTTTACAAGAGCCTTTCTTGTTTTTGTTGGAAAACAATTCTTTTGTTTACTTTTTGTTTCATTTTTTTTATCATTTCCTTATGTGAACTCTTCGATTCAATAAAAATAATTTATAATTTAATCTTGTCTTTTGTATTTCTTGGTCTCCATATAACGCGGTACGAATAGTGTGATTTGTACTAATTCTAAGTTTCTTATAGCGCGGTTTCCATACAACGCGGTAGACGGTTTCCATACAACGCGCTACGAATTAGCCTGGTTTGTACGGTTAAATCCGAGTTTCTTATAGCGCGGTTTCCATATAACGCGGTACGCACTCACCACGTTATAGGAGGGTTAACTGTACATATATTGTACCATAGATTACTCCTGACTTTATTCCAACCGATCTATTTAGATCGCTACAACATTTTTTAACCAATAAAAAACTTAACAATAATGAGCACATAAAACCGGAATTAAATCAATTTTTTTAAATTCAACTCGTTTAATATGTTTTGAACCATAAATTCAAAAATTAAGAGCTGGAAGTAAATCATAGAAAGCAATGATAAAAATGAAAAATAAATATTAGTGTCAAGAAACGATATTACTCATGAGATAATCTAATAATACACAGAAAATACGGCTTTGCTTTTGATTTAATCCAATATAGTCACACTGCACAATATTTTTTCACTATTATATGATTAACAACATCAACAATATTCGCGTGTATCGATAAAAATGAACCCTTCTAAATTCGAATCTATTCTTTCTCAAATCCATTCCCCAGAAATATCTCTAACACGTTACATCAAATATACAAGCAAAAGTAAGTTCAGAATAATCGACAGCGTATAAAGGATAAGGAGGACACGAATCCAATAGAAATCTCCTCTCACTAGACAGCTCTAAACAGGACAGATATTGCTGAAAGAAACAAACGCAAGAAGTACCATGTTGCCCTTTCATTTTGCCCGTGTGCAGATGCTTCTTCTGCCTCGCCCTAGAATTCTGGAACCAAACCTGCGTAACTCTTTTGCTGAGTCCCGTCACATGTGCTATCCTCTCGAGGTCTTGGCCATCCGGATTACTGTCCAGTTGGAAGTTCGCTTGAAGAACGGAGAGCTGTTCCTCTGTGAACGTAGTTCTCACTCTCTTCGCCTTGTTACCGCCCTTGTGGCCGCTCTCAGAGTCACCGCCTTCTGCGAAAGTACCAATTAGGGGTGCCCCATCTTCCTTACGCCTCTCAATCTTACCCCCTATTTTCTTGATCCGAAGACTTTTGATTCAAGACACTTATCGAACGACCAACGAGATAGCTTTCCATTCAGAGAACAACTTTAACTCTTGTACAATGATATTGCTACCTGATAATTAAGCGAAGGAAAGACTGAGAGGTGTAATATTACTTTTCGGTGGTTCAAACTTAGGATTAGATAGGGTAAGTTGGGAAGCGATGGCGTACTTTTTTTTAGAGAATACATTTATAAGAAAATTATTGCTAAAGAATTATTAAAAAGAATACAGGTTGACCTTCTACAACACGGCATCCTGTAACACTGTTTCGCTCTAACACGATAAGAAAATTGTCAACCTTTGTACAACACTATACTTCTGCCACAGCACTGGATAACATGATTTTTGTTTAACATATTTAACCCCTTGGCTTTGAAACTACGAGTCACACTGGTGGCACAGATTATTGTCCAAACACTACAAAGGCACGCTGTATTTGCGATAAAGTTTAATTTTATCTTTAACTGTAATTTTAATCTATAAGACTGAGAATTAAGAAATATAAATTGCGTATAATATTTCAGTGTTTTGAATCTGACACGGTGTAAAAGCAGTGAATAGCTAATATGTGTAGCTATTGGAAAAGTAATGGTGCAAGGTGTTAAAAATTAAATTACCTTAAAATAATGCGACGTTGTAAGAGCCAGCAAAGAAACCAAAATTACAGATTTTTTAAAGAGGATAGAAGGAGAAAAAAATCTAAATGAAGAAGAAGGCTCACAAAGTGAAGGTGATATCGTTCAACCGAAAAAACGTTCTCGTTTGATTCTACTGAGTAGCGATGAGGAAGAAATTTATTAAATTAAGGTTACATTAAATGAAAATAATATTTCTTGTTTTTTTTTCGTTTTGTGTTATACGTACATTTATATTTTTAATACAAATTAAGTTGCTTATATGGTATTAAAAAAAAATGTTTGATTTTAATAAGTTTTCGGAACGTAACCTCTTTTTGTACTGGCTCTGGGTCTCATGTAACACGGTTTCATACAACACGGAATTTTCTAGGAACTTATCTGACGTATTATAGAAGGGTTACCTGTAATTTGTAATATTCGGTATATTGTTAAAAGCAGATCGAATCATTTCACTCCCAACGCCGTCTCAACCGAAATTACCCTATCATATAAAAATTAGAAATTTGATCGAGTGATTTTTGTAATTTAATCATATTCGTCCTCATAGAAAATTGATTTGATTCGTGAAGTGGAAGTTTATAAATTAATTAATTGTGAAACTAAATAGGGTAAGTTTAGAAGCGATGACCAACTTTTTTTTAACAGAACCAGTTGATCGTAAGTTGAATCGACATCTAAACTATAAAAATATATTTGCTATAATGAATACACGTGGATTTATAATATTAACACATTGAGGACGGATGACAAAGTTTCTCGTGCTTTGTTTGAAAATAGCAAACGACGATGTATGAAAAGTCCCTGTTCAGTTCAAACTTTAACACTAGAACTACCGACGATTAAAGTGTATCTATTTCAACCGAAGAATTCAAAGTAATAACTATTTGAAAAAAATATAAAATGCAGTGGAAATAAATCTTTGTTCATTTTCGTTACAGAAAAATACAATTAATTCCTAAAAATGTATCATTGCTGATTTATAGAATTTATATAAGAAATTGTAAACCAGTCATTTTGACCATCTCGGTAGTTCTAGTGTTAAATCAAGAGCTATTTTTAGAATACAATTTATTTTCGAAAGTATGCAAGCAAGAATTTATCGGATCGTAACATTATTCCCCAGTAAGTTTTACAATAACAAGGTTCCCTCGTCAATGTGTTAATATTTATAATGATCGAGAATTTCACTCAAATTAAAGAAATTAAAGAAATTGAGTCATTTCACTCGCAAGACCATCTCACTCAAAATTACCCTATTTAAAGACAAGATAGCGAACTATACAACGAAATACTTAAACCAAATTCTTATTATTCTCTAATAAAATGTTCGTATGAAAACTATATATACCAGACCAGCAAACAATTTGTTATAATTTTTGAATTAGTATTTTAGGATATGTAATTGCTATTAGTTTTAATTTGGCAGCGAAGTTTATAGTTATTTATTTTGTGCCATACTTTGTTCTATTATGAAATATTTAAATGATCTGGTGTCTGAATGTCAATTTTATGAAAATAAAGTAAATGCACAGTCTCACCATCGGAAGATGTGTTGTTGCCTTCGACGACGTCCAAGTAGTGAGCTTTACAGAGCAGCCTGGCGTCCAGGAGGGCAAATTGTTCACCCGTAGACAACTGACGAGAACAGGCATCGCAGGCAAAGCATGCCAAATGATAAACCCTTTCCCTGGCCCTTCTCACCCAATCACCAGCTCCTACGCTACGCCCGCATTTCGCACATTTTGCACCAAAGGTCCTGAGGAAGAAAAATACATAAAAGTTGTTGGATTTTAAATTATTCGTTGTCGTTGAAGATATTTATACATTTTTTACATTCAATGTAAGAACAAAGTATCTTGTATTAAAAGGTGATAAACGATTTGTCGTATTGAGAGCCGATCTCTCGGTATTGTCAACCGGGACTTTGTTTAGGCGTCGAGTGCGATACGGGACTTCGTCGAGGTAGTTAAGACACAGGCCAGATGGTGGGTCATCAAATTGGGAAAATTCCCATCGCCGGCGAAAACTGTGCCTGCAGGCAGTCGTAGCCGAAACACAATCCGATACACACGCTTTCCTTTTTAACGTAGTTTTATATATTTCCAACCGCTCCGCCTTTAGCTGAGTTTATAGATTCCTACACGATTGAAATTACGATATCTGTAACGTTATAATTAATTTAATCTGGTATATGAAAGTTTTATAAAATATAAGAAATCGTCAGTGACGATATTACAATTCATTGACAAATTTCTTATAAAATTTTGATGCGATATACAGACCCTGGTCATCGAATTAGAAACACGTACGAAAATTTCACTTTTATGACTATAACGTTATGTCATATATGGAAAACTGTCTTTGGTCGTTCAAATTATTACTACATACGTTGATAACGATGTATACATAGCAATTGATTCGTTATTATCGCGATAATAATCAAACTGTGTGGGGGATGAGCGATTCCAAAATCAAAAACATCCCTTTCCTTCCATGGCCAGGTTATTCTCCCTACTTGAACGCCACAGAAAATATTTGGAGCCTACTCAGAAGATTAGTTTGCAACTCTCAAAGTACCACATTATCTCAGTTGAAAACAAAAATTACAAATATTTGGGAAAATAATGAAGATATAAAGCATATGACCGAGCAATGTATACGGAGTATGCCGGAAAGGATACGAGATGTCATTAATGCAAAGGATGGAAATATAGAATATTAACCCTTAACGGACGTAAGTCACCTCCGACGTGACAACAGTACTTTGTTGCTGCGGTCGTATGACACGTGTGAGGTGACAAGATGGATCGTATTGAAACTTGCTGTCTCTAAACGTGCAACGGAAAGCCATTCCTTCCAAACCTTTATGTTGGAGATTGTTTCAAAAAATATCATACATTGAAAACTTATAAATAATTATTTGAAACTCGTATATTTGTAATACTCCTTCAAAAAATAAATAATTTCTATCAAAAATGTTGTTCTTACGATACTGAACATTTTTCGCACATTTACTGAGAACAACTACAACCTAGTGAAAATCGTAAAAAATTACGTACAGTAGTAGTGTATTATGTTAGTAATTAATAAATTGTATCATTACAATTTGAACAGGCCTTTTAGCTCTTTGCCCTATAACACACTCGTGGCGCCGATTCTGGTTAAAATACAATAAAAAGACACAATATTTATGATAAAGTTCAATTTTAACTTTAACTAGTGTGAGAGTAAGGTTCGGTAATAAAGACTTTGTTATTTTTCACAAATTAAGTTGATCATTGAAATACTTTACTCCAGCCAACTCAACATACCTACAATACTGTTTACCAAATTATTAAGCGTACTTGTCCATAGTTCGCTTCACGCGTGCGCTATTCCTATTCTGAGCTCATTAGCGTTCCGATATTGATACTGAATTGCATAAATACAACGAACAAAAAGCCGCTAAATTGTTTTTAATTGGATTCAAGACAGGAGAACATCCCAGCCAATTCATTGCCCCGACTTTGTTCGTGCGAACTTACATTCGTAGAAATTATTCACTGCAGAAGACGGTGAAACTGGAAAGATTTGGGGCGTCTTACACAGGGTGAGTCTGTTAACGTGACGACCTCAAATAACTTTTGAGGTA
>SMSQ01025743.1:10245-68419 GCA_019453375.1 Ctenoplectra terminalis
TCTGTAAAAATATTCAATATAATATTTTACAGAAAAAATATTCTCTGTAAAAATATTCAGCATAATATTTTACAGAAAAGATATTGTCTGTAAAAATATTCAACATATTATTTTACAGAAAAAATAAGATCACAAAATTATCTGAAACTAGCAATAATCATTACACTGCGGATTTTTATGCAATTAAAGGAAGTTCAAAGCTGCAAAATTTCATCGAATACACATAAAAAAAAAAATATCCAAATTATAGTGCTTTTTATAATACCTCATAAGTGAAATAATTTTCTGCCAAATTTCTACTTTTCTATATTCTCAAAAATAAGAATTTGCATAAAAATCCGCAATCTAACAATAATTTTGTATCGATATAATATAAATCTTCAAAAAATGTGTTTCAACAGTCTTCACGAATCCAAACAGTCCTCCGTTATCCATGAATACCAAATACAACGATGCTTTCCAAAGCATCTGCGATATATCAGTAAACTTCAAAGTATCACTTTAACTTCACTCTTCAATATTTAATTTACAAGGAACAGAGTAGAAAACCTCTTTCTCATTATCCAATTTTCACCTAACACGTACCTCGACGGTAATTTTAATTAACACACGTGGGTCGCAAGAAACTCGCACGAAACTCTAATACGAAGGTCGTTGATTGTTGCCGAGGCCTTCGGTTCGGAGAGGTCCGATTCGATTCGCTGTTACAAAACTCGTTACACGACGGCCGGTGTACCGAGGCTTCTTACAAGACAGTGGCCGTGCTCAACGCTGAAGAAGGCGTTTCGCTTCATTAGCGATAAGCCCTTTTTCCTCTTCATTGCCGTACCGACGAGTTTTTCTGCGCTGCTCGTTTTTGACTTCACCCGCCTCGCGACTTTATGGACCTATGCACATTCCTTGTTGATCGTTTCAAACCAGGTGCGGTACTGTCATTAAGGATAAATCATATCTGAAGGATGTACGCTCGAATGTTTGCAATGACTGTAATGCACTTACACGATCTCGTTACTTAAAACCTTCCATAATTTCGTGCTACATTTCAGTCTTTCAAATTACTTCGAGCTTCATTTTCGAACCGCTGCAAATTCGAATCGCTCTGCTGTAAGGCTTAATGCTAGTTTTTTCTTCCTCTTCCTTTTGGAGCAGTTTCTTCCTTCGTTTGACAGCGTGGCAAGTTTGAAGTATTTTTAGAAATTTCAATTGAAAGTCGGTGGAGGATTGAACTTCGTTAGATACAAAAAGGAGTATTTTTATATGTATAATAATTAATTTTGTAATAGAAATTTGTAACGGCCATGTGAAATAGAAAGGTTGAAAATTAAACATAATTTTAGCTCTTCCACGCATAGAAATTTATATCTTTTAACACTTTCACTATGGTGTTCTCGGAATTGAAAGAGCTCTTGGTACAGTGATCGATACAGTTTTTATTGATGTAAGAATATACAGAGTAAAATTTAAGTATATTGTTTAACGAATTATGGCAGATTATAGGTAAATGAAAATATAAATGATTCTATGGCACAGAAAACGTCTGTGGACGCTTTTATCGGATGATTGCTTCGTTTTTAAAGGCGTATATATACGCTCTTCGTAGCGAAAGGGTTAAGGTGGAAAGTGTAAGAAGCGGTTCTTTGTCAAGTGTTCTATTTTCTACGTAGCACTCGAATGCTCCCGCGAGTATTTCCTTTAAATTGTTGCTATTTTTTTAAAACAGTGAATTTATTCTTAACCCGTGTATCTATATTTCTCAAATCTGAAATATTCTTTATCGGCGTATCATTATATTTTATTATTAGTTCCTAATTTTGTAGATCAAATTGAGAAACCGTAACCCTGTATAATTTTTTTTCTTCTTATAACCAAAATTCTGATTATACTCCATTAATTCTGCGCCACTAATTTTTTCAAATACTTATAAGTCTCTCTGAATTTCTACTCAGTAACAATACCTGACAAAAATATTTTTCTCAAATTTTTCAGAGTCTCTTATAATATAAAATAATTATAACATCTCACACGCTAAGAAATTAAAAGACAGAATTTATGTAGCAACCCAATGTGTACACTACCATTCATAAGTATTTGACCATATTTGGTGGAATTGGATAAAAAGGTTTATTTCAAGGTTATAATGCAAATATCCCTAAGTAGAGTGAATATAAATTTATATGATTGATATATTAGGTACCGGAAAAAGTTGGTGCAGTTTCTTGTCAGAGACTAATTCAAATTGAATTTCTTTTAGTATTTTGTAGAGATAATATAATAATGATGATATCAGAAGATTTTGTTCATTTAGTTAGCGTACGTTATTTCAATTCTTCATTTCTTTCAATCTTCCGTTATTTATCCAAAGTTAGAGATGCTGTGTAAGCGAACAATATTTTATGAATCTAATTTTGGAAACATAGCAGGAAATATAGCAAAACGCATCTCTTATTAAAAAGAGAGCATACCAAAATGATACGAGTCTATTTCAAACTCGTAAAAATTCAAAACGATAGCGAGATTAAAGTAACAGTTAGTTCATTTTTTGCAATCGAAATTAAAGATCTTTATAGTAACAGAAACATCTAAGAAGAGTCGTAGAAAACTAACAACGATTGCTTTATTAAACAAAATTACATTCCACGAAAAATCGAACTCCTTCAATTTTATACCATAAATCCGCACCAACTTTATCCGCCACCTAATAGAAGCGCGATCCTTATACGAATGTAACAAAAATAATGTAAAAATTCAAAACGATAGCGAGATCAAAGTAACAGTTAGTACATTTTTTGCAATCGAAATTAAAGATCTTTATAGTAACAGAAAAATCTAAGAAGAGTCGTAGAAAACTAACAACGATTGCTCTATTAAACAAAATTACATTCCACGAAAATTCGAACTCCTTCAATTTTATACCATAAATCCGCACCAATTTTATCCGCCACCTAATAGAAGCGCGATCCTTATACGAATGTAACAAAAATAATGTAAAAATTCAAAACGATAGCGAGATCAAAGTAACAGTTAGTACATTTTTTGCAATCAAAATTCAAGATCTTTATAGTAACAGAAAAATCTAAGAAGAGCTGTAGAAAATTAACAACGATTGCTTTATTAAATAAAATTACATTTCACGAAAATTCGAACTCCTTCAATTTTATACCATAAATCCGCACCAACTTTATCCGCCACCTAATAGAAGCGCGATCCTTATACGAATGTAACAAAAATAATGTAAAAATTCAAAACGATAGCGAGATCAAAGTAACAGTTAGTACATTTTTTGCAATCAAAATTCAAGATCTTTATAGTAACAGAAAAATCTAAGAAGAGCTGTAGAAAATTAACAACGATTGCTTTATTAAATAAAATTACATTTCACGAAAATTCGAACTCCTTCAATTTTATACCATAAATCCGCACCAACTTTATCCGCAACCTAATAGAAGCGCGATCCTCATACGAATGTAACAAAAATAATGTCGTAAAAATTACACAGACACGCCTTATTTCAAACATATTTTGTATATTTCAAACGAACCGCAGGTGGCCAAATACTCACGGACGGCAGTGTATGTATTGCATAACCAGAAAAAAGAACGGACATCTTAAATCTTCGAATGAAGCCAGGCAAATCTCAGGCAACAAAGAAATGGTGGCTCTCGGTAAGTGTGTCGAGTGGTGTCGGGGCAGTCAAACGGAGCCTCCTGGCTGTCCGGCAATTAATTTCGCGGGGTTTCGGCGAACGGGCCAGAAGAATCGTCCGAGGGATTCCTGAAACCGAGAACCGATATCGGATCTGGCCCTTTTCTCGGAGCCGCTCTTTTCCGCCCGATGCCGATCTAATTAATAACGGATCGGCGCCTGATCCCTTGCCCCCTGTCCAGCTCCTTCCACCTCTTTCATCAGCCCCTTCTGTTCCACGCTCGCACAGAGATCCGAGTCCCGTTCACCGGACGGCCGGTTCGATTTAAATTGAAACGTTGGAAACAAAGGAACGGAGTGGAGAACGCGCGAAATTAAACAACCTGCAATATCTCGGCCTGACTATGCCACCCCACAAAGGCGCGTTCACACCCGATTAGGCACAAGGTCCACATGCTACCGGAGTGGCAGGACGGGGTGTTCGGTCGGATCTATCTATCGGTAACGCAGGAATGTCTAATAACGAACGTACCTCTCGCTCCGACGAGCCACTTCGAGCATCGAGACTCGAATTCGCTGAAAGAGATAGGGAGCGTGCTGCCCGGCGTGCCTGGTTTGATTCGAATAAAAATGTAGGTTTTCGAGATTCGATTCCATCGATTGTACACGGGAATCGTAAATGAGGGTGGAATGTGATTTATTTGGAACGGAGATCAGTTTTTTTTTTTTTTTTGTATAACGTTCGTACGAGAAAATGAATAGGTTGCTCTGATCAAGTATTAGGGAAAAGGTACAGGCAGGATGCAAGCAATTACACTGTTTAATGGTTGTACCATAATGGTGAAGCAAACATCTGTCAAGGTGGGTTCGTTGTTTCGGTAATTACTGCCTAATTCCGTCCATTATTCGACGTAGCAGAGCTAAGTGGTCAACCAAGCGTGCACGGTTTCTACAGATTTGAATGTAATTAGTGCCTCGAACTGACCGCGATAAAAATCTTTTGAACCGGCTCGATCTGGTATATTTACAAATTCCATTGTCTATTCTTCGAACGTTGTTAGAGGCTTTTGTAAGGCGGAAACAAACTGCACACTTCTCGACGATCAATTGTATCGGTGGAAGCGACACGGAGGCCGTGGAAATTAAAGTTAACTTCGCAATCAATCTGGAAAAACGCGTCCTCCGTTGGGCTCAGCTTTGTGTAAAGAAAGTCGTTCTGCGAGGTTGAGGGGGTGAGAGAAACCGAGGGTCGGAGAATGAAAGGAAACCGGGGATGGGTGAAATTCCGGGGGTTGAGTTTTTAATCCGGCAAGCCGCCCCCGTGTAATCGTTCCGTTTTTAAATTAAAGAAATAAAGGAAAAGATCCTCGCGCTGGAAAGCTCGAGGCGACGGCGGAACTCATTTGCACTTAAAAAAATGACGAGCCATAAAACTAACACCTGGAGAACGCGGAGAATTAACGACAAGGAGAAGGGAAAGGACGTGGAGGCAAATACGTGGGCTGACGAAGGAATTTTAAGAGAGAGAGAGGGGCAACCGTTAATAAATGAACGCTTGCTTTATCGGCCGGAAACGATTCTGATCCCAACCATTTTCTCGTTTAAATCTTTAACGCTGTACCTGTCAGCTTCTTTAATCGGATTTTTAATTGGTACGATTTGCGCTACATTAAACCCTCCCACCTCTCATCTCCACCTTGCCCTATATTTATTTTTATTATCGTGCTCGACTTCTCCCTTTTGCAAATTTTCATTACACTTTCCTGGTCCTTTCTTCTCCGTTACATTCACTTCAGTTTCTTTCCTGCAAACTTCTTCGTTCTCTGTCACCTACCGTAAATCAGAAATAATTACGAACTCTTCGTTACATCATATCTTTTTTACGGAAACAATACAGAGCTTCAAAAACGGCTACATAAATTACAATTTCATAGGAAAAAAAAAGAAAAAAAAATACTGTGCCTGAAACGAACAAAGAAACTACCGAAAGATAATTTCATAATTTTTTCACAAATTAAAAAAAAATAAAAGCATTTTGCAAAATGCATAAAGGTCACTTCATCGATACCCGATCGCAAGGAGCAACGAAATACCGCCCGTCTCGTTTTATCGTCGAAACGGTGGAAGAGAAAGAGGTCCGACAGAGCGGATTAGGAGCACGATGAAAATCGGTAGCATGTAACCTCCCCATCCTTCGTCGGTGACGAAACATCGCCGGAACATTGACGGTAGTAATAATCGCAATAATCACAATCGCACCAGGGCGCGAGCCAATTTGAATATGAATCCAAGTGCGAACAATGTCATCGCGAGGGTGGGTGGGGGATGCCAGGGGTTTATACGTGCCGTATCTCCCCCACAGATCGGCTCCTGCCCGGTACTTGCTAACTGTCCGGGACTGTTAGTTAGTTAACTGGCCCGCCACGATGACAGTCACGTACTAGAGAGAGCATTCGAATCCGGAACTCTCATCAGAATCAGCGCTCGCTACGTTTAACCCGATAATTAAACTCGCCGCCACCCTCTGGCTCGTTCCATCGACAGAGAGGAAGAGAAAGAGAGATTCTCTCCAACCGTGAACCCCCTCTGCTGGACTGTTCACCCCGGACCGTTTCGACGAGGGAAATCGTGCGGTCCGGAATTTGCATTCGCAGATTTCGTTTTCATCGGCGAGCGGACGTGTTCGCGCCTCTAATCCGCATTATTTCTACGGTACTCACTTCGCGTCACTTGTGATTCATTATTCCGGGGACCGACCCCGCCAAGGGATGTTGGTTACACAGTGTCGATTATTCTCTGATTACAGCTACGTTAAGCTTGAAGTACGAGATCGCGTAGAATTACCTCGGTATGGGGAACGGGAGATTAAAAGTTTTCGTGTCATGAATCACATTATCGGTGACATTTTTTTTTCTCTCTTTTTTTTTGTCGTCTTTTAGGGATCATGTTGGAACTCGAACGATCCGATAAGCACTGGAATTTTTTTTTAATATTGGTAGTGTTTACTGATATTTCTTAGTACACAGCAATTTATTTTTGCACGTTTCAATTCTTTGCGCTAATGTATCAGTAGAGACGATAACGCAGTTCTGTGTCGTTTCGAATTCTTCGGTTGAATATTGGTAACGTAGTCCTAAGTAATTTCAAGGTTTATAGCTGAGTATCGACAATGTAGGTCTACCATATATTTTTTCGCGTTCCTAGCGGTTTTTATGCATTGTACAATGATTAGAAGTTCATTGGTTGTTGTTGGATATCTTTCCAAATTATTATCGGCACTGCTGCTATTTCGAATGATTATTAGACATTGCGCAAAATTATTATGTGAAATAAATGTTACGTTGCAGTAAAGTCATTATACCTGTCTCTAAAAAATATATTTATTGAATTTAAGCAGCTTTATCACTTTTAACGTAGCTAGTAATTTTTCATCAACTTTCTCAGCATGCGTTTGTAATATTTAACTTTCTTCGAATTTTAAACAACGAATGATTATAAATATCATATCAAGAAGCAATATTTTCTATATTCACACACACTTAAATAGTCTTTTGAAATTGTGTGTGATATTCAGCTAAGCGTTTCGTTCGAAAACCACCGATCGCGAATGTATTAACCCTCGTACGTTCCTCGGGTGAACATTCGTCCGTTTTCAATTTCTAGATACTGTGAAATACATCATTTCTACCCAACTGTATTGCAATTTTATGTATCTATTTAAACTATGAAACTACGGGTAAAAAAAGGTAGCTTATCCAGATTTTCTCCAAAAAATAAATACAGCAAATAAAAAGCTAACATCATTCGTGTACCAATTTCCGATATAAAATCGATAATTAGTGGATATTTACTCGACACGGACGATAGCATAACACAGTTGAAGCGTAAGTGGTCGAACTTTCAAAGTTTCATCCTGTAAACAAGAAAGAGAAGTTTAAAATCGGCATGAAGAGAAGCTTACGTTTAAGTGGTATCCAGGAACCCGTAATTTTCAATCTTCGAAATAGCAAAATACAAGTTTGTCGTTTCAGATTAGCCTAACGATAAATTGCACCACTTCAAGAAGTAACAGATGAGCAAAGTTATTTAAAACAGTTTGCACTTGTTCTCCGTTAAAAGCAATCGTCGTAGTTTTAATAGGAATTTAGAGAGGGTATCTTCTTCGAGTCGCGGAACAAAAAGCAGCCAGTCTACACGAGAAGCAAGCCCGTGGATCCCATAAAAGGGTCGCGTGGCTGAGAAACATTCGCGAATCGGATGGTTAGGCATCGCTAGGCAGTGGCGATAGTGGTGACTGGCCCCAACAATTACATCCGAATAAAAGCAAATAAAATCCTCCCCGAGGGGGAAGCAGGGGTGGAAGTTGTCTGAGTGGGACGGATCATTCGCCTAGCGGAGGGGTGTACGGGGGTTAAAAACAAGGCTAGACCAAAATAATGGTTAGATCCACTGTAGGAGATAGTTGCCAAGGGTAATGGAAAAGAAACCATTTAAAAATAGGACTTTAGGCGGCTGATTCGACCGTGGTTCCGTGACTGCCACCGTTATACTACAATTCACATGCTTTATGTATTGTTCTTACGTGTTCTTAACCATGTCGAACAGGCTTAACCCTTCGTTTTCGTCGCTGGTTTTTCACTCAGTCGATGAAGGTAATTGTCCTCGAGATTTGTATCGCCTGTAACGCGTGACACAGAAACTGTTTCAATATCGGTATTATAAATTAAACGATTAACACGTTGAGCGCCACGCTTGAATCGCATATTTTTCTCAGGAAGAGAATAATGAGCCAGGACTCAGGACGCTACAACGGTAGAGGGAAGATTGGATAAAAATTGATCTCTCATTTTTGATCTCGTAATAAACATTTTTAACGCGTTGACTGCCGCGTGCATTTTACGTGGTTTGCCCATGGCGCCATAATGAATTTCTTATTAACACGTTGACTGCCACGGTGGTCACATGTGACCGGAGATTGTTTCTCCTGTAGCGCCATGGTGGTCATCGGTGACCAGAGTGCTTCAAATGTTTATAATTGTAAAAATTAAATGAAAATTGATAGTTAATGAACATTGAACATCATCGTCGCTATTAGAGAATGCACTTTGAAATAAAGTGTGCACTATTCAACGATTAAAAATTTTTATTAGAAGATCAAAAATGGGAGATTCGTTTTTATCCAATGTTCTATTCATCGGTGTGGCGTTCCGAGCCATGGCGTCCTGAGCAAAACATGTGATTTCGGCGTGGCAGTCAACGTGTTAAGCGATGTATATCATGTTGAAAAAAATAATATGTATATTTTCGTTCTACTAATGAAATTATTTTTGCATGTTCTGTGCGGCATTAATTTCATCAAACCATTATAGTAAAGTTGTATTATTTTAAAATTGATCAGGATCGATATTTACGCTAATTATATATTTTACTATTGGTCGCGTTGCCGGTCACCGGTGGCCCCCATGGCAGTCAACGTGTTAATCGTTGAATAGTGGACATTTTATTTCAAAGTATTCTCTAATCGGCGATGATGTTCAAAATTCATTAACTGTTAATGTTCGTTTCATTTTTACAATTGTAAACATTTGAAGCAGTTCGGTCAACGATGACCGATGTAAAGTATGACCATTGTGGCGGTCAACGTGTTAACCCTGGATAAATAATTCGTAAAGATGACGATGGGAAGGTTTGATTCTCGTGGTATCGAATGATCCGTTTATGCCGCGATATCATTCGTTTTTTATTTTTTCTCATCCATTGAAACAGTATATTGATCATTGTCTACGCCGATTTTGGTTGACTTTCCTTTAGACTGTGTGCTGTGATAGTAATTAAAAAACATTTGATCGCAAAGTAGTTAAGAATGTAACAAGAAAATTGTAAAGGTCTGCAAAGGAAAGTGGTAACTTTGTTTAATATGATTCAATAGAACTCGTTAATGAATTGTAAGGTATTATTTTTGAAAATTGATACTGTCAATCTTCGGAAAGCAACGACGCCTAAATAAAAATTTCAGCGTTGGTCCATGGGGCGCTTAACCCTGTATGGGACCGTGTGACTTAAAAGTTACAAATTGATGTATCTATATTTNGTTATAGTAAAGTTGTATTATTTTAAAATTGATCAGGATCGATATTTACTCTAATTATATATTTTACTATTGGTCGCGTTGCCGGTCACCGGTGGCCCCCATGGCAGTCAACGTGTTAATCGTTGAATAGTGGACATTTTATTTCAAAGTATTCTCTAATCGGCGATGATGTTCAAAATTCATTAACTGTTAATGTTCGTTTCATTTTTACAATTGTAAACATTTGAAGCAGTTCGGTCAACGATGACCGATGTAAAGTATGACCATTGTGGCGGTAAACGTGTTAACCCTGGATAAATAATTCGTAAAGATGACGATGGGAAGGTTTGATTCTCGTGGTATCGAATGATCCGTTTATGCCGCGATATCATTCGTTTTTTATTTTTTCTCATCCATTGAAACAGTATATTGATCATTGTCTACGCCGATTTTGGTTGACTTTCCTTTAGACTGTGTGCTGTGATAGTAATTAAAAAACATTTGATCGCAAAGTAGTTAAGAATGTAACAAGAAAATTGTAAAGGTCTGCAAAGGAAAGTGGTAACTTTGTTCAATATGATTTAATAGAACTCGTTAATGAATTGTAAGGTATTATTTTTGAAAATTGATACTGTCAATCTTCGGAAACCAACGACGCCTAAATAAAAATTTCAGCGTTGGTCCATGGGGCGCTTAACCCTGTATGGGACCGTGTGACTTAAAAGTTACAAATTGATGTATCTATATTTGAAAAAATTAATTTTCTTTAGTTATCGCTGCACTATTAAATTTGATTACTGTATTATCGTAGCGACACCACGATCCATCTACAGTAATTAATAGTTAGAACATTTACAAATCAAAGTGAAAAACTGTGATCAATCGTAATATTTTCTCCAACAAGCAGACAAAATTCGAGCTATAGAGGGTTAAATTTAAAAGAATTCAATTGTAAGAAGGCTTACAAATTTTGTTCAACTCAGATCATAATCAATGAATAATACAGATACATTATATAATAAATATTTGCAAATTTTATGTTCAGAATTTACTTATGGATCAAAATAATTATAAATACGTAACGAGGTCACAATCTCGCACGGCGCAGTATATAGTTTTCAATGTTAGACGATGTTAAATACTCGAAAATTAATTAAATCGAATTAAATTGATTTGAAAAAGAAGAAAGAAATATTTGGAAGTACAAGATGGAATAAAAAACTACTTCTGCTATTAAAGTGAAAAACTGTGATCAATCGTAATTTTTTCTCCAATAATCAGACAAAATTCGGGCTATAGAGGGTTAACGCGTTAATCGAGAAACAGAGACTGATCGTCGGAAACATTGAAACACCAGCCAGATGGGTCAACAAATTTCTGTTTCTTCGATGTTGAAGCAAAGAGACCGAGGGAGAGGAATCGAGACAGTTTAATCAAATTCTGGAAGGCAATCATGGATCATAAAACAAGTCATGGGCATCGAGCCGAATAATGATAAGCGGGAGTATATAAAGAACAGCTGACTACATCTGTCGGCGAGTGTAGGAACTAACCAGTGGCCGGCACCCTCCGTCCAGCCAATCAGGGGGTTGCTTGCCCTGGACCGTTTCTTCGGAGCTATCGTTTTTCCTTTTCCTTCGCGAAGAAGCCGGCTGAACGTAGCAATAGGGCGAACAAGAACGGACAAGGTTGGATCGAGGAGAAGGTTCGAACGAGATGGAGAGAGAAGGAGAGAGAAAGAGAGATCGAGACGCGAAGTATAGCTAACGTAGCGAAGGCTAGTTAGTATGCATAGTGCGGGAGTTGGCTGGGAATGAAACGTCAACCTGAGACTCGTCATGCTGGCCTCGTGCTTTCGTCCTTTCCAACGACTTTCGTCTCTACGGTTCCTCCGTTTCTATCCCTGCTCGATCGAGCTACTCTTTGCATGCGCTTTATCCATAGTGACATCAACACCGTAGCAATTATTTGAATCGTACGGTTTGCCGTAAAAGTGGCGGAAATGGAATCTTTATAGCATCTCAGAATATTATAAATTGACCCTCTATGGGATCTAAAAGGTGACTTAAAAGTTACAAACTGATGTATCTATATTTGAAAAAATTAATTTTCTTTAGTTTGTACTATTAAATTTGAATACTGTATTACTGTAGCGATAACACGATCCGTGTATGGTAATTATTAAAACATTTTCAAATCAAAGCGAAAAACTAATCAATCGTAATTTTTTCTCCGATGAGCAGACAAAATTCGGGTTATAGAGGGTTAAAAGGCTTCTTATGTTTTTGAGAAGAAAATAAGGGAGAGAATTTATAAAATACTATTTTTTTTGTATTGATGTTTTTTATATTTATTAGTCGTACGTTCAGCGAAATGATAAAAATATTCGGTTTAAGTGTTCGGTTCTCTATTTGTGTGTAAAATGGATGATCAGCAGGGTAATCTAAGGAATTGATTTGTTTCGAGAAGATCTGATATTTATTAGCTTTATACTCCGCTATTTTGAAATTGATAACTACTATTGTTCGTTCTAAATATCCTCAAGGAACAGAAAAGAAATTTTACAGGATTTGGTGTTAAGGATGTCGTGGAAGCTTGAAAAATTATGGTGAAAATATTCATAAAAAAGACAAACAAGACTGCCAGGATTGCAAAATTTCAATAATGTTTCTTAAAACATTTGCAAAAATAATTTATTATTTCATATAAGCATTATAAAATGTTTTAAAAAATAATTTCTTATTTCATATAAAAATTATAAAACGTTCACAAAAATAATGTATTATTTCGTATAAGCATTATAAAACGTTTAAAAAAATAATTTATTATTTCATGTAAACATTATAAAACGTTCACAAAAATACTGTATTATATCATATAAGCATTATAAAATGTGTACAAAAATAATTTATTACTTCACACAAACATTATATAATTTGTTTACAAAAATAATTTTTCTTATTGTTAATAAATAGGCAGGTTCCATTAACGACATTTATTTTACATACGCATTAGTAAAACCTATTTAACATCAATTGCACTTGTGCAGATCCACATGAGAAATATTCTATGCATAGTAAGCGTTACCATCTTCAACGGTGTAATCGGCTTTTCGGAGCACAGTGGCAGCAATTGCGAGAGATCCTCATCAATTGTGAAAGGGTTAGAAGGTCCCGCGAAGATGAGGGTTCTGTGATCACTTGGCAGGATCACCATTACGTTAGTACGCCAATTAGGGGTGAACGGGGGGGTGAGAATAGCCCGCGGCTCCGGAAAGGGGTAAAGAACATCGCGATCCGAGCTGCAGGGCACTGGCTCACGCATCAGAGGGTAGTATCGCTCGAGTTAGTTGGTTAACAATGCTAATAGTAACTAAGAGAACCAGCGGGAAAGAAACGAACCCTTTACTACCATTTGCTGTGCTAGTACGTAACTTGTTCACTTTGCTGAACTGTGAGAAAACATAGCAGCTTATTCCGAAGAACTATAAATAACTAAACTACTTTTTAAATATCTGATCGATTAAAATATTATATTAGAAATAATTACAAATTAATATCTGTGGATCTTTAATATCCTTCGTTAACAATTTCACGATCACGAATTTATAGGTTTCAGTCTAAACACTCGCTATGCAAAGGGAACCCATGCATGCGTACGATACCAGTTTTCTCTTACCGAATATTTTCTTTAGTTTTCTAATTTATGTAGAAATAACCTAAGACTTATATTATACGTGTTGAAAATTGAAAAGTATTTGATCTAATGCAGTCTTCGCCACGGAAAGTATTTGTAATTAAGACGGATAAACGATGAAAAATGTTCTTTATTTCAATACTAAAACTATAGACGATTAAAGTATGCTAATTTGTACTAAAGAAATTAAAATAATTTTTTATCCATATCTTTTTCAGAAAATCATTGAAAATCCTTAATATAAATTTATAGAATTTCTATAAACCTATAATAAATTCTAGAAATTCTAGAAATTCTAGAAACCTTCAATAGTTCCAATATTTAATATATATAAAGAAAAATATTAAAAAATATTGCAGTATTATTTTTTTTTAATTAACCACAAGAATACTATAAGAAAATCTTAAATTTTGTACGGCATCAAACGTCTCGTGTCCTTGATCTCAATAAGCAACCCCTTAAGAGATCCTCGCAGGGCATAATAAACGAAATTCCAACGACAAAATAGCATTTATCTACGTAGAAAAGCACGAAACACGAAGCGTAATAACCAGAGGCTATCCCCATGGTTCATTTCCCCTCTGTCTCTAAAAGTCAAACGACTGCCAGGATTCCGCGGAAGCTTCCGCTCGGAGTCCGCGAAAGGGGTTGATTCTTGGTCCCAATTAAACCTCATTCATAGGGGGCTAATTATCATCCCCGCGGGTTATGCACGGCTACGTACGCGCGTATCGCGCCTAATTCGGCCAATCGGCACCCAGCGGCGGGTCGTTAGTCGCTTGTTTCGGGTATAATGGCGAGCTCGCGCTGCGAAGCGCATTACGATCGTGCATGATTTTACACAGTTCGGCTCCATTGTGCCACCATAATCACGTGATTTCGTTAGCGATCCTCGTTGTTCATTCTGCGCGCCGCGTTTCTACGTACGCGCCGAAATTTCGAGTAATTTGCCATTATGTAAAGTGTTTTCGTGGAATAATGTAATTAGAGAAATGAAACGGCTAAGCAACCGAATGAGAGAAATTTGATGGCTCTAGTATTACGGGAAGGTAATTTTACTTTATTTGAAAATGAATTAATACGATAGTCTAATTATAGAAATTATACAGCTAGAATTTTTTATAATGGTAAATATTACAGAAAACTACCAATTTAAATATAGAAAAGTTTTGAATGATACTAACTCTGCTGTCCCATCTCGGGTAAATGTAATCCGAAATGAAGTTTACTTTTACTTAAATAATGTATTTTTAAATATTCCTTTATCATATTTACTGTATTTAATTTTTTCGTTTACTTCTTTAATCCCTTGCCTTACGATTTCGTTTAGTATACGTTAGTAATAGCTATTCACTGCTTTAATACTTTGTCAAACGCAAAATATTGAAATATACATAATTTATATTTTCCACTTCTCAAACTTAAAAATTAAAATTCTAATTAAAGTTAAGATTAAACTTTATTAGGAATACGGTATATTTTTATTGTACTCGAACCATAATGCGTAATAAAAAATATTTAAATATACATAATTTATATTTGCCAATTCTCAATCTTATAAATTAAAATTGCACTTAAAATTAAGATCAAACTTTATTAGAAATACAGTATATTTTTATTGTACTCGAACCATAATTTGCGCCACGAGTGCGACTCGTGATTGTAAGTCAAAGGGTTAATATCGCGTGTCTTATGCCTAAGTCTAAAATATTTTAAAATTGAAAAAAAAAAAAAATTGTTTAGTGGGATACGAATGTGTAATGTACCTAAGTGACGAGAACAGCATTCTTAAAGAATGAAATAATTACCAGGAATAATCATAGGATAATTTTGTACCAAGGAATGGAAGTAAAAAGTAATTGAATTAAAAAAAAAAAATAAACAAAATCATCTCGTAAGAAACGGAATGAAAATCTTAACGAGTAGCCGATACTTTAAAATATTTTACGGCAAAACTTTTGATCGAACGTAAAATTGCATATCGAAGAAATTGACTGTCTGACGACTCAGCTTTTTATCATCCCTGTAATAAAGGTGGCGAACATTTTCGAATATCCGCGTCCGTCTTTTTAATGTAAAAGATCGTGGAAAGTCCCATAATTTTCCCAGAAAGGGGACGATTTGCACACAAACGGTAATCCTCTCGGTGGTCTCCTTATGAATCACCTTGTAAGCCACCAAGAGTGTGCGCACACACCTAAAGAAGATCTCGTAGTACATCTGACTGTCCTCTTGGACACCCAAGGACTGATCTAGATGGGTGTTAGCGAAGGGGACATCGAATCGAAGTAGCAGGTGAAGGAACGGGGAAGGGGACAAGATAAATTCAAATCCAGGACTCAGAAGTCCCGAACCGCAAATCACGTTCCGCTTCTATATACATCGAGGATCATCTCTCTTCGACGCTGACCAACCCCTTACACGGTTACACCCGTAGCTGTCATCCCCTTACTTATCCAATGTCGGCCAGAAGACGACCAAGACGCGTTCGAGACTCGATTTCAAAAGACACGCGAGATCTATCGCTCCCGTCTGCATTCAGATCTACAATGACGTATCGTGAATAAAATGTTCCTCAACTATGAACCTAGATTTTATCGAAGAAACGTTGAATTAGTTCCTAATTTGAAACGTGTGGATAAAAGTTGGGCGAGTTGGGGGATGATGGCCCGCTTTTTTTAAAACAATCAGCGCGTCGTAAGTTTAACCCTTTGCACTCCATGCGATTCTTTATCGCTGAAGAAAAGTTTTATTTTACACGGAAAAAATTACTATTGCTTGTGAAAGTACTTAATTCATCTTACAAATATCCTTCTTCCTCTGGTAAACGAAATATAAATTTTTAATTTTGTAAATCATCATGGTGCGATAAAGTGGATTAAATGATCATATTTTCAAAACTGTTCATTCGTTAAATCATTATCGTTTCCAAATAATTTGTAATCATTTCATTTAATCGGTTTATAAAAATCTATGCTGCTCGGCAACCATTCTACCTTTTATGCAATTTATTTGCTTTCTTGGAATATTTTATTTGGCGTATTCTTTTTTTTTTTTTTTTTAATAGATTAAACGATCACATTTTCCAATCTNGTAAAGGGAACCCATGCATGCGTATTGTGTTTTGTTTCCGAATATTTTCTTTAGTCTTTTAATTTATGTAGAAATAACCTAAGATTTATATTATACGTGTTGAAAATTGAAAAGTATTTAGTCTAATGCAGTCTTCGCCACGGAAAGTATTTGTAATTAAGACGGTTAAACGATGAAAAATGTTCTTTATTTCAATACTAAAACTATAGACGATTAAAGTATGCTAATTTGTACTAAAGAAATTAAAATAATTTTTTATCCATATCTTTCTCAGAAAATCATTGAAAATCCTTAATATATAGAATTTCTATAAACCTATAATAAATTCTAGAAATTTTAGAAATTCTAGAAACCTTCAATAGTTCCAANCAGGTGAAGGAACGGGGAAGGGGACAAGATAAATTCAAATCCAGGACTCAGAAGTCCCGAACCGCAAATCACGTTCCGCTTCTATATACATCGAGGATCATCTCTCTTCGACGCTGACCAACCCCTTACACGGTTACACCCGTAGCTGTCATCCCCTTACTTATCCAATGTCGGCCAGAAGACGACCAAGACGCGTTCGAGACTCGATTTCAAAAGACACGCGAGATCTATCGCTCCCGTCTGCATTCAGATCTACAATGACGTATCGTGAATAAAATGTTCCTCAACTATGAACCTAGATTTTATCGAAGAAACGTTGAATTAGTTCCTAATTTGAAACGTGTGGACAAAAGTTGGGCGAGTTGGGGGATGATGGCCCGCTTTTTTTAAAACAATCAGCGCGTCGTAAGTTTAACCCTTTGCACTCCATGCGATTCTTTATCGCTGAAGAAAAGTTTTATTTTACACGGAAAAAATTACTATTGCTTGTGAAAGTACTTAATTCATCTTACAAATATCCTTCTTCCTCTGGTAAACGAAATATAAATTTTTAATTTTGTAAATCATCATGGTGCGATATATTTGGAAATTGAGCGTAATCGTGTTGAAAATAGAATGTCTCCGTGGCGGAGTCAAAGGAACGCTAAGGGTTAATTGATATTTGAAGCAAAAAAATGTATTTCCTAAGATGAATGCATGTGGATTTAGAATATTAATGTTTATGATATTTAGTATAGTACTAAAAACGGCTGAAAAATGGAATATTTCATAGTCTACGCGAGATCGAGTCATCCCATCCCTTAGTCTATCTCACACCCTGATTTCCGGACTGTTCAAATCTACACACATATTATATAAAAATTCAGTGAAACGAAGCTCCTAGAAATGGGAAACAAAGCTTGCGAGACAAGTTTACGCCGAGCAGCGATTCAAATTAAATCACGAAGAAAATACGTCGTATTTCAGTCCTGCCGCTGAAACGTTCCAAAGCGCGTCAACATGGCGAACCTACTCAGGAATAGTATTCTTATCGTACGCGCTGCTTTTCCTGCTGAATGATTTAAATGGTCATCTGCATTTCCATCTCCTCTACACGTACGCTCGATTACACGCACACACGTGGTCACGCGTTCGAAAAAACAACCACTGGTAGAACATCGGTCGGCGCGTACGTCATGACAAATTCGGAATAAACAAATGTGACAAGGCAGAATGGAAAATAACTCGTCTGACACAGGTGGTGGTTGCTCAAGCGGGCAAGATACGTGTATATGCGCCGTGTGCACGCGAACATGAAAGTAAGCAACGAACGACTGCAGTAACAGGTGCGTCAAGCCTTTGCTTTTGGCTCCGGAGAAGGATAAGCCTGTCTGAAAAGAATTTCTCGGGCGTCGGGGCCGCACAATTTCTCCCACCGGAAGCGATACGAAATTATTTGGTGTGCCGTTACACGGTGGCACGCGAACTTCCTCTTTTTCGATAAGGTGAAGAAGGACCAACGCGGAAAGGGATGGGAAAGGAATTAAACTCGACGAACCAACTATTACGTTCGACGCGAAGAGTCGAAACAATTCATTCGGGAACACGCCCTCGGCTAGCAAGGAAATGGAAAGCATCGAGCATAAAAATAAAACCGCGGAATAAATATTGGATGTTTTTGCTACTTTAAACGGTAACGGATCACCCCGTGTATAAACAGAAGTAGGCATGCACATGCAGAAATCCATATAGACCGTGGAGGGGGTGCAATATTTAGAGAGCACGGGAATCGAACGCTCGAGCCGTGTGTTGTGCCATCAATATACATGATCTATACACCATTTCGTTTGATCGTACGTACACGTACACATGTGCGCGTGCCCGAGTGTACTCTGGTCCTTTCGCGCGAGTCTGCGTACACGCATACGTCTCTAAGGATACACGTATGCACGCACATGCGCGCGCGATATCCGCGGTTACCAAAGCTACGCGAAGCTCCAGAGACGGAAACTACCCCTCTCACCCTTGCCACCCTATTTCCAGAGGGCCGAATTTGCATACATACGACGTCACACACGGCCCGCTTTAATATCTCCGGCCACGGCTGGAAATTAAGTCCCGAAACCCAAGCCAATGTACGCAGAACAATTGGACTAGCAAACGCCGCCATATTCGCGATCGCGCTTACTTCCGCTGTTTCATGCCGTAAACGCGACTGCTAGAACGATCGGCAGCGGCTGATAACGCCACGGGAAATATTGTGGTTATCAAGCGTCCTTTGGTTCGCTGGACGATTTATTTGATAACGGTTTCTCCGTAATTTCGCGTTTCAATCAGGCATCCACGTTTATATGGAATTACTTGTTCGTTGAAAAACATAGGATCGAAATTTATCATCGGTTCGCGATAGAATTCGCTGTTTCTTTGAATAATATTTTATTCGTCGGGATGAAAACGTACGGTCTTTATGAGATACTTAAAGATTCCTCGAGTTGCGCGTATCCGATTAACCGCCGCTTCTTCTGTGTCATCCTACCGGTTCGATGGAAAAATGCAATCGCCGCGGCAACTGTTAATGGACTCCCGCGGTACTGAAGACCGATCTAGATTCTGGAATGCTCACGTATGACCGTGGCATTCTTTCCCGATGCGTATCTGCGTCACGATCTCGGAACACTCGGTGATCTCATCGAGGATGCCGATCGTTTGTGCCCCTTGATGAACGATTTAGATATCAACATCGGTTCTCGGTGCGCGGGAAGATTGATTATCGCCACGGCTAATAACCCCACGGTCAAAGAGAAGATGTCAGTAGGAACCTCCTCGAGTGTTTAGTCGTGTAACGCACAGGACTTGATGCGATTATTAAGTCGGTGCACGGCATTGGAAACAAAGAACGCATTAATACATCATCCAATCAAGCGATTGATCAAAAATTCAGTGACCGGTGCGCTACAAGGTTCTAGAGGCCGCATGGTTGGGGACGATCAGCAATGAGATTTCTAGACCAGTGACCAATATTTCTTGGTATTCCTTCCACGTACTCCCAGCGAGTCCGTAAATCCTGTCGCCACTCACTGCGTCCTCGGTTCCACTCGGCAAGATCCTAAATACCAGGACAACGAAGAGAGGACCGCGGATCTCCAGCTGGGCCCCCGAAGGATCCCTTCGACCCGTGCGCCACACACGCGTAAATACGGAGGGAACGTGTGTGTGCACGCGTAGGAGACGTAGTCGACGTATAGAAGGCACACGGGGCCCCAATGGCTACCATCACTCGCTTTATAATTCGCATATTCCTTTCCCCTCGCGCCCTCTTTCCCTTATCTCTCGTCGGGATCTACCGAGGGCCAAGAAGAATCCTCCTTCCAACCTCTTTCCCTTCCACGAATGGTTCGTTCCTCTATCTTCCACCTCGGCCTCCTCTTTCACCTTTCGGTCTCTCTCCCTATCGACGTGTACACATCGTCGCGCTGCCCGTTGTTTCTAATAGACGATTTGAATTTTTGAATATATTTCGGCTCCCGGCTCCGCTTTGTCCCTACGATCCGTTCCCGTGTCCTACCTCCCGTTCGCTCCCTTTCGGCTCCGCTAACCCTCTCGCTCTACGGTCACGTTATTATCTACTGTGCCGCTGCCGATGGAGACTGTCATCGTCTTTTCGGAGCTCAAGCAGCGGGAAAAGGAGTCAGCTCGTGGAGGGAATGATTTTGAAATATTTGTCGCCACGCATAAATTTGGTGGCGGCGGTCTTGCATACTTAAATATGGACCGGACCTTCTCTCCTTCTTCATCGTCTGCCCTTCTTCTTCTTCTGCTGCCTCTATTTCTTTTTCATCTTCTTCTTCATCTTCTTCTTGTTTCCCTCCACATCCTCAGCTCGTGCTCCAAGCTCCTGCTGACTCTTACCTCACTGCTTCTCTCCTTCCTCGTTTTTCCTCTTCTTCTTTTCGGGTCCCGACCTCCATTGTCTTCGGAGCGCTAATAAACTATCCTGGGGCCACCCCGTGCAGATACCCATTGTCGTTATTATTGTTCCTGCTCGCGAGTACGAGGAACGAATCGGGCAAGATTCGCCCCGCGCTCGTGCATTATGGAGTTTGAAATTTTCGATTGGTTGACAATCGATGCGACTTCTCTGATCTATTTCTACATCCTTTTTTGTCTTCTGTATTCCACTTGTTTCTAAATAGCAACGCGTTAAAATAGAAGTAGCAACAGAACGTATGCTTTTTAACTAAGACGCACAGTGTTTAACTCTTTTATCAGATTAGTTTGAAACATCGTTTGCTTCTCTCAATCAAAATCTTTACGGAAAGTATAAATGTTTTACATTTTTTCTCAAGTAAAATATTTTTCTGGGATACTGACGATTTCGATGCTTGCCGTTGATAATGGCACGACTTAAAAAATGTAAATTTCAGAGAAAAGACTCTTTAAAATTTATATTTTTGAAAATAATAAAAGTCCTTATTAATTATTATTTAGTTACTGTGGTTCTTGATAAATTTAGTTAAAATAGAAGCATAATATAGACCTTGTACTTAATGAAAGCAAATTTCAATCTTTTTGAGTAGCTATCAATACCAAGCAGCGAAAAGCAATATTTGTGCCAATATTACCTAATTGTTAAACCGATCTATCATCGCATATACTGTTATCAACAACTGACGATACCAACTAACTTCAAAATCCTAATTATTATCAAATACCTTTAACATAAATTTTAATTAATCATCGATCTAACTCCGCGTACACTCCAAGGAACAGCTACCAAAGCCTATATCTCCGTGTCACCATATAATTACTTGACTCGCAACCAGCGTCACCTCTATCAGCACGTGCTACCGCCATTTAACGAATAACACAACCGCGCGCGTTACAGAGTCACGCTTTCGCTATCGAATCGCTGAAAGATTGCAGCAGATAGACCGAGCATAAACGTCTTTCCACTCGTGTAACTCTATTACATTATTTCAAGGTTCGTATTGTGCAGATCGGAGTATCTGTAACCAGAGGTGCACACGCCCCTGGTCGTTTTCCGATCCCGACAATCTCATCGTGCACCTTAAGTATACGGATAAGATTAAATCCCTAGACGACGTGGCCCCGTCGTAGCAGGCGTTCGCAATCGAGTCACACTTAAGAAGGACGCGCCGCTAACGTTATATCCAGCAGCGCCGGAGTCTTCGAGGGAATCCGGAAAATTAAGATTACCAGATAAGGCGGGCTGGAATCGGGTCTTGATGCCGGTACGACTTCATTTCGAATACACGGCCGCCGACCACACGCAACGCTGTAATGATAATCGTGTAATACTCGTAGCGCTGATAACAGCCAGCAGATCAGGAAAGTAAGGAGTATCCGCGGTGTTCAGGATCGTGGATAGAGTTGGCGAACAGGAGTAAAAGGGAAGGATCGATACAAGGAGTAAAACGGGAGCCGGGTGTAGCGGCACGCAAACTTCTCTCTACATTGGCCTCCAAATAAAAAGGATGCCGGGTGTAATATGAGAATCTCGTATAGTAGTGGCTAAGATCTAATCTGCCGTGTCTGTCCACGGGGGGAAACACTAGACACAGAGGGAACACCAGCGGACAGGCGGATGGGTCCCTACCAAACAAGAATCTCGAGCTACCTTCTTGGAATAAGGAGTCTCGCGGGTCTTTCGAGGTCAGCATCCTCGAAATATTACAAAATTTCGCCTGTTCGTGCCGATACTTTCAACCGTGACTTTTTTTTCTACCTTTCAGCAACTTTGTTTGACACGATTTAACGGGCGGAGAGGGTAGGATTTATTGTTGATCTCAATTATTGTCATCGTTGAGAGCGGTTTCTGTTGTAACCACGTGAAACCTGGAATTTAATTTTCTTCTGTAAGATTTTTTGCGAGATGTTAGTATCGTTGCGTAGCAATCTGATATTAATTCTTATGCTTCGTGATTTAAATTCAAGAATACTTTGGCAATCTTGGTATTTCGGTACGTACGATACTGTGCGAAGGTCTTAGATCACTTGCCAAACAAAATATTTTGATATTTTAGAGAGGAATTTAAGGTGGATTGATATTGTTTTAATTTTTCTGTTATTTATTTTTTTTTTAAGAATTTATAGGTGTTCACGGAATTCACGAGGTGTTAATTAGATTGAGAAATATTGATTAATTTAAAATAATATTTTGTGTGTCCTCCTTTCGCTTTCATTACACGACAGTTTTTTTTTTTTTTTTTGTTTTTTTTAAACGAAATTTTTTTTTTTTTTTTCTGTTTTTAGAAAGTTGTTGACAAAATTTTAATAAACTCATTTTGCATTTCCTGCCACTCTGTCATCGACAATTTAAGAATTTCTTCCTTTTTGCTATCCTTCAGGTGTTTCCTTTGCACTTTGCATACGCGTTCCGTAATATTTTAATCAATTTTAATCAACTAAAAAATTTTTAAAACATATTTTCACGAGATAAGATTATGAATGACCAACACAAGAAAGGCAATATGAAAAAGTTTGAACAGTGTTTAGAAACGCTTCCCCAAAATATGTTTAATTACAATTACAAGATCGATAACGAAGATGGTCCAAGACTTTTGCACAGTACTGTATACTTCTCGATGATTAATATTTGTCTTAATATTTCCTAGCATGCGATGCGTGGGTTGATAAAGAGATTTTACGGGACGGATGAGAAAAAAGTGTAATTGAATTATCTGATCGTGGAACAGGTGGATTCCACGGTCTAATTTATTCAAGCGTTACTCAAATTATCCTCCCATTTGAAACTAAATTTATTCACAGCCAGATCGTTCGCTTCCCAAATGTCGCATTGCTCTTTCCGCTGCAAATAAATTCTTAAACCGGTGTCTTCCGTTCGTGGACAATTAGGCAACTGGTGACAAAACTCGAACAGCAGGCAAACGTTTCTTCAACTTTCTCCGGAATTCATTATCATGAAATTCATTTCCTCGTTTTCACAGTTCGCTTAACCATTACGATCTTCTTTCTTGCAAATTTTCCTGGTCCAGTAACATAAAACATACTTCAAATATTTATTAAAACATAAATTCTTAGTCTCGATAAGAGATTCAAAGATTGGCCAATTTTATTCGGAGAATGGAAGAATTCTGGCGAGTATCTGCTCTAGAATTTCGCCAGGGTCCTTGAAGAAGATCTAGAAATAGTAAAAGAAAAGACTGCTGTGTCGGCGGTCGATTAAGCAAATAAGAATCGTTTCGATTAGCATATTTCGTTGGCCGGCTGGCCATCGAGGCGCAACGGGTCGTAAAGGAGACGAGTAGGCTGACATTGCGCGGGGTGTGTCCGTGAGGTGCCAAGGGGGATGAATGGAAACAAAAGACCGATCAGTATCAACGCGCACGCGGTTCTCGTCACGGTTTCTGGCTGACCCTTTCCGAGCAACGACGAAGCACCGTGCGTGTCGGTCCTTAGATCCTTATCTGCCATGTGGATTGCGACGAAATTTCATGAAAGCACAACCTGCTCCTTTGTCACTGACAAAATTCATTAAATCGATTGCTGCTCAACGACCATTTCCCTTTTCTGCTATTTATTTGCTTTCTTCGAATATTTTATTCGGCGTATCTTTTTTTTTTTAAGTGGATTAAATGATCATATTTTCAAAACTGTTCATTCGTTAAATCATTATCGTTTCCAAATAATTTATAATCATTTCATTTAATCGGTTTATAAAATTCTATGCTACTCAGCAATCATTTTACCTTTTATGCAATTTATTTAATTTCGTGGAGCATTTTACGTTTTGACCTACTTTTAATTTTTTTGTAACAAATTAAGTCATCCAATTGTACAAGTAAATAGCATACTTTCACATTTCCCAATGTATCCATTCATTAACCCTTTGATGTCTAAAACCGGAATATTCCCAGCGAAGTATTTTTATTATTTATTACTAGAAGTTGATTACCAAAATATGTAAAACTCAGTTACTCCCTCCGAAAAAATGAATTACTATCAAACTAATTTTATCAGCATTCTATACCCTCAATTTATCATACATCTACCAATGGCACAAAAATAATTTGAAATTGCAATAGAAATGATAGATATTCGAATTTTTCGAACACTTAAATCATAAAAATAATTTGAAATCGAAATACAAACGATAGATAGATATTCGAACTTTCCAAACAGTCAGATCATAGCATGCACAATTCCACATTCGAGCTCGTGCATAAAATCAATCCGCCGTGTTTAACCCTCGATAATTATTAAAACACCACGCTCGCGTATGCCTGATACTCGAGCACTCTTGTTGAAACCGACTTCTATGAGCATCGACTGACTAATGTCGGCCATAATATCGCGCAATTACGAAGACACAGCGTATATTTGCAATTACCGTATCCCATATATCCCTGTGTACGTACGATGGCACACATAAACAGACGAACAGACAGGCGTGCTCGGATATGCACGCGCGGCGTTCTACGTGTGCCAAAGAAATTGTACATGCACTCGCGATATTGCACATGCAGGTACAACGTTGCACGTGCACGCACCTCGGAGTACATCATCACACCAACGTAAGTGCACGGATGCACCCGCCGGCAGGTCGCCGCGCTATGCAAGTGGGAGTTGAATGGAATGCTGGTAGGAATGCAGGGCTCCTCCCTGCAGGGCGCACGGTGCATTATAGAGTTACGAACTCTTCGTTGCAACGGGTGGGCCTGGCGATTTCGAGGCTCTCCACCCTTTCTTTTTACATTCGTGCGACTTTCTGCACGTGCTCGTGGAATGACGACAATGGCACGGGCCAAACGAAGCGTCTTTCTTAGCGAACATTTTACTAAGCCGTCCTACCACCTTCGTGATTATTTGTCGATCCAGAAAATTTGTCCGATTTGAAAAAAAAAATTAAATTAGGATACGAATTAATATATTGCAATAATTAATATAATACAATGCTGATAAATTGTTAACGTGTCCTGATATGCAAGTTTAATCGATTATCTGGAGATTGTGTTTATTTATCTTTTTACGTCTTTAGCGGGGAATTTAACACTAAACCTACCAAAGCGGTCAAATGACCGTTTCGTAATTTCTTCTCCAAATTTTGTAAATTATTAACCGTGTACTTTTGAATATTTTTTTGTGATTTTCCGTGAAATATATGGTCAAAGATTTGTTTCTCTAGCATTGTGTATTTTTCCAAGTATCTATTATTGTAATTTCTTTGATACAAGCAGGTATAGTTTAATCGTCGGTAGGTTCAGTGTTAAGTTTCATTTTTGCCATTGGTTACTTTAACGGGGGATTCTTAATTGCATTATTTATCGTATTATATTTGGTAATATTTTGTTGAATTTTCGCTGTTTGAATGAATGTTTGTATTTACCGATTTTTGTAATTTTTCTTCGCGCAATGTAGATGTTTTATACCTTACGAGCGTTTAGAAGAGTAAATTATTATATTATTTATATGGGGAATAATAAATGCGATAATTTGAGCGTAAGAAAATTATTTGCTTTGTAACTTTGCTTTTAAAGACGTGAAAAAGTCTAGAAGACTTTTTTATGTTATAATTCACGGTACGATATGTATGCAACGATTTTCAAAGGAATAAAGAAATCGTTGTACGAACTTCTCTTAATTTTGATATCATAAATATTCTCGAAATATTCTCTTAATCGATTTTATATACAATCAAAATTCTGTATCCGAATAATTATAAACTGTGCCACTGTGTCTATACGATTAAAAACTGCTTTCACAGATAAAAATAATTCAAGTCTTCAAAGAATGAAGAGATTCTATAACAATTTACGAAAACTGAATCTTCTCGATAAACAAAAAATAATACAAAAAGAATATAACTATACGTTACACTATATATTATTTAATTCTACGAAAACACAAGAAGAATAACTTTCAAACTCGCTTTACCGTATAATTAATATTTCCAACATAATTTAATTCACCCGAAGCGTTCGATTCCAAACATCGCGAATTCCTTTTCGAAAGACACCCGTTGTGCACCGGTGAGAACAGTCGAAACGGAATGAGTATCCGACCCGTAACATCGTCGGACTTCGGAGCATTTAAAATTAATTTGACCGAAACAAAGCGCGATCGATCAATAAAGTATTGTTGGCACAGTCCGACGGGACGATCGACGAACGTCACGTTGCGAAGAGGGTCGGAGGGGAAGAAGGTAGGTGTGGGGCGCCCCACGGGGTTTCAATTTTTGAATTTTCGGGTCATTAATCTCGTACGTCACCGACAGCGCTGAAGTGTGCGTGCATCAGGAACAACCATTGTTCTAATTCAAATCAGCTCGATCCGATCTCTAACGTTCGCTCCTCTTAACCGTGCATCCCCCGTCTCGCTTTCTCGCCGTGTTTCGTCCTCTGTGTCTAACATCTATCCGTACGTCCGGACGGACGTTCACTCGTCCCGTGATGTATTATAATAGATTCGTTGCCTCGGTATCATGCATTTCGCCTCGAACTCCATTACGCAAGATGCGCGTATTTCTAACCGAACTCTTGCTTTCTTGCTTCCTCCCGGTCTCTCTCTCTTCGTCTATTTCTTCCCTCGATCCTCGATCTGTCCTGTCCCGCATCGTTGCTATAGGAATTTCAATAGATGTCTATGGAAATCGATCAAGAACCTTGACATTCGAGCGACTGACGCTAGAAGATCATGGAAAATCGAGATCGGTCGGCTGGCTTCGTGTGACACGGCTAGGGGCTGCTGCTAATATTTCTCGAACGATTCTTCGTTGCGCGTGTGCATCTTTAAAAACGCTTGGCCTGCATTTTTAGTTGTTTCCAGAGGTAGTTTGTTCTAGGTTTTTAATTGTTAATTAATCCTCTGTGCTTCTCAACCAATGGTTGGAGTTATTTTTGAATTAAGCGAATTTAAAGATGGATTTAACATTTTGGTAATTAATATTTTGTTGATTATAAATCGTGTATTGTTAGACAAGATGGCGTAGTTTCTTCTGACAGAAGTAATCTAGACATAGAGAAATATGATTTGGTAGAAATTGAGTTATAACGAAGTGCGAGGTATTTAAAAATATATTGCATCCTTTTTCACACGGAATGGAGATTTGGAATTTAACCCTCTGTAGCACCGTGTGACTTAGAAGTCACATACTCGTGTATCTGTATTTTTAAAATTTGATTTTATTTACTTGTCGTTACGGTATTCAATTTTATTATTGCGCTACTATTTTGATACGAGACAGCCTATTTGTAACAGCTAGTGGTTCTAAAATTTTCAAATTGAAACGAGAAACTATAATTACTTTTATTTTCTTTCTCACAACCGAACAGAATTCCGGCTATGGAGGGTTAAGTTAACGCTATCTGAGATATCTGTGATCTCGGAATTAATATTCGTATCACAGATATCAGGAATAATCAATGTCCAGTTAATCGAGAATCTACCGCATCCATTTAAAATACTCAGTAGTCCGTTCTGCACTTCCAGTTTCCGTATGAAAAACCAACCTTGTAGATTCATGTTTATACTAATTTATCCCTGTTTGCAAGCGCATTATCCAACCGGTGCGTCCTATCGTGAAACAAAAGAGACGCGCCTGACCGATTCAATAATTCTTCGCCAAAATACCTATTCTTGTTAACATTTTTTACCAACTCCGAGTGACTCGGAGTGGACGAGAGCTCGAGATTGATCTGGTCAACCTAACAAAGAGCTAAATCGTCGCTGACATGGCCAGGAAACATGAAACGAGCTAACAACTTTTTGGCCAGCTACGTCCACACGTCCTTATCGAAATTCTTCCTGGAAAAAGTGCTTGACACGGAGTGGCACTTGGTCGTGGAGCAGCGGAGTGATCTCGCGAGACAAGAGAGAGCGGTCCTCTCCCGTTGGAAGCATCCAGGTACTCGAAATTAACCGGTCGGCTACCCGTCATAACAGCCACTGATACGCGCCAAAAATTCATCCGTCGTACGGAAGCACAGGGGCGAGGTGCGCGTTCCTCGTGGATGAAACGACGCGGTCCAACGTTTTAATTCAACAATTTTTTGAATGGAACCGCTTCTGACCCGCCGGCTCGGCGAGTTCAACTGGTCTGTTAACGGGCATTTCGGGGGCCTTCCACGCACCGCTCTGTCCCGATTTTATCCATAATTTCATCTTAATTTCAGACCGGTGTTCGTCTGTCCGCGGTGCCGCGTCGCATTCAGGTTTATGAAATTCCCCACGGCATGACAGATGGTTCCGGCGTGGCCCGTACGTGATTCTCTCCTTTTACATATCCCCTGTCTCGCCTAGCCTCTTCTTCCTCCTCTGCTTCCTTCTTCGCCGTGTGTCCGCGCACTCGCGCTCTCGGCCTCGCGCGATACGGTCGGTTTTCTTTTCTCGCTCCCGCCTTTTTTTCTGATCGTACTGCCCGATTGCGCGCCTGGACCAGCTTCTCCAGTTCGGTCTTCCTCTCCACCTCCTAAGTTGACCGCCTTCTAACGCGGCGCCGCCATGAATGAGACCGAGCACGACTCTTGTAATTCAAATATTTGAATTCATTAGGCGAACCACGCTCGTACCCTCGTTCCCCTTCGTCGAACCATCTTACCGTCCACGTTCTGGTGCCGCCTCTGCGGTTCTCCTCTCCTCTTCACCATCCGATATTTCGCCTCTTTCTTCCACTCCGGTCCGACCATGTAACAGGCTCCCGCTATTAATGGCCCCCTGTTGTCTTCTCGTAAGCACGTCCGTTACATGCGTGCCCGATTTCACGTTTCGTCCAGATGGGGGAATAACAAGTACGCACTTTTATGGTAACGCCGTGCCCCGGTACATTCCGTGGTTCGGACTCGCGTGCTCCGAGACCCGTGAGATTCCGTATCCCGGAATCTTCCGTTTAAAAGAGCTACCGTCTGTGCCTCCTCAACAGCGGAAGAAATCATCCGTAACGCCTTATTTTGGCTCACTGCTTGTTTTTTACGCAATTTACATGTGCTCCCCGACCTGTGGATGTACCGCTTCCGTTCGGTTAGTTATTTCAATTGTAAATGGACCGGTTTAGACGCAGTAACGAAGGCAGACGAGGAACTCTTTGTGGTATTGTGTATCGACGCTGATAGGGAACTAGTGCGAAAGAAGATTGTATTGATGTATTTAAATTAAGTATTTGTGTCAGTAATCATAAATATTTTACGACACCGAGTCTGGAAGTATAAATTTGAAACTGTGAAAGCTGTAGCCATAAATTTTGAATAGAAATTCTAGATCAATAGGAATCAACGATGAGAGAAGCGGATAACTTTATTCGGTGTACGAACTGAAATTTCAGAAAGCTATAAATTAAGTTGTTAACTGCGTCGTTACTTCATCTGAAACTTGTTCGTTCACAGAATTATAAATTAATTTGAAAAGAAAGTAATTTTTGTTAGGTCGATTTTAATTGTTAGAAATGTAAGCGTGGTACAGTGGAACTTCGATAACTCGAACCTCGAGGAAAGGGAAAATTTCTGTTGTAGAGGCGTCGGTTTATCAATTTTTGGACTTTAGTAAATAATTTTCAATATCAAAAATGCACATTTTCTTGTCCTATAATCTAAATTTGATCGTAAGTTCTTCTACGTGATCTCTTTCTCATTTTTCAGGATTGTTGATAGGGTGTTAATAGGTTGATATTCTTTTTCTTTCTTGATACAGTTTTTACTGTTTCAATTGCTTTGTCAATGTTAATGGTTTCTGCTTGCGTTTGTAATTAATTTTGTTTCATATTATCCGAAAAAAGAATGAGAAACGACATGTTTGCTTAATATGTAGAAGCAAACTTCGACTTATAGTGGTCAGAGTTCTTGTGAATTCGAGTTGCAGAGGTAAAATGCACGTTAAACGCGTGACAAACAATTCAGATTAACGGAATGTTTTATTTCGAGTACTAAAGATTTTTACAGCGAAGTGGAACAGAATAAAGAAAATTTTCGTGTTACAGAAGTTTTCGAGTTCCACTCTATAGTCAATTTCTAATAGAAATATAACCATACATTAGAAAACAAAGAATTTCTAAAAAAAACAAATTATTACATCCAAAATATTAGTAGGTAAATTTATGGTATAAAATTGAAGGAGTCCGAACTTTCATGAAATATAATTTTATTTAATAAAGCAATCATTATTAATTCTCCACAGCTCTTCTTCAATGTTTCTATTACTATAAAAATCTTGAATTCTAATTACAAAAAATAAACTATTTTAATCTCGTTATCGCTTCGAATTTTTACGACTTTGAAATAGACTCGTACCATTTTGTTATACTCTCTTTTTAATAAGAGATCCCGATAGATACTACTCCTAAATAATACTCCCAAAATCAGGTTCATAAAATATCATTCCCTTATATAGCATCTTTAACTTCGGACACATAACGGAACATTGAAAGAAATGAATTGAAAATAAGTAACTGAACAAATTCTTCCAATGGTACCCTCATTATTATATTATCTCTGCAAAACGCTATAAGAAATTCAATTTCAATTTGTCTCTAACAAAAAAGCCGCGCCAACTTTTTCCCGTACCCGATATTAATTCACAAGAGTTAACTCGTCTTTCCCCGTTAGCTGGTTAAAAAAAACACACACACACACGCACAAAAAGAGAAACCGATTGGAATCTCCTCTGAAAATTACAAATGTATCATTTTATTTTTAAATCAGCAGGGAACGCAAAGAAATGCTAAATCTCTCCTTCCTCGCTCCGTGGTGGCATTCGCGACAAGAAAGAAGATTCTGGTTAAACGTTTAGCGTTCGTGTAGCGCAATATAACGCGGAATATCCGCGTGAAAGTATCCCACGCATCTCGTCATCGTATTACTCGTTCAGCCATGCGTACGTGTGTCAAAGAGGTACGTGCGAATGCAAGTGTACCGTTTTCAATGGTAACCACCGCATTCCGGGCGTATACATGCGATTCTGGGAGGGCGAGCGTCCCATGTTTTTCCAACGATCGATCCGGGGCGTGCCTAACGAGCTAACGCGCTCATTAGAAAATTCTGCTGGTCTCCGATCGAGTAGCATTAGCAATCGGCCGATCGCCACGATAGAGGAACGTTTATCGCCTCCAAACGACTGGCTGCGAGCCGACCACCGGCCGCGCTGTGGCATCGACAACTAGAGCAGCCTGAAGAAACATCGCGACAATCTCGATGTCCTTTTCTCTATTCGAAAGTAAGGGAACACTTAGCGCCAGGTGCGATATAATCCTAAGCCGATGAACTGTCGCGGACTTCGCGATCCTCGACCGTCGATTCCTGTCACGCGGACTGAAATCATGCTACCGATTCAGCAACCTTCGCGTAAGAAAAATTATGTTTCAATCCATCGATCCGTGCTTAACGCGTTAAACGCCACACTGATTTTGGTCGACTTTCCGTTAGGCTGTGCGGTGCGATACTAATTGAAAAACATTTGGTCGCAAAATAGTTAAGAACTTAAGATGAAAATTGTAGAGGCCTGCGGAGCAAAGTCGTATCTTTGTTTAATGTGATTTAATAGAACCCGTTAATGAATTATAAGGTATTATTTTTTCAAATTCACACTGTTAGTTCTCGGAAATCAACGACGCCTAAACCAAAATTTCAGCGTCGGTCCTCAGGGACCGGCGTGGCGCTTAACGTGTTAACCCATCCGCTGCCACAGAAAATTTGCTAATTCAAAAGCCTGCATGTTATAACATATTTAAAGTAGGAGTATACTACGAGGACCACTACAATCCGAATTTTCCCTGTAACTATCCTTCCGGTTGAAATAGAGAGTTGAAACTTGCTGTACGATGTTTTCTTTTGATCTAAGGTGTATTGCCGGAAAAAATCGGTAAAAGGCACTTTTGACCATTTCATCCTGCAATATCCTTTAATATTTTTACATACTTTTTTATTTTTTACTTAGAAAAGCAAATGCATACACTTCCTTGTTTATATATGCACAGTGAAGCTGACAGTTTTAAAAAAGTAAACGTTCATCAGAAGAAATAATATGCACATTTAACACGTTGCCGCACACTTTTAATTTTACGATCGTGCTCAGAAACACATTTTTTTTTCAACTGAGAAAAACGCACGAGAAAACGGATAAACGAACAACTAATATGCTGTCTGGCATGCTATACCTTTTTCTTCAATGTATTGCTCAATAATTAACAAGTGTATGCGTTAGAACATTTCGTACTAACGCTGTTCTTTTTTTTATCGATTAAAGCGTGCATGACGTCTATAGCCGTCGTTTGCCTACATATCGCCAAAGATCGGACGGCTATAGCCGTCATTTGCGGCAACGTGTTAACCCTTTGCGGTCCGAGCTACATTCCATATTTTAACCAAACTAGTTCATCTTTAGTAGTCTACTTTTAAAAACTGTCAATAATTTGACTGAATTTTCATATTTTCATAACCAATAAGGTATCTGTATAGAACATTTTTTATTAAATTAAATTTTAATATGAAAGAATATGTTTCATATCCCAGAAATAAAAATAATGGAACAAAATAAAAATGTCGAGTCTGGCTCGACATAAGACCGCAAAGGGTTAAAGATATAATAAGCAAATATTTTGATTCAAATTTTAATTAAAATAAAAATATGTATTTCGCTATTTAATACTCATTCGCTATCGGAAGTATCTATAAATAAATTCCAACGACGTCGTCTTGTTAACATTGGTCGTACAAAATTGCATAAATTCGTCTGATAATCCATGTCCCATAACTCTGTCCATCGCGATGCGTAATAGTATTATTATTAACGTTGCCCGTGACACTCCACATTAATAAAAGAATATATTCGCCATACAGATATAATGTTATCGTTCCAGTCGAAAGACAAAATTCGGCCGTACGAAATTGGATTCACTGGCTTGCAATTTAAGATTCACCGATTCCCATCGAGATATCGGTTTTCATATCATGTCGATACTGATTCGCAGCATTTGCAATTGTTTAAAGTAAACGTTTGTCCGGAATATATATCCGCATGAATATTTTGGCCACTGTCGGACCCGGTTGCTTCAGAAAACAGAACGTGTGTCGTTCTTCCACCCTGTCGCTATTCTGTCGGCATCGATCCTCCGATCCACCTGCGGTTTGTGACAGACTTCGTATCGTAGGACCATGATGAATGTTCAAGCTCGAAGTAGACTCTTCGTGAAAATGTTAATGCCAAGTGACGGATACCCCACCGACGCTATAGGTAACCGAACGTAAAGATGAATCGAATTTTCATTGAATATTCCATAACTTATGCGCCATGAACATCGATGAACTAGAAAGCTGGCGTTTCTTCAAGAACGTCTATAAACACGCTTATATAAATTACAATTTGCGTAGGTTCAACGTGAGGTAGATAGATACATTAAAAGAAAAATGATAAAAAAAATTAAGCTAGAGAAACAGTTACCATTTTTTAAATTAAATAAAAATACTATAATTCTGGTTTAATAGCAGGTATAAAAAAAAACTGTAAATGTTGTTCACGTTAACCCTCTATGGGACCGTGTGACTTAAAAGTTAGAAATTAATGTATCTGTGTTTAAAAAAATTTATTTTATTTAGTCATCACTGTACTATTAAATTTGATTACCGTATTACTGCGATACTATACCACGATTCATTTATAGTAATTATTACTTCAAGAATTTTCGAATCAAAGCGAAAAACTGTAATCAATCGTAATTTTTCCTCTGATAAGTAGACAGAATTCGGGCTATAGAGGGTTAATATATTTCGGACGGGTGACGAAATTTTTCATACTTTATATTTCGTATCTTAAAAAGGTGATAATAGTAAACGGCGACGTGTGAAAGATTACTTTTAAAAATGATCTTCTCAACTCAAACTTTAAATTATTATCTGTATTTAAAACACGAAATTGTTCCTAAAACTATTTATGTGGGCGAGAATTTATTCTAATTCTATTCCGTAGTAAGATTTAAAGAAATCACATACCGTCGTCAATGTGTTTGGTAACATTTCTTGAATTTTCTTTAATATTACTTAACTATGTCTGAGGCGTATGATTATTTTGGTTTCCTTTACATTAAAAATTCTAAATGTAGCAAGAGCGTATGAAAATTGTACAAGTAAACAGTTCTTGAGAAATTCAAATCGGAGATGTGATATAACAACAAACAAATCTTAATATGTAACCGTGTTAAAAAGTACAGAATTTACACGTACCAACAAAGTACCATTTTTTAAATATTTTCATTCATACCCATTCAGGCATTTTCAACCGTGCTGCCCTTTTAAAATCCGCATAACCCGAAATTTACTTTTTATACAAACACTATGCTTTTAATTTTCATCTATCGATCTTTGTAAATCTAAAATAGTTTAAAATTAAAAAGAAATTTGTTTGAGAGATACGAATGTGTAGCGTAAAAAAGAACAGCAGAGTTAAGAAAATCATCGATCAAAATTCCCAGAAAGCCATTGTTCAAACTTAATTTAATAAATAAAAATAAATTAAATTAATAAATCAAATAAATTTAACAAATCAAATAAATTTAATAAATAAAAATTAATTGAATAAAAATCAAACATCAACCAACTTAATTTCTTTAATTATTAAACAACCTGTCTCTCCTTTCTCGAACCGACTTTCGAAACAATTATCGGACAAAGAAACGGGTACCATTATTTTCGATACAATTCAATAGCGCATAATCGATAACACTTTGAAAAAGGAGCAACAGGAGAAGGTGTTTTCTTGAAGGTCTTCTCGTCAGCCGGCCCGCTTCTCTCGGGTAGATCTTACGTCTCGTTACACACGTGTGCCGTGTAACTACCGTGCGCGGCTATGGGGAGTCCTCCACGTGCACCAATCTCCAACACGTATCGGTGGGGTATGCATAATAAATGAGAGTGGTACGCGTCGGTTAGCGGTGGTACCCGTTAAGCACCATGTTTCGTTTTCTATCGACGCGGTCATCTCTAATTCGGCGTAGGCGATATACTTTTCTTCATACTACACCATGACGGTTACGATGATACCTTTGTCGTACATGGTCACGTAAGTTCGGCTGACAATAAATGCTCGATAGAGCACTCCCAGGCTGATACTCTGATAATGAGGACATCTACAGACGTTTTCGTTCTTCTGCTCTCTTTTCTTGGAATATGTTTTACGAGTTAGGTGTTCGTTACTGGGATTAACGAAGATTTGGTTAATGAAGATTGAAATAATCGGGGTACAGTGGCTATAAAAGGTATCTCAAGTGAATGGATTTGTAGATGTAATAATAGGATGTGTTTGTATTACCGGATTAAATGGGAATATTAGTAGCAGTATTAAATAGCGATACTCGTTTTTAATATGTTAATAATTTTCTTTTATTGAGTTTTAACGAATGGGTGTAGTTATCCTTCTATTAATATTTAAAGATGAAATATATTGTAAGCAATAATATACAATTATGAATTAATAATATAATTATTTATGAAGCAATAAATATTGGTACTATAATAACATTCTAAGTTTTTTCGGTAGCACTATATTGTTCACTTATGGAAAATAATTAAACACTTACAACATAATTACCCTTCTATTAATATTTAAAAATGAAATATATTGTAAGCAATAATATACAATTATGAATTAATGATATAATTGTTTATGAAGCAATTGATACTATAACATTATAAATTCTTTCGGCTGCACCATATTGTTCACTTGTGGAAAAATACTTAAACAATCACGACAAAGAGCTTAACAGACAGAGGAAATAAATAAGAACAACTTCACAGTATGCTTACAACAAATATAAGATTTGTAGAGTCTACGTAATCTAAAAGACAGTGAATCGATAGCAAACCTGATACAATATTTAAAACACCATGCTCTACAACCATCCGTAAATCATTTCATCCCCCTCAGTTGTCGCTAATAACTCTAGAGGTTGATGCGACACAAAATAATAAAATAAAAACCAAATCGCAGTTGATTGTCATTTATTCTAAAATCAACAATTTCATCTTGTTCAACCTAATACTTTCATTTCGAAACAAGGTGTAGGATAGACCGAGGCGACTCGAATCAAAATAAGAACTCAATGAAAAGAAAGACTTTTAAATTAAAAATAATTTCTTATTATTAATCTTCAAATTAAATTGATAATTACGAATTTATAATAAAAAGTTAACCATCCAAACTTTTACTATTATTTTTCCACTATCAAAAGAAAATTATCCGATTCTCGTCCGTCTACCCTACACGTTACTAACTTATTACAATTCTTCTAATTAATGTTTACCAACATTCACCAAAGTATATTACGAAAGTACTCCATTATGCGCTCCAACATGCATCATTTATTTATTACAAATTACTATTAAGATAATATTCAAATCAAACGTGAATGTCTCTTCTTACGCAGTAAGACGGTCATATATTTACCCCACTATAATTATTTATTTTCCCCGTGGAGTTTCGCAAGGATTAAATTCATCTACGTGCGCAGGCCTTACAGGTAGGCAGGTGGGACATTATTTAAACAAAAATGTTAATCGCCACGTTGCGAAAAGTCTCTTATTATACCCAGCATTGCTTAAATGAGCAGTGATACCCTGCGGTGCCGATGCATGCTAATGATCGCTCGATGTGACACCGGAGTTGAAAAAAAGAATTAAAAAAAAAATGAGTGTTATACGTTCATCGATGATCGACACCGGCGATATCCTGAATCCGGTACTGGCCGAAAAGAAGAGCAGCGAACGCCTTGCGCTAATAACACACCTCGCCAGCACCATTCTCGCCCCCGTAATAATTGGTTGCCATGCTCGGTCGTCGTTCGAGCAGCGATGAAGATCTCGCTTCGTTCCTCTTCTCTGGTACATTAATAACAGAACTGGCGCATTGCAACACCGACAATACGTTTTGTTTTACGCGCTTGGTATTCAAAAATGTTGGTTAAACTTACTGCTCTTTTTTTTTCCTTCACATTTTTATCATGGTAAAATATGTGCATAAAGTGGCTTAAAAAGAGAAGTGTTCACGTTTCCAAGAATATCCTTCGAAACGATGTTTAAAATCATTTTTGATGCCGCGGTAAAGGATACTTTAATTTGGAGAACTTAGAGACGAGCATTGTTTTATATATATATATACATTGTTGTTAACCACCGGCGATTAAAGTAGACTTGTTCGTGTCAAAGAAATAAAAATGATAGGTATTTGAAAAAGTATCTATAATAAGGGTAACGATTCTTTGTATATATCTTTTACAAAAAGTCATAGAAAATCTCCAAAAATACAACATTGTAAATTTATAAAATTTCATCATTTTGACATTCTGTAGTTCCAGTGTTAATTCAATACGGGTCAATAGAATCAAGAGATACTCTACAGGTACACTGGAATCCTTTCGCCGACTGCAATCGACGCTCCTGTACACAGATCGTCACAAGGATGCCGACTATAGTCGGTGCTCGCAACGAAAGGGTTAAATTTCGACCTCTGATGAAAATTACACGTCACCGTAGCAGCACAAATGTTAGAAAATCGCGGTAGACGAACGGCTGAAACAGGCCATGTGCATTTTCATATCACATCCCCACTTAAGGGAAATTCCTTGGGACCTAGGGCAGTAAAACTAAGGNCCGACTATAGTCGGTGCTCGCAACGAAAGGGTTAAATTTCGACCTCTGATGAAAATTACACGTCACCGTAGCAGCACAAATGTTAGAAAATCGCGGTAGACGAACGGCTGAAACAGGCCATGTGCATTTTCATATCACATCCCCACTTAAGGGAAATTCCTTGGGACCTAGGGCAGTAAAACTAAGGCATACTGGCGTGAACGTCCTCACGACTCTCGATAGTCCAGGAAAGGACATTATTGTAGTCGCCTTCGGCGCGAACGCACGTACAATTAAAGGCAGTGTTAAAAACGCCTACAGATTTATTCCTGACTTACCGCTCGAATCTTGATTCCACCTTACACAAATGTAGTACAAAGGATTAATTTCCCTGAAAAAGAGGAAATAAGTATAAACAGCACAAACAAATAACCTCTGCTTCCAAAAAGAGTACATTTGACACCAGAACCACCGAGATGGTCGAAATGACTGATTTGCAATTTCTCATATAAATTCTATAAATTCGTAACGATGCGTTTTTAAGAACCAATTGTATTTTTTTGTAACGAGAATGAACGAAGATTTATTTCCCTTGAATTTTATACTCCCTCCGTTCGGAAATATGGTATACATTTCGCGATTTTTGTTGTCCGGAAATATAGTGTACATTTAGAAAAAAAATACAATAAAACTAAAAATTAACACGACAAGTATATTATATTAACTTTTTTAGAAAAACTGTAATTAGAAAAGAATAATTTTGTTACAATACTCCCTAAATTTAATTAAAATATGATTTGGCCTTGTTGTACTCTTCTTTGGAACATAAATATTTTCCAGTTAGTCACCGTGTTTTAACTTGTTCTCTTTCACGTGCTGTAATCATTTTTCTAAGATACCATGACGTTGTTCCGTGGTCAATTCTTTATATTTGGAATCTCTTCTTTTTAAGTTTATCAATTCTTCTTCGCAATTTTCCATATTGATTTTGCAGCGGTACCAATTTTATTTGTCATAAAAAAAACTGATCTTTGATCGTTAAGTTTTAAACCAAGAAGAACACGACGTGTCAATTATATTAGGTTATATCACTTTTAATATAAGCTATAATAATATAACGAATGTTGTCATTTGTTTTCTATATTCACGATAATCTACGATTTTTTTTTAAATATATACCATATTTCCGGACGGAGGGAGTAATGATTATGCGGCTTAAGTGTGAAGTTGGGTGCAAAAAAATACTAATCTACAAAGAATATAACTAAACTGCAAAGAAATACCGGAATTTACAAAGTCTAAACTTCGAAGTCTAAAAGTGCCACCGCATCGATCTACAGCAACACGTCACTAGCGTTATTGTTCGAAAAAATTTTACAAAGCTGAAGTTTTTGCTCCTGCAATCTTCGTAGCGGCTATTTTTTAAATACAAAAGTGAAGGAAAGCCACACGATCAATTTTGATTTGATATATTTTTATTCGTTTCTGAAGTACGCGAAGCGCGATCACGATCACGCCGATCACGGATCCCGGACGGAGGGAGTATTTTTTTTCAAACAGTTATCGCTTTGAACCCTTCAGATGAAACAGATACACTTTAATCGTCGGTAGTTCCAGCGTTAAACACCACCGCTCTCTTTCGTAAACTCGCTGCATCGTTGGCCAAAAAAATTGTCACCGAAGATTCTCCGAAAAACGAAACCCTATCCTCAACTTACAATCATCCAAGATCCTTGGCGACCTAAAACGACGACACGATAGCGGCATGCGAGTTGACGAGGTGTAACATTCGCGCGGCGATAGGCGCTACGGTCTGGTCGCGGACTAATTTACAAAGATCTTATTAATGCGCGGAAACGCATGCGTTCAGGCCGGGGGAATGCCGAGTAAGGCGGACGCCGCGTGAATTTAAATTGTCCTGTTAAACGCGGGCGCCGGTTGTCTAGCAGAAGGATCTCGCTCACGTACTCGGACACGTTTCTCTCGGGGAACTTGTAGACTCGGTTGTTGGTGTGGTTACGTGTACAGAAACGACAGAGGCAGCAGCAGCAGCTCTGGTTAAAAGTGGCCCGAAACGGTTCTCCTTGTAGAAACGAATAGAGACGCGATTGTCTGGGTATCATTCACGAGGACGGGTTCGTTTACGATAAATATGCCGTTTGAACGATGCCGGCCTCCTATCGTTATTATCTGTCGTGAATTCGTCCATTTCGAAAAGACTTTCCTGTTCACCATCGCTCTGGCCGCAATAAATTAGCGGTTACCGTTGCGAAAGCGATTTGCTCCAGGAATAGGTAATTAGGAGTTTATGTTGTTTCGCGTATCGTTCAGCTGATAACTTAGAGCTGTTGTTAGAAATGTTCGACTGGTGGAAATATCTTGGAGTAATTGTTAGTTCATTGTGAGACGTGGAAACTTTAATTTTGTAATGTGAGCATCTATCAGGTTGGAATGTTTTCTGTTTTCATCAAGAGATTAATTTTTTTCTTCGTTTTAACACATTGCGGGAAATATGTTTTTATGTTTTTTGCAATCTGTCACTGGAGCGCGGGTCGCGTAGAAGAACGTGTTTAGTAGATTTGTGGTGAAAAGCCGGTATTGTATAAATACGATGCGTATTGTAAGTGTGTATGGTGTTTTTTTTTTTAATAATCATAGAGTATATGTTTAAGTGTAGAATAAAAAAAAAGTTTCGTTGAAAAAAACGAAGTAGTTGTCGATTTATTGCGGTTTTATGATTGACCAAATTCTCGCTAAATTTATGAAAAAAAGGCCGCTACACGCGTAAGTCCGCGGAAAAATTTGCCCGCATACAATGTGTTAACCCTCTATGGTCCGAATTTTGTCTGCTTATCGGAGAAAAAATTACGATTCATTACAGTTTTTCACTTTAATAGCAGAAGTAGTTTTTTATTCGATCTTGTGCTTCCAAACATTTCTTTCTTTTTTTTTCAAATTAATTTAATTCGATTTAATTAATTTTTGTGTATTTAACATCGCCTAACATTGAAAAATATATACAGCGCCGTACAAGATTGTGACCTCGTTACGTATTTATAATTATTTTGATCCATGAATAAATCCAATCTTGTAAAACAACCTTTTAACAATTTATATTTGAAGTAAAATATTTAATACAACGCGTAACAGTTATCGTTGAAGAAAAACTGCGTTATTATCGTCCACGTTTAACGTTAAACTGGTTTTTATTTAAAATAAGCTGGAACTCGGGACGCAACGTCTGATTATTTGTTCCTCGATGCGACATACATCTGTATCAGCATTCGCTGCGCGTTTTACGTAGGCTTTCTTTTGCTTCGCGGAAAATATAGAAGCGTTCTACTCGATCTCGCGCCACCGCACCGAGGAAAATGGATTCGCGTGCACGTTCTAAAGAGATAACAGTTATCATCTACTGTTACAATATACGTGTCTCTGCTTTTACCGAAAAAGCAACGTTTCTTGTATCCTTCGAATGGTTTAGGACCACATTTTTATTCGCATCCCTATTTGCGTCCATCTAGTAGAATCAACCCTTTTATTAGCGCTACGTTGCACCTTCCGCGTGTGCGTCAACATGGCTGCCTAAGGCCAGGCGCTGCTACTTAAGCACCACGGGAAAATACCAAATCAAACCTACGATCCATTATAAACAATTTTTATAATCGCAGATGTGTTGCTTAAATACAAATTTCTCACACAACAAAAAAGTCTTATACCACGATCGTGGAATTTTTATTTTCACGCTAGTGCAGTTACACTCGCGCTCAAGATTAAACAAAGGATATAGATACAAGTACAATTATTATCGATAAAAAATAGTTTCGAACGTAATCACCTAGCTTCAGGATTAAACTTCAAATTTAGAGAACAAAACCTGTATCTAAGATTATATTTTCTAGCTCCTAAGAATATTTCAACCGTGATGTTCCCTAAATTTGAGGTTTTATTCTAAAACTAGGTGATTACATCTGAAACTATTTTTTATCGATAATAATTGTATTCGTACTACCTTTGTTTAACCCTGAGCGTCAGCGTAAATGCGTTAGAGTGAAAATAAAAATTCCACGATCGTGGTATGAGACCTCTCTGTAGTATGAGAAATTTAATTGTATTTAAGAAACACATCTACCATTACAAAAATTGTTCGTAACAGATCATGGTTATAACATCGGTGTTTATTGGTGACACAGCAACCCGAACGGATGGCGCGTTTTCAGTTAATTCCCCGAAACGATTAGACGTTTCTCGCGTTCCCATTCGCGCTCAGCGCCGCTGCCGATTACCAGTCCGTGGAGGAATCGGCGAAAGAAGTGGCCGTTCTGCGGTCGCCGGTTCTTCCGTCGGTCGCAACATCTGAGGAAGGACACGAAGAAGAAGAAGAAGGAGAGGAAGCCAAGCCTGCCGCGTACCGGAGAAGCCGGGAGGCTGCTTAGCACACAAAGAAAGTTCGAAAAGTCCCTTCTTGCCAACCTTTTTGCCCTCTCCCCCCGTTCAGCTTGCTCCTCGAGTTGGCCGCTCTCGAAGGAGCGAAGGTTTGTTCTCCGTCTCGTTCCTTCCATCTTTCCACATCCCCTCGTCTCTCCCTCTTTCCCTCTTACGCTCTTTTTCGCTGCCCTCCCGCATGCTAATGCACGCACGAAGCGCAACTGTTCTCGCGGCCCTCCGCTCTCTCTTGCCTTCCTCCCGGTTCCCCTCCGTCTCTTCGTTTATTTGGCCAAATTTGATTCACCAACGAGATCCGATCTGACATCCCGATCGCTTCTTGTCCTCCGGCTCTTCTTTCTCCGTTTCGCCAACCCTCCCGCTCGTCCAGCTCCCTCTCCGTCTCCTCCATTCGCCCCTTCTATCCCCCGTCTCGCTTCATCCAGTTCCTCCCCGTCCTCGCCATCGTCCTCGACATCGTCCTCGCCTTCGTCCTCGCCTTCGTCGTCGTCGTCGTCGCCCATCGTCGTCGAGTTTTTCTCTCGACACCGTTCCGGCCCGCCACTCCTCCGTCACTGGCTACCTTCGATTCGGTCCACCGAATTAGGAGCTCGCTTTTTGGTGGTCGGCTGGCTCAATTTTTTTTCTCTCGCCTCCTTCTTTCGCCACCGTGTGCCGCCTCGTAATGAGCAAGAATTTTCCCGGCTTTCGACGCGTACGCTCGACCAGACGATCCTCGTGCTGGAAACTTCTCTAAAGACCCTGGCTTTGACATCAATTGGTCATCGGTCGGTCGTTACCGGCGACAGACTCGATGGAAACTTGGAATCTTTAGAGGGAAGAGTGCGAGATAACGAGTTCTCGGTTTGTTGCACGGAAGAAATGCTCTTTAACATCGCTGAATTAGATCTCGCTTCTATCTTTTCGTTCGTCGAGTTCTCGAAAAAAGATTCTGCCACGCGGCAAATAAATAGCATAGAATTTCAGCGTGACATCGTTGATTATCATTAGAAGATAGCGCCGGTGGACCGTGGTTCGATGAATTATTATCGATGCCATTATCGACGGTGTACTACATTCGTTTCGCGAGCAGCGCAGACACTCGTGGAAGCTTTACACCTAACGAAGCCATAAATACCTGGATCGAGATATACAAGCGATCGTGCACGTGGTGCAAGTTCGAGGTAAAGACGGAGAATGCCACAAATGCTCGCTCTTCGGCCCTATTGTCCGCCGCGTTTAAATTTGAATCGCGGGGAATCTGATCGTTTATTGTTTAAATTTGTAGACCCACTCTTAATTTGAATTTAAGATTATTCGCTGGCGCGTTGCAGGACGATTTGACTTGGTGATGGTCGCCAGCTCGCCTTCCTATACCAACCCCCTCCGTCTCTCTTCTCGGGAAGACCACTCTTCTCCCTTGTTCCTTCTCTTTTTCGCTCTCCTCTCATCTCTCTCTCCCATTCGTCCCTACTTATATGCACGTTTGCTCACTCGCATATACAGACGTATATCGACGTACTTCTGATTCGTTATACTTGGGCCTCTACGTGTCTGCTCATGAGCGTGCGCTCCAACTTTTTACATTTTATGGTACTCCTCGATCGTAACTCGAAAACCGAATTGATAAATGTATTTGTATTTAGGAAAGACTCGAATCAGCATCGAACCAGAAATGGCGGATTTATAGTTAGCATCATCTTGAATATTCTTCGAAGTATCGAAGGGAGAAAGGGAATCGGATTCAATAAAGAGCGTGAAGTAGGAAAGGTAGTTTTATATGGTGATATCGATTCCTTAAGAATTCCGTAAGAATTGCAGCTCTATTTTTTTTTTTTTTTTTTAGAGGAGCACTATGTTCTTACGGTGCTTTTAGGATAACGTAGGTGATTCAAGTTATTCAAAGAACTTAATATTTTTGATAAAATGAATAACAGTTTTCGGGAATTAATTCTTTTAATTACTTATCCTCTTTGTTTATTCTACGAATATGTTTTGCGAATAATTAAGGATTTAATGTATTTAAATTACACCTTATTAATAGTAGAGCTACCGAAGATTGAAATAGACTTACTTGTAGCAAAGAAATACAAAATGATGTGTATTTGAAAAAATACTTATGACAAGGGTAGCAATTCTTCGTGCATATTTTGTACAAAAAATTGTGGAAAATCTCTATAAATGGGCTACAGTGAATTTATAAAATTTCTACGAGCAATTACGAACCGGTCACTTTAACTGGTACGGTAGTTCCAGCGTTGAACGCAGGAAAAAATACCATCCTGCTTCCGTGCAACCAAAGATACTCGTGAAACGAGCAAAATTCATATTTTTTACCCCTATCTCGTTCCCTATTGGAATATTTCAAGGATAAAGACCGAGATCGAGAAACAGTCTCCTAAAAAAAAAAAAAAAAAAAACCACGAATCGCAAGATTCAGTTATTACATCGCGAATCGGATGACGTCGGAACCCAATCGAACGCGAACGCGGCGACTTTTTTTCGAGCCGCATCGAATTTTCCCGTGCGCGCGAGTCGTTCGATAAATAATGGATAAAATGCGTTACAAAATCCTTTTCTCACTCGAGCCGTCGAACAGGAATACTACCGCGCGCTCGTTGCCCGGTCGAGAGAAAAAAAAATCGGGTCCAAGAAAGGAATAGGACGAAGCCGGGTCCGTACAGTCGGCTCGTTCGTCACGCGAGCGGTCCCGGTATCCGTTCGTTCGCCATTCGTCCACCGGCGCGAGGTCTTCTCGATCGACTGTACTTATCTACATGGCATACCAAATGGGGATTCACCATGGCGAGTCGCAAGATCTCGCTGACTGACGTTAGTCAATCAAACCGGAGAAAAAATGCTCACCTTGGCGGATGCTCCGGTGAATTCTTGCCAGCGGTGCTCCAGTCACGGCACCCTCGTCAGAATCGTGCATCGATACTTTGTATTCCGTGGCGGTCCCCCGACGATCGGATCGACGGATTAACATTAAAATTCGAGTGTCATTAAGACATGCCGCGGGAACTCGATATCCGCGTGAATTCGACTCGTTCCCTCTGGTGTCCGACCTTAGAGAGGAAGAGAAAAAGGTAGAGTGTATGGTTCGACTTTGGTAGACCGAAACCTCGACTTATGATAATTTTATTACGGTAATTACTAGATAGATGCCCGATGAGATGCAAAACGGAAACAGGCTCGGGGGTGGGACGGGATGGAGGGTATCCGGGCTGGAATCTCGTCGAGGCAATTTTTCAGGGGATCTCGCTTTTATCTATTTACCATGTAGAAGGAAAAGAAAGAGGAGAACAGCATGACGAGCCGCTGCCTTGGTTCCTCCTAATTGAATTAAAGTTTGATCGTTCGTCGACCGTCCACGGGCTTTATGCCGACGTCCACGCCGGAATAATGGAATAATGGCGGAATGGCGAAAGGTGGAGATCGAGATCCGGAGAATCTTGTTGGCGCGGGTAGCAGGTGACGCTGTCTGCCTAGCCCGTCCCTTTCTCTTTCCCTTTCGCCTGTCTCTCTTTTTCCCTGTTCGATTGGAATAAATTTAAATTTAAGCGCACGCATCTGTTACATCTCGGCTGGATGGTTAATTGGGAACGCTTAAACGAGCCTGCCTGCATATCCATTATCAGCTATTATATATTGCGTTCGATAGAGGAGCGTTGCGTGGAGGAACGAGCGTTTTGGGCGCACAATAGAACCTCGATAGCTCGAAGCTTGATAACTTGCGGGCGAACCTCGTTCGCTGCGTTCCATCGACGTGCGTCGGTTAGTTGCGAATGAACAAAATGAAAAAGGATAGTAGAAGAAGAAGCGTGGATTTTGGATAGCTGGATGAGGATGAGTGGATAGCTTGTTAGGTGGATGAATCTTGATACTTGCACATATTTTGAGTCACCTTTCGTGCAATTATCGGAGTTCTGCTATCTGTGTTAAATTGAATATTTTGAGATTATTGAAAATGAACTAGTTTAGTTGATCGTTTCATATTATTAAGAAGATGGAGATTAATGGAATTCTTTTGGAGATTAAGAGGATCTAATTAGGGGTCGTATACGAGTTCGAATACGATTTTTCATTGGTAAATCAATAATAAATATAAATTTTCACAATTATTGCTAACCACAAGGTTCGTGTATTTCCTATTTCTCATATGATAATAAAAATTGTATTACAAAGGGCTAATAATTACTCTAACACGATTTTTCATTTGTAATTCAATAGTAAATATAAATTTTGGTAATCATTGGTAACTACAAAGGTCATGTATTTTATATTTTTCATAAAAAAAATCAAAATATTGTTACAGAGGGTTAATAATTACCGTAACACGATTTTTCATTTATAAATCAATAATAAATATAAAATGGTAACCACTGGTAACCACAAAGGTCATGTACTTTGTATTTCTTATAAAAAAAAATCAAAATATTGTTATAGAGGGTTAATAATTATTGCAATATGATTTCTCATCTATAAATCGATAACAAGCATAAATTTTTATAATTATTGGTAACCACAAGATTCACGTATGTCCTATTTCTCATATGATAACAAAAATTGTATTACAGACGGCTAATAATTACCGTAATACAATTTTTCATCTGATAATAAATAAGAAACATAAATTTCCACAATCATTGGTAACCACAAAGTTCACGTATTTCCTATTTCTTACTTAATAATTACCATAATACAATTTTTCATCCGATAATAAATAAGAAACATAAATTTCCACAATTATCAGTAACCACAAAGTTCATGTATTTCCTATTTCTCACTTAATAATTACTATAATACAATTTTTCATCCGATAATAAATAAGAAACATAAATTTCCACAATTATTGGTAACCACAAAGTTCACGTATTTCCTATTTCTTACTTAATAATTACCGTAATACAATTTTTCATCCGATAATAAATAAGAAACATAAATTTTCACAATCATTGGCAACCACAAGTTCACGTATTTCACCATAGCATGAAAAAGATGAAAGACTCGGGGAATATCCAGCTACTGCTCGCAGTTTCGGCTTGTGCGTTTGACCGTGCAACCTTCCTTGATTCGGCGGGAGGAATTAAGCGAATTTGTGTTCCAAATTATTCATAATTGGGGCCGGCACTTTGTGCGCTGCTCTACGCTCGATGGGACGGATCAAACGGCTCTTTTGCCGGCTAATTCGATTGCAGCGAAATTTGAATTTGAAATCCCGATGCGGGGCCACCGTGGGTCGATTGGACGAATGATTTTTCACCGCGGCCTGCTCGCAGAGTCAATATTTTTTGAAATGTGAAAAGGCCAATTTGGTAGTAAAATTTCAACCAACGCTTCGGATTCCGCGGGGAAGGGATGGAAGAAAAAAAAAGGATGCAATTTTGTAACTGTGCACCATGGTGGCAGACGACGTTAGCATTTCCATGAAAAGTGAGCGTTCCATAAATTCGAAAATTATACGATGCACTTCGACTGAAAAAATCATTTCTCCCTTTGCACCTCTCTCTTGATTCGCATGATTTCTCTTAAAACTCAAAATAGTCGTTCTTCGTTAAAGCTTCATTAATCGTTACTGTTTATTAAATCTAAAACTATAAAGCTGGTCAAGCGACTGGTTGATAATTTCTGTTTAATTTATAGAAATTCTATTTTGAGTATTATTCCTGATTTTCTATAAAATATTGCTGTAGTTAAAGATTTGTTTATTTTCAATTATGTATTTTTTTTAAATATCTATTATTGTGACTTCTTTGGTATAAATAGGGGTATTTTAACACTAAAACTACTAGAAAAAACTAGATTAAAGCAAACCTATTTGTACCCCGAGAAATAAAAATGATAGGTGTTCTAAAAAAATACATAACGTAAGGAAAACGAATCTTTATCTATATTTTTTACAGAAAATCATGAAAGATCCCCCAAATTGCATCATTGTAAAATTTATAGAAATTCTACGAGTAATTACGAGCCGGTCATTTTGACCGCTTTGGTAGTTTTAGCGTTAATCGTCGCTGATTTTTGTGTTAAAACGTTTCGCGTCGAGAGGAAAGTAGCGAGTTATGAGTATTTTAAATCTAAGTTAAAAAGTTAGGTTAGAATATTTAATTGGGAAAAATAGCAGTTCTACGAAATTCTATGCGCTTTGATGTTTTCTTGCAGCTATTTTAGTTGAACAGTATCGTGAAGCGCGGATCACCGATGGTGTATTAATTGATTGTAAGTAAACGCTATTAAAATATTTCATATTGTATTCAGGAAAGTAAAAATACTCTTTGACACAGTGCTCAAATAAAATTCGTGTAAAAGGTGGACAGAAAGAGAATGGACACGTAAAAATTTGGCACGATCGTTATTTTTCTCTGCTTAAATACTCCCAATGCTTGAAAACACAAGTTTGAATGTCGTTCTGAATTTAAAAAAAATGCTTTGCAAATATTAGTGGAAAAAAAAACTCCAAATGCTTGAAAACACAAGTTTGAATGTCGTTCTGAATTTTAAAAAAATGCTTTGCAAATATTAGTGGGAAAAAAAACTCCAAATGCTTGAAAACACAAGTTTGAATGTCGTTCTGAATTTTAAAAAAATGCTTTGCAAATATTAGTGCAAAAAAAAACTCCAAATGCTTGAAAACATAAGTTTGAATGTCGTTCTAAATTAAAAAAAATTGCTTTGCAAATATTAGTGCAAAAAAAAAAATACTCCCAATGCTTGAAAACACAAGTTTGAATATCGTTCTGAATTAAAAAAAAATGCTTTAAAAATATTAGTGGAAAGAAACTATCGATTAACAAACGAGAGTTATCTAACAAACTAGAGACTTTACACAAGACTGTCTATAGACGCTTGAAAAATACGTGTTAAGTTTAACCGAACTAACTTATGTTACCTTACATCACTTTTAAAGTTCCACCAATATTCACGAACATAAATGCAAAATTATGCGTAACAAATGCAAAACCTTAGAGAAATCAGATTCCTAGAGCAATCTAATTAACCCTTTAAGTGCGGATACTTTCAGCACAGTCGATCGCTCTAAACGCTCTAATTTTATATTACTCAAGTGATGTTCTATTTAAAACAATTTTTTTCATTCCATTTATTTTATTTTTATTTCAGTAGTATATAAGCCACGAGTCGCTATTTAATATTACCAAAAATTAACATGTTTAATATTAAATAATAATTTTAGTACATGGTTCATAAACCACACACCCAATTAAAACATTAAAGAAGTCATCGAACTAATGCAAATCTTTCATAGCTACAACAAATATTTAACCTTGTTAAATTACCAAAGATTGGAAGATTGCAAACTTTTATCCAAATCCATATCGTTAAAAAAATACTAAAAAAAAAAAAAGCAGAGCTTCTATATAAAATTATAACACCTACCATTATTTATTTATTATAAAAAGCACTATGATTTAGACATTTCCTACATTCTTTCATATCACACACATTGCATACAACTTTCCAACTTAAAATTTTGTGCGAACGCATAAAAATCTACAGCCTATTTACATAACAAGATGGCTTATGCGATTGCTCGATCAACTAAAAAATTTTTCACCGAACCAGTGAATAAGTACCGTCTCTCTATCGCTACGAGATATTCGCCGCAACGTGCAGTTGAAAATGTTTCGCGTCAGTCTAAGAGCTCCTTAATTCCAAAGTAACAAAAACAATAGAAAAAAAGACAATTTATAGCGTGCCCTCGGCGTGCCCATTCATCTATTCCCATTAAGCGTCACCGCTCTTCCATACATTACGTTTCTCCGGTTCATTCGACGCGGCAGCGGCCTATAGAACGGCGACACATAGCTAGTTATTCACCTGTATAAATATGCAAAGGTAAGTGGTGCGTGGCGTGAAATACAGCGTAATAAAAAGGTGGCGTAAGTATTTTCAGCGGGACCGTTCCGGGGTTGGCTAGGCGGTGGCCGACAGCAACCGTAGGGCCACGCTTTTAAAAATGAACCCCACCGTAACTTTATAACTTTTTAGAGGATTACGTCATTAGCCGGGAGCAGCCCAGACGTGGCTCCGAGCTTTTAATAATTTAAACAAAATTACCTTCGCGCACCCGTGGCCGGATAAATTAAGCCGGCAAGGAACGAGGCTGCTCCTTTTCTCCGTTCGCTCGCGCACCGCGGACGCATGAATCTCCACCTAATTTTCGAATCAGGGCGATTGTCCGTGATATTATACCGGGAATCCGTTCCCCTCTAGACGCCGCAAGGAACAGATTTTATGATACCGCTGTGTCTCTGTCGTTCTGCTGTTTTAACGAATCACCGTTTCGCTAGGAATAATTATTAGGCGTCCGAAAAAGTTTGGGCGGATTTGTGCTACAAAATAGGAGTCCCAACTTTGTAATTTTATTCAATAAAGTAATTATTATTCATTTCTGTAGCTCTTCTACAATGTTTTTTTAGATTTATGTATTTTTATTAGTTTGGAAAGCTTGAGTTTTGATCGCGAAAAATAAATTAACGTTAATTTAATTTCCAATGATATCACAGCATGAGTGAATGAAATTACGAAATTGAAAATTTATGTTTCGTTCACCAGAGGGAAAAGGATATTTATTAAATAAATACAGACATGTACTTTCACAAGCAATAATACTTTTTTCCGTTCCCAATAAAATTTCTTTTCTTCAGTGATAGAGAATCGAATGGAGCGCAAAGGGTTGATTTTTATAATGTTATTATTGAGCAGCAAATGGTAGATAAACGTAGGCTGTAAAAAAACGGTTAATCAGCTCCCGGTTGGTAAAGTATCAATAGACTTCTGGCGGATGAACTGTTAATTATTAAACCCTTAACCGTTTGAGTGCCATGAATCATATAAAAAATGTAGTCGAAAAGTGGTAAGCAGCACGATCGCGCTTCTCGTATTTCAGCAACGATTAAAAATATATCAAATCAAAATTTTTAATTATTAAACTCTTAACCATTTGAGTGCCACGGATCATATAAAAAATGTAGTCGAAAAGTGGCAAGCAGCGCGATCGCGCTTCACGTACTTCAGAAACGAATGAAAATATATCAAATCAAAATTGATCGTGTGGCTTTCCTTCATTTTTGTATTACAAAAATAGCCGCTACGAAGATTGCAGGAGCAAAAACTTCAGCTTTGTAAAATTTTTTCAAACAATAATGCTAGTGACGTGTTGCTATAGATCGATGCGGTGGCACTTTTAGACTTCGAAGTATAGACTTTGTAAATTCCGGTATTTCTTTCAGAGCTGCGTTTTCGAGGAAAGGATGAAAGTGCCAATGTCTCGGTTCCTATGATTTTTTCGTGGCGACTGAGAGATGGAAGGAAAAGGGTGGGTGTTAAGGACAGTTAACGACTTAATTTATGATACGGACGAACCCTAGCTATTTTTGAGAATGGTCATTTTCACATCTGGCATGTAATTAGTTTACGACCTAGAAACTAGCGAATATTTCGGTGTTCGTCGATTTCTGCTCAATTGCAGAATGGCCAATATATAATTTAATAAAATATTTGTTCATTATACGAAAATTGTCTTTCATTTTCACAAAAAAAAAAAAAACGAAATTACTTTCCGAACAACCCAATAATACATTGAATGAATATTCTCCGCAAGCTATTGAAAATTTCTATCGCAGAGGCTACCGTTCAAGCAGTCCGTTCAAAACTGTCTTTTTTCACTGCGCGTCGAGACCGACTGCGCGAGGTGGCATAGTTCAGAAATTAATCTTCCATAGTGTTTCGTGGAGCGCGTATATCTGCCAGAGAAAGAGGAAATAAAAAAGATATCAGTTCAGAGGTGTTCGAAATGTGAAATATAGTGGCAACGGCGACGAGGGGGTTGCATTCGGTTCCTTTCGTTTTATCCCGTCGGTGGAAAGGGCGAACGTCAACAGGGTCGTTCGTCAACTCCGGGAGAGCTGCTAGTCTGACAAGGGAGAAACGGATTATATTGGTTATTAGAAAAAAAGAAGAAGAAAAAAGCGCAACAGCATTGCTGGACAGATGTGATACTTTGTCAAATGAGGTTCGCTTTTACTTTATTGAAAACTGTTTCGCTTTATCGTCTCGTCTTCGGTTGATAACTAATTGTTTCTATACAGTTAGGTGTGTAGAAGTTGGTCACAAAAGCATTCGGCCATTTTAAGCGTTAGATGAGTAAGTTTTCAGGAACACGATAGAAGAGTTAATTATAATAATTTCTATATGATTTTATGTAGGGCAAATTAAGAAGCGATGGTCTACTTATTTTTTTAAAGAATCAGTATATCGTAAATTTAATTGACGTGCAAGCTAAAAGAAATATATTTGCTAAAGTAAATAGGTATAATTAATATTTATAATTCAGTCCACGCGTGATCGAGTCATCTCACTCGGAATTACCGTAAATTTTCCAACGATTAACTAATTTTGTTTCTTCGATTATTTGTATTATTTCTATCATTACTTCTGTTACTCTATAATTCACAACTTTTTCGAACGATACTTCGTAATTTGTTTCAAAATACTTCATCAAAATCAAACATCAGAGAAGTATTTCATATGCACCAACTTAAAATTAATGTTACTTCATTAAAATATAATTTATTTCCCCTATCGATTCTTTATTTAAGAAGTATTATACATTGCTGTAAGATAAACGCTTGAACGTTTGTAAAAAATGTAAACGACAAATTTTCGTTTAGTCTTTTATTTACAATCCTGTAATTATATATAAAATTCGCTTAATACCTAAGATGGCCGAATACTTTGTAACCAACTGTACGTTCAATATCATTCTTTCTTTTTTTTTTTAATATTCTCGTATCTTTATATAATGATTCCGCGATAAAAATTAATCGTGCAAAATTTAATTTGTACGTGTCGCTAATTTCAAAACTGATAGTTTGTAACCAACTGTACGTGCAACACCATTACTTTCTTTTTTTTTATATTCTCGTATCTTTATATAAACATTCTACGATAGAAATTAATCGTGCAATATTTAATTTGTACGTGTCGCTAATTTCAAGGATGATACTTTGTAACCAACTGTACGTGCAATATTATTCTTTCTTTTTTTTTTAATATTCTCGTATCTCTATATAAAGATTCTACGATAGAAATTAATCGTACAAAGTTTAATTTATACGTGTCGCTAATTTCAAGGATGATACTTTGTAACCAACTGTACGTGCAATATTATTCTTTCTTTTTTTTTTAATATTCTCGTGTTTTTATATAAAGATTCTACGATAGAAATTAATAGTGCAAAATTTAATTTATACGTGTCGCTAATTTCAAAGATGAAATTACTAAATAACGTTCGCCACGAGGTGTTCAACGAAGCGCAACATTCGTTCGTGTAATTTTATTAGCGAAATTAATAGGTGTAATGAAATTCAGCTAACCCATTTTATCGGCTAGTTTATCGCCCCTTGGTTGGCTCTTTTTTAAATTTCAATTCCCCGAGACGCTCGACCTGAAAACACGTACGCGTTTATTACGCGAGATTGGATTTAATTAAGGGTAAAATTAAAGCCGGGTAGAGTGATTGCGTGATTAGCTGTAGCGAGCGGCAATCCAATCTACAGATTCACCGTGTGCCCAATCGGGGCCTCCACTTCAAGACGCATTCGAACAATTTGCATGGAATCTACATGCCGATTCGTTTGCATCAAAGGAGATGCCAGCGAGATATTATCAGGAATACCAGTGGCAAGAGATTCGTACCTAACAACTTTCGCTCGCACGGAAAAATTCTAAATCATCTAATAAACATAAGTGTCTTCAATCGTTTTTCATATTTTCGTTAAATATATATGAAACGAATTTTTATTCCACTGAATCTTGATATTTTTTTAACTTAATATTTATCGAACTATCATACGGTACGTTAAATAATAATTATGTATCTAAAATTGCGATCGATTGTGAATACACTTAGGGAGAGTTATTTTGAAGTTACTAAAAAATATCTGCTATTTATTTATAATTCAATAAAATCGTTTACCGCCACGATAAAATTTTCAGAGATTTCAAAGTACTTTATTATTTCTCTGCGATCAATTATAACTTATATATTTCTATCAGTTTAGAAAGCTTGAGTTTCGATCGCGAAAAATAGATTAACCGCTGTTCCCATCTCGTTATCGTTTGAAATTTTTACAAGCTCAGTATAAACTCGAACAAGTTTGCTTATTTTATTTTTTGAATAAAAAATTATTTGGAAAATCGTAGAATAATAGTGTAGCTTCAAGATCGACGATGCAACGATCCAAGATAATTCCGCGATAAAATTTTCAGAGATTTCAAAGTACTTTATTATCTTTCCGCGACCGGTGCCAAATTGTGACCATTGACGTCTATAAACGTATTATTTCCTGTTTCCTTCTACACGTTATGGCTACGATTCGCTATACCATGATCTGTTTCTACAAACGGACAAAAAATTTCTACTATAGTCTCGATTCCAATAAACTACACAATTTAAAAGATTCTCTTATGAATCACCCTACGTGATTTAAAAATGTATATCCAAAATTAAGCAAACTGTATAACATTGATGAATATATCTCAAATATAAATGAAACTACATCCTCTGATTAAAAAATAACCGGAATGGCTGTAGTTTAACAAATCTAGCAGCGTCATATATTAACCCTTTGCACTCTGTATGATTCTTTATCACTGAAGAAAACAAGTTTTATTTTGAACGGAAAAAATGACTACTGCTTGTGAAAGTTGTTTTTATCCATTTTACAAATATCCGTTTTCCTCTGGTAAACGAAACATAAATTTTTAATTTTGTAAATCACCATGGTGAGATATCTTTGGAAATTGAGCGCAATCATGTTGAAAACAGAATGTCTCCGTAGCGCAGCCAAAGGAGCGCTAAGGGTTGATATCAGATTGATTTATAATTCGTTAACAATTGTTATTAACCTCTGAAAATTTCAGGATATTTCATTCACTGGAAGTCAAGATACACGCGTTTAACTTTTAAGACCGTACGACTTAAAAGTTACAAACTAAGGTATCTATATTTTAAAAAATTAATTTTGTTCAGTTATCACTGCACTATTAAATTTGATTAGTGTATTACCGTAGCGACACCACGATCCATCTACGGTAATTATTAGTTAAAACATTTACAAATCAAAGTGAAAAACTGTAATCAATCGTAAAGTTTTTCTCCGATTAGCAGACAAAATTCGAGGTATACAGAGTTAAGTGGTTGATACACGTTTGTCGAAAAACGAACGAAGAGCAGAGAAACAAAATTAAGTTCTGCGTCAAAAAAACAATTTTTTTTCACCTCAACATCCCCCGTACTCACCCTATTTGGCTCCCTGCGACTGTTTTCTATTCCCTCTATTATTGCTTCACGCGTATACTGTTACAAATTACCACCGAACTCTACATGGTAAGTCGGTGCGTATATGAGCCGTTTATTTTGAAAGTGGCCTAAGTCCATTTATCTTCGAATCGAGATATTTAAGCGTTTGCGTTTCAATGAATTAAAAAATATACGTATAGGATACTAATGAGTCATACTGCTTAAGTCTATCTAAGGGTGTTAAATTTACCGTTCCTATTAAAATAGTGGCAATTGTTACGTGAATAACATGCCTTTTCTTATGAAGAATAGAGTTAGGCGACTTTCAAAATAAACGGCTCATATAATTAATTCCTACATGACTCGTCGATACGCATGAAAAAACAGTAAAACGAGATATCTCGTAACCCGGCCACAAAGTTAATTTTTCTATGTACGAGATATCTCCGTGACCCGTACGCAATATGTTAATATTGTTTACATATACCAACATAATATTAATATACCAATTAATATATTATCAATATATTACGTTTCGTTCGCGAAAGGAATAAGAATATTCGTAAAACGAACAAAAACAAGTACCTTCACAAGCAGCACTAATTTCTTCCGTTCCAAATAAAACTTCTCTTCCTCAGCGATAAAGAATCGCACTGAAAGGGTTGATACTTAACAAAACGAAAAGCAAGAAAAAAAAAAAAAATAGAAAAGATAGAAAAAATGGACCGCGTTCCCCAGACAGGGGTTGAACGTCCGGCGGAGAAAAAGAAAAAAAAAACAAAAAAAAAAGGACCAATCTACTCCGCTGCCAGATATCTCCTCGCGAAGACAACGATGGAGGAAACCCCAAAGGAGCCTCCAATCAGACCGTCCGCCCTTGGCTCTCTTAATTAATACCTCGACCGTTCTCACAGGGGTGAAGCGAGTCCAGGGAAACGGCGTGATATCATTTGTTGGTGGGCGTCTTAATTAATCCCCGGGTATCCGCCTTTGGTGGCTCGGCGCGAAAGGGGCAGGGCGTGGCTCTCCAGTAGAAACAACTGAGCGAGTGCAGTGCTGCCTTCTCTGCCCCACTGACCCCCCTGACCGCGCTCCGCGGCCGTCCTGGTCCCCTTTCTCCCCAACGAGTGCCGACGAACCAACACCCCCCTTTTCGCGGCCTCCTACCCTTCGGTGGCGTTCGTTCGTTCCATCGGCCTGGATGTCACGTGACCGGCCGGCAGCCAATCGACGCCCGCTAATGAGCAACGCTGCGCCGCCGTTTAATTAATTGCACGCGCTGCTGCACCGGTAGGCTCGATCCGCAGTTGCGCAAAGTGCATCCAACGGCGACAGTGGGGAAGAACGGCCGTGCATGCATCGCGTGGCTTTTCGATGGGACCGATTCGAGCCTGTTAAATTCCTCGCTGATGGACGGATCGTTTATGACCGGGGTGTACGAAGGAAGGAAATCGTCGTGGAAGGAAATCATGATTACGTTTTTAGATTTTTTTTCCTATAGGAATGGAATTCGGTAGTTCGAAACGAAATAAATTAGTTTCTGTATTTTTGTAAAACGGTTGAAGACGACGGATTGTTGTTGTTAGTTGTGTCGTAGCAGAGTAGAAAGGTAACAAAAATGGACGTATGTTTTGTATGGTTGTTGCGTGGAAAGTGGAATCGATGAAGGATGGGTAGTGAATGGTTTTCTTTTTGCGTTGGAAATTTATTTGGTTGTATGAATTTTTTTAAGGGAACGAGAGGATGACTGTTAAACGGATGTTCAGATATGCGTAGAGTCAGGTTTCATGGAGCGATGGAGGTGAAGCGAGCATTGACTGTTTGATTCCTCGTAGTCTGTTGTAGGTACTGTTACACAGGGAGTTTGATTTTTCAGAAAAGTATTGATATGTTGTTTCGATTTAGTTTTTGTTCATATTTTTCCTTCCGGATGGTCCAGAAGCGTCGTCTGTTTATTGCTTTGTTTAAGCGGTACATTAAACAGAGCGATAT
>SMSQ01025743.1:68429-90210 GCA_019453375.1 Ctenoplectra terminalis
AATAAGAAAAATATTAATAATTATGTTAATGTCGTGATGCAGGGCTCGGCCGAAAGACGTGGAATGGAAGGGGTGGCCCTCGACGTCAGAATATCTCCTTAGTTCCCTCCGATGAGGCTGGCTTCACGGGGGTGTGTGGGGGTGGGGATGGACCTTCGCGTATTTTTATCAATATCTCGCGAGTTGCGGCTGCGCACCATCCAGCATCCCTTCCGACGAACCCTCGAGGTCCACACGTAGAAACAGCCGGAGAAAGAGGGAGAGAGCCAAACAAGGGTGGTAAAAGAGAGAACAGGGATGGAACGAGGGGAAACGGAGGAGAAAAAGGGAGAAGAAAAGTGTGCAGTGGTGTGTGCCACGGCAGCGTGCATGCGTGACCGTTCCTAATGAATGTGTGCACCGTGTGGACGTTGGTGTGTTGGTTGTGTAGCGTGGGGGCGCCTAAGGATCCCCAGGACAAAATGGAACCCGCTTATACTCCGTCGCCGCTGCAAAGTGCATCCTTTTCCAGAATTCCCTTTCTTTTCTTTTCTCCTCTTCGTTTCTCCTTGCTTGCCTCTTCCACGTCCTCCTCTCTCGTTTCCTACACTCTGTTCCTTCTTTAAACTCGGTCCGAGGGGTCAGGTATTCCCTCATGCGAATGCAAAATCAACGGAGCTTCTTGAGATAATTGCTATGGTGGATACTGGCATATCTGGACCGTTTTCTGGATCGAGCAGAGCTCTCTGATACTTGTCCGAGACGTTTGTTTCGATAATTGTTACAGTTTAGAGTTTCTCTAAATGTTTCTCTAAGTGTTTATAATGCTTGGTTAACACTGGAACTACCAGAGTGGTCAAAATGGTTTGCAGTTTCTCGTATAAATTCCCTAAAGTTGGTACGCTTTTAATCATTTATTCCGTTTTTCTGCGACAAACACGAGTAAAGATTTATTTTCACTGTATCTTATACACTGCGGTGCATAACTATAGCACCGCCTAAATTTTTAGCTGTTTTAGACTTTAGATTAAAAGTGCAAAAGAATTAATTGTAGAAATTGAAAAAGTATGAGAAAAATGAACTGTAGACTAAATCACATTTAAATTGCCCTCTTATACGAAACAATATAATAGAAAATGTGATTTTCAACTGTTGCGTAACTACAGCACCGGCGTTGTTATTTACTAATTTAGAAATGCAATAATAAAAATAAGTAACGAAATAAGTAGAGATTAATTTCGGAAACTTATCGATAGCGTTCCAGACAGAATTTTCGAGCTGATTACAAAAAAAGGTGGCCCTACGAAATATTAAAATTGTTTATCATTGATTTTATTGATGCGGTGCTATTGTTACGCAACAGTGAAAATTCAGACTTTTGATTGTACCATATTGTACAAAAGGAGAATTTAAATAATAATTAATTGATTATTTTTCATACACTTTCAATTTTAACAATTAATTTTTCTGTATTTTCAATCTAAATTCTGGAACAGTTAAAAATTTAGGCGGTGTTATAGTTACGCACCGCAGTGTATTAGGTTGTCCCGAAAGTTCCTCTCGTTATCTTCGCGCAATAACTTCGTTTTACGGTGTTTATATAAACATAAAGCTTTATTTGTTAAACGCGAGATGCAGGAAGGTAATGGAGCAAAATAGATCCGATGTAACGTAATAATATATTGTAAAACATGAAATATTATGCATTCATTGCTTATTAATAAAACGGAAGAAACTTTTGGGACAACCTGATACTTTTTGTTTTAAATAATTGTTGCTTTGAATTCTTCGGTAAAGTAGATATGCTTTAATTGTCGGTGGTTCTGGTGTTAATTTTATCTTGATTAATTCTGTGCAGCTGATTCTTAGGATTTGGTTATTTTTCAAGCAGATGAGTAGATATTTGTTTGTAATTATGTTTCCATGTGAATCAACGTTTCTTTTTTTTTTAGTATCAGTTAATGATATAACTTCTCTTCTTCGTTCCACGACCTTTCTTGCTTCTTATCATTTTTCTTCTGCTCATTCTTTCGGTACGCAGCCAGGTATTTTCTCATGCGAACGCAAAGTCGGTGAAGCTTTTCAGGATAATTGCTGCTACGGGACTCGATGGCAGACATGAATATATTTCGAGCACTCGAAGGAAGGTTTTTCTCCTAGCCAAGAGGCTGCACTAGTAATCTTTCCTTTTGAATCGTTCCTTAGCATGGATCTTGTTCGTTATCGTTCATGAATGTATCTCCCCGATGGGGAAGTTAGGATGTTCGGAACTCGCGGAAAAATAATTGTACCTACAATTCCTTTTGCTTTGAAATTGATACAATTATTTGCCAACGTTTAACACTAGAACTACCGAACCGGTCAAAATGATTTGACATATCAAATTTTATAAATTTACAACCATATATTTTGAGGCATTTTCTATGACTTTTTGTAAAAAAAATATGTACAAAGAATTGTTACCCTCGTTACAGATACTTTCTCAAATATCTATCGTTTTTATTTCTTTGATACAAATAAGTTAGGTAGTTCTAGTGTTAAGTAATAAACATATAAATATATAATATCACCAATCTTTTATTTCGTTTCATACCGTTTCGTACTGAATCAATCGTATCGGTTGAAGTTTGAATAAAAATAACATTATATTTCTTTCGATGAAAAGTGAAAACGTCTCTATTTTATAGAAACAGAACGCTTGTTATCCGTGTTTAAAATAATTTAGCTCCCGATTATTCGGTATTATTTGTTCAACATTTGTATTATACGGAATTTACGTATCGGGAAAAAAAAAATGCAGCGCAGCTTTTTTCCCCTCTTTCCTCGCCGGTTACCTTGTTTTATTCCCTCAACTCCCGATCGGCTGCTCGACTCCTTAATTATGAATCACTGGCGTTATTTACTTTTATTTGTCGTGATACGATTCCACTTGATTTATCTGTTCGAAAGTTGCGCCTATTATTCCAGTTTTTGTGCTCCGCTTGAGATCTATTATTTCCCCGTGACAATCTGCTTTCTCTTCTCCCTCTTTCAAGCGTTTCGGACTTTTTCCGTTCGCGAGACGTATGTGCTTAGAACTTTCAGCGAAATAATTCACGAATCCTTCTTTAAAATCAATAGCCCATAAATATTCGCGTAACTGCGACCACGTCGCATTCATAGATTCATCGAATTATGAACGCGAGTTGCAAATCAATTCTTATTCCGTATTATAGTATCACAGATAAATTTCAGATCATTTTTAGAGAATTCTAGATACGTTTACGGTATTTTAAGAAATTGATTAGTTCGATAGATCTTGTTATCTGTTTAACCCTTTCACCACAGTCGCCAAAGAACTAAAAAAAACTAAAAGAGCTCTTGGTACACAGATCGATGGCTTTTGTTGTTACAACAGAGATGTATCTGCGTATTAAAATTTTGGTACATTGTATGATACATGTAAATGAAAATAGAAATAATTCTTCGCTATAGAAAATTTTTATAAACGATTTCAGCAAGCGTTTACTTAACCCTTTGCAGTCCTAAATTTTTTTAAATTCCACTGGACTATATAATTTATATTATTTATATTATAAACTTTTTATTATTATACTTTTATATTATAAAAGCTTAAAGTGTTGTTTTGGAATAAACAAAGCTGATGAACGTTTAAGGTTTTTAAATTTAAATACCTAAAGTAAAAATTTAAATAAATTTTTTTAAATTGTTAAAAATACAAAATTTAACTTTAAATCTAACCACTGAAGAAAATTACATATGGCGCCATTTCGACGCTAGAGGAGTGCAAAGAGTTAATTTCATTGGTATCAAAAGTGTTAATAACAAAAAATAAACGATACAATTTAATACAAATTGAAAACCATTCGCTGTAGATTAGTTTCAGATAAACTTTATTCTCGGATCAATGATTATCAGCAAGTTTCCTTAATTTTGTTAAATTCTATTCAACTATTTCACATTCCTTGAGAGTTCAATACTCTCGCCTTGAACGATTAGCAGACTTTTATCTTTCATATTTTTCACCGTTCTTAACGTATCGCCTACTTTGTTGAATAATTCACAAATAGACGAATTATTGTCGCCCATAAAGCGGTAAGCAGTTATCTCGGTGTATTTTATTTTCTCTTGCCTCCTTCTTTCACGGATCTCCAAGTTCTCTAACATTCTTCGTCAATGACTTTCGCTTCTCCCCTTTTCCTTCCATTCTTTTTACATTCTTTCCTCCAACTCAGTATTTCTTGCCCAGTCAGGCGTTTACTCATGCGAACGCAAAGTCAATGAAGCTTCCCAACCTGCTTCTTCCCCGGAATCATCATTTCTATCAATAGCTTCACTCGAATTCGTCCCATCGCTCGTAATGGCAATTCGCATGGGCAAAACTTCTTAACTCCACGCGTTTCCTCCAAACAGAGACCATCGGTCTCGGCAAGAGGGCCACGTTGTTAACCCTTATCGGTCCCTAGCTTTTCATACGTGATTCTCGCTAAGTTGTAGCTGGTTTCGGTAAATATGCGAAAGATCTAACATTTTTGTTAATAATTACTTATTTTTCGAAGGCGTATTACAAATATACGAGTTTAAAATCGAACCGCTAGTCTCGTCACTGGAACGAACATCGTTTTCAAAACTATTTTCGAAATTTTCACCGCTATCATCGCTATCGAAATTTCTACAATTTTCTTTATTCATTTTTCGGCGCGATATATTAAAAATTGAGTACAAAAGGCAGTGATATATCAGTGGAGACGTCAATTGCTCCGTTGCTGATGCTTAGCTCACAAGTCAGTCGTGCCCGCATTTCACAGGACGCGAATTTTGACTGGTTCGCTCATTGTCATCTTCCACGTGACGTGCGACCGCAGCGATAAAGTACTGTGGGGATTGTTTGAAGATAGGACAGTTAGATTACGATGTAGGAACGATTTTATTTGAATACGGTAAACGATACAAAATGAAAGGAGGTACAGCGCAAGGACAACGCAAAGACAAGTAACGACTCTATATACTCTCTCGCTCCGACTCGATTAACCCATCTGCATCATAAGCGCATATATGCGCGCATTTTGCATGGCCACTATCACCAGAGCGCGCATATATGCGCTCGTTCCACTTGGGNGAATTCGTCCCATCGCTCGTAATGGCAATTCGCATGGGCAAAACTTCTTAACTCCACGCGTTTCCTCCAAACAGAGACCATCGGTCTCGGCAAGAGGGCCACGCTGTTAACCCTTATCGGTCCCTAGCTTTTCATACGTGATTCTCGCTAAGTTGTAGCTGGTTTCGGTAAATATGCGAAAGATCTAACATTTTTGTTAATAATTACTTATTTTTCGAAGGCGTATTACGAATATACGAGTTTAAAATCGAACCGCTAGTCTCATCACTGGAACGAACATCGTTTTCAAAACTATTTTCGAAATTTTCACCGCTATCATCGCTATCGAAATTTCTACAATTTTCTTTATTCATTTTTCGGCGCGATATATTAAAAATTGAGTACAAAAGGCAGTGATATATCAGTGGAGACGTCAATTGCTCCGTTGCTGATGCTTAGCTCACAAGTCAGTCGTGCCCGCATTTCACAGGACGCGAATTTTGACTGGTTCGCTCGTTGTCATCTTCCACGTGACGTGCGACCGCAGCGATAAAGTACTGTAGGGATTGTTTGAAGATAGGACAGTTAGATTACGATGTAGGAACGATTTTATTTGAATACGGTAAACGATACAAAATGAAAGGAGGTACAGCGCAAGGACAACGCAAAGACAAGTAACGACTCTATATACTCTCTCGCTCCGACTCGATTAACCCATCTGCATCATAAGCGCATATATGCGCGCATTTTGCATGGCCACTATCACCAGAGCGCGCATATATGCGCTCGTTCCACTTGGGCATTTATTACCAGAACGTACATTATACCCATGCGTATTTGGCTCTCAATCGATGAAAAGAGGTGATCGCGAATAGTTTCAGGGTAAAATAACTTAGAAGAATAAAAAAAAATGGGTGGTTATATTTCCGACAGCAGTGAAGAGGTAATTAGATTTAGAAAACGTTTTTTTATCGTCTCGACATTCATCAAACATTATCATGTTGTGCAAAATAATTAGATTTTATTCCTCTCATAATTATGAATCTATTATGAAATAATAATTCTTTATTTATGTAATATTGCTTTTATTTTTAACATTTAACACTAGAACTACCGACGATTAAAGCATACTTATTTCTATCNGGCAAAACTTCTTAACTCCACGCGTTTCCTCCAAACAGAGACCATCGGTCTCGGCAAGAGGGCCACGTTGTTAACCCTTATCGGTCCCTAGCTTTTCATACGTGATTCTCGCTAANAACATTTTCATTTAAATACGATCAAAAAAAATTTTCCCGATAAGAACGAATTTTTCACTTTTCTGTGCGATGCAAATGGGTTGACAACTGACTCGTCCTCCTTCTATATCGTACCTTGATTTCTCGATGATTCCCGAAACCATTTTCTTCGCGAATGTTCCCGAGGATTCGATCGAGGTTTCGGGAACGTCGATCGTCGCGCGAACCGTTAACACCGCCACATCCCACAGTACTGTTGTCGCGTGAGAGGTGACTTACGACCGTTAAGGGTTAACTGCGATTACCCACGGAAAAACGCCGATTCCCCCGTACCTGTCCGTGGCGAACCTGTGATAAACACCTCCCCTAATTACCATTAACCCAATAAAATTGTCTTGATTCCCTTCAGCAACGAGAATCCCCTGGAAATTGCATTTTCTCCCCGATGATATAACGCGGCTACATCAAGTATGTACCAACACACATTCCCCTCTCGCCTCTTCCTTATTCCTCTTTCCTCTCCTCTCCGTCGTTCTCTTCCTCTATTTTCAGTTAGATCTTCTTCGGCGTTCCCGCTCGTCGCTCGCGAGAGATAGATATTATTTTCAACGTCGTGGCAAGGCCAGGGATGAGCAGCGAAAAGGAGAGGGTTGCTAAGGGGGTGGCTCGGGTGTTTTGCAGCGCGAAATACCCTCCATTACACCGTGGGCGTCGTATATAAGAGATTATTTTTCTTTTCTCTCGCCTGCCTCCCTCCCCTTATACCATCGCAGCCACTCTTTTCTTCTTCGTGTTTACCTTTCTTTCCCTTTTTCATCTTTCTCTTCTGGAGGCCACGTCGACGTGCCAGCAAGTCTCTGAGAGCGTATCGAGGGGATAAGTGTTGCAGGGGGTAACGTCCAGAAAAGCTCGGCCTGACTCTCGCTCATCTTCCTCTCCTCTTCTTCTTCTTTTTCTTCTTCAACTTCTCTTCCCTTTGCACCCTCCGTGTCTTCTGTTTTTTCTCGGTCTCTTTTTTCTTTTTGAGAAATTACAGAAAATTAGTTCCATGACGAGGTCGCTTCGTTATCCGACTCATCTTGTCAGGAGAGAGGGAGAGAGAGAGAGAGAGCCGGCAAGCGGGAGCAAGCAGAAAGGAGGATCGACGTGGGGTGAGAGCATAAACGACAAACGAGTTCACGACTCGTTCGCGAATGTTTTAATCTCGGGGGAACCCGAGCGGAGGAAAAAAGCATTTTCTTTTTAATGGAAGACCAGAAAGAAGGAGGGTAAGAAAGCCACGACGCTGAATCTCTGACTTTCGACGGCTGAATTTTTTCGCTTCGTTTCAGCGTTTCTGGCGTGCATGGAAATTAGGCCGTCTCTTCGCGTGTTTGTTGTAATTACTGAAATATTATTTCATTCTTTGCACAGTTTCGAAACATTTATCGATAGAACGAATTATGCGGCTGAATCGGAGGTAATTTTAATGAAGCAAAAGTAAGCGGAAAATATTGAATAAATTTTTTTAATACAGGGTTTTGAGTTTGAACGTTCATTAGATACACGTGTGTTTATCTGTTTATTGAATATTTAGTTGTACGCTACTTGTTTCTGTTGTATTCGAAAATTCGGTGCAGGGTAAGACAAAAGATACAATTTTTAGTTAACGAATTTGATTGATTTATAAATTGTTATAACGTACGATATAAAGTGGAATTTATCGAATAAACACAGTTAAATACATGTTTATGTAATCAAATTCGGAACTTAATTTGTTCAAAAATGAAGCTTTAAACGGAAACATTTTATTCTAGATTTTCGACTTGTCTTTACAAGTAGAATAATTTTCTACATATTCCACCCTGTACCGAAATAGAGATTGTGCATAATTTGGCACAAAGATGAGAAAAGATTAAAAAGTTTTGGGTTATAAGAATTAATTTAGAACTTAGTGATGAATAAATTAAAGAAAAAAAATGGAAGTTTAAATTACTTTTCTCGTTAAATATTACTCAATTGGGGATGTAGCAATTTCTACAAGTTTCTAACAATTTTTAACAAATTTTAATAAATTTTCTTTAATAAATTACTATGCAATTTTCCCAATGTTCCCAATTTTCTAAATTTTCGAGATATTATAAATCCAGACGTACAGTTGACTCCCGTACAACACGAAGGATACGTTCCGCGTTATAGGAAATCGCTTTATGCGAAACATGTGTTATCAAACAACTTTATACAATTGTATAAAACCAATATTAACAAGACAACATCGTTGGAACTTATTTATAGATACTTTCTATTTATAGATAGCGAATGAATATTAAATAGCGAAGTACATATTTTTATTTTAATTAAAATTTGAATAAAAATACTTTCCTCGTATCTTTACACGTACATATTATTTCTTTTGATAAACCTCTACTTTTTTTTTACTTTTCTAAACAAAATATATATTTTTATCTTTCGCGCAATACGAAACATTTTATCGCTCTGTACGAATACTAATCGGAATCTTTTCGTCGCGTTATACGAATTCGCGTTATAGATAGACATATTATACCCAAGTATACTGTATTTAATTTACCAAATATATTTTTTTAGTTTAGACATCAATTAAACGTACGATTTACCGATTCTGTTAATAAAAATGAACCAAAGAACAAAAAATTAGTTCTTAAAATTTGATCTATAGCTTCACAATAATACTTACAATAATACTAAAAATTTCGTCTACAGTCTCACAAAAATACAATAATAATAAAAAATCCATCTCTAGTCTCACAATAATACTTACAATTATACTAAAAACTTCGTCTACAGTCTCACAAAAATACTTACAATAATACTAAAAATTTCGTCTACGGTTCTACAATAATACACTACTTCAAATTTCAACGAAAGCATCTGCGTGAGCCAAGCAAAATAAAATATATCAAACGTACCCACCATAACTCCACTGACATTTATCAAACAACGATCGATTCGACTACTCCTTCCACACACTATCGCCACTTACTTTGCTAGTCACTTCGTTTATGCTACCTGTTACGTGGCAACGTTCGCGCTATCAACCGGCGAGATTTTTCACGATCCACGAATGAAGAACGAAATGTTGGACGAACAGAAGCGAGAACAAATTTTCCAAAGACTCGCCACACCGAAGTGAGCCAGGTGAGTGACTGGCTGACTGAAAAATTTCGCTTTCCTAGCCACGGGGTACAGATGCTGGTCTATAAAAAAAGATCTCCACCCTAGGCACGGGTGCTCTCGAAATAAAAAAAACGGTCCCCCCCTCAGGAAAACCCTTGTATAAAAACCGAAGGGGGTCACTCACCTACCCAGGTTGGGTAGCGAGGGGACCGTGATGTTCAGGAAATTTTTTCGGCTCCACGAATCGTTCTGGCATCCAGTAAAATTATTTAATGACAGTATAAATTGTGCTCTGTAAATTTTTTTTTTATCGTAATCAGATAATTCGTGCGGGTTAATTACGGTGAAAATTATTTTCGTCGGTTCGAAGAAACTTCTTTACGGATTGATAACAATGATTTGTAATGGTTTCGGTTTGGAGATACTGTTGCAAAAAATGGGACAAAAAATTATTTATTTGTTAATTATATAAATACGCGATGTTCGGATGGATTTAAGAATTGTTTGGTACTGAGATGTATTTGTTTCAATTTAATTTAAACCTCTGTGGGACCGTGTGACTTGAAAGTTAGAAACTGATGTATCTATATTTGAAAAAATTAATTTTGTTCAGTTTGTACTATTAAATTTGATTAATGTATTACTGTAGCGGCACCAGGATCCATCTATGGTAGTTATTAGTTAAAATATTTTCAAATTAAAGTGAAAAACCGTGATCGATCGTAATTTTTTCTCCAATAAGCAGACAAAATTCGGGCTATAGAGGGTTAATTAATCGTGTGTTGATTAAAGTGGACTGGACTGGATTCAGTTACGAATTAATTCAATATTTCTTTTCTAACGTTATTATTGTTGCACTGACATGGAGATAAAATATATTTTGTTGTTGTTTAGAGAAAAAATTCTTTATAATTATACGACTAATTGTTTTTCGTAAATTTTCTATTCTTGAGAAATAATTTATTTGCTTTATATTTTATAGAAACGTTCAAGAAAAATGTAAATCTTAAGTCAATGATAAACTGAAACTTAGTTATTAGAATTATTATAATTATTAAAAAAATTATTATTATTTCATGTGAACATAGTAATTACTTTATTCTCTGCTTGTATTAAACTTTAATTCAACAACTACTAAAAGTAAATCTTATCATTCAGATTTATTAAGAAACGAAAAGAAATACTGCTCGGTGCACCTATACTAGATAATTCTTTTCTTTTAAGAACACAAACTCGTCTAATAATTACCACTAAAACTACCAAAACAATCAAATGACCGATTCCTAATTTCTCATAAAACATCTACAAATTTTTAACGATACATTTTTTAGTATCTTCTGCGATTTTTTATAAATAATTCGATTAAAGATGAGTTTCTCGTGCATCGTGTATCTTCTTAAATATTTACTAATACGATCTTTTTAGCACAAATACGTATGAATTGATCATCTGTAGTTTCAGCGTTGCATACTTACAATGAAGCAGTGTTTTACTTAAAAACGTGAAAAACAGTGTTTTACTCAAAAACGTAAAAAAACAGTGTTGTACTTAAAATCGTAAAAAACAGTGTTTTACTTAAAATCGTAAAAAACAGTGTTTTACTTAAAAACATAAGAAAACAGTGTTTTACTTAAAAACGTGAAAAACAGTGTTTCACTTAAAAACGTAAAAAACAATCGTTTCAAACATTAGCGAACAATATTTACATCGTACTAATCGAGACGTGCTTTGTTTTCGAACGCAATCGGCACGATAAAGAGTTTTTTTTAACCACAGGACCTAGTTTCTGTCCTCCTCTACGATCGTTGGGGTATAGAACGGTACCCCGAGAAACGCGTGCCCCAGGTTTTTTTTTTTTTTATTCCAACGTCGCTACCCCCACAGAATTTACGAGCCGCTGGGTGGTTTCACGGAGCCCCGCGCTGGCCGTCATCAAACACTCGTTATTCCTGTCCATCCGGGATTACGGGATTTTCAGGATTTTTTTTTTCTCCTGGAAAAAGTCCTATATCCGAGTGTATCACGATAGGATTACACGAGCGGCGCGCCAGAAAATGACCAGCATCCGTATAATCTTGCGGGAAAAAAAAATTAGTAACCGTGGTAATCGCACTTGATATCGTTCGTTTACGTATCGAGAATCTCTGACCCTTGTGGTTTCAACAAATCGTGTAAAAACTGCGATATTTCTTGGTTTTATTGTAACATTTTATATTGGTTTCACTTTTTGTGTAAATTTATTTTGTGATAAAATGAATCGTAAAATACCAAATGCTGTAACTGTAAGTAATTAAGAATTTCTTTGTACGGATAAGCGATGTTTAACCCTTTGCACTCCATTGGCGCTTCTATGGCCGTATGCATAATTAAATAAAATAATTAATTAAATTCTATATTTTCAATAATTCAAGCGCTTCTTTTATTTTAAAATTAAAGTAAATTAACCGAAGAGATAAGAGATCGTAAAAATTTATAATTTTCTTTTCTGGTCTCATCGATTCAAACGCTTCTTTTATTTAAAAATAAAAGTAAATTAACCGAATAAATAAGAGATCGTAAAAATTTATAATTTTGTTTTTTGATCTCATCGATTCAAACGCCTCTTTTATTTTAAAATCAAAGTAAATTAACTAAATACACAAGAAATCGTAAACATTTATAATTTTCTTTTTTAGTCTCATGGATTCAAATGCCACTTTTATTTTAAAATGAAAGTAAATTAATCAAATACACAAGAAATCGTAAACATTTATAATTTTCTTTTTTAGTCTCATCGATTCAAACGCCACTTTTATTTTAAAATGAAAGTAAATTAACCAAATGCATAAGAAATCGTAAACATTTATAATTTTCTTTTTTAGTCTCATCGATTCAAACGCCTCTTTTATTTTAAAATGAAAGTAAATTAACCGAATAAATAAGAGATCGTAAAAATTTATAATTTTCTTTTTTTCTTTCCAAAAGAACACTAAGTTTCCGCAATAGTCCTTTGAAACTTAGAAGCGTTTACCAGTGCAAAGGATTAATAATGCTTATAACTGTAAATGATTAATTAAATAGAAATAATAAAGTAAATAAAGATGTATAATATAAAAAACTTCGATGGTATAAAAATTACTAAAATAATTGACGTTTATTTAATGACATAAGGTTAGAAGAAAATCCTAGCGAATTGAGCAGAAAAATGCACGAAATTATTAAAATTCTCTTTTGAAGTATGCAAGAGTCACATTTCGAACGCTTTGTAAAAGAGGAGACCCTCTGAAAGAAAACGATCGGTTCTATGAGCTGTTCGTGCACGGAACTGTATATACGTGATCGTGTGTGCGCACGAGAGCAGCCAATCGGTTTCGGGAAATTTTTTTGCGAAAATAACGGTGTTTCATCGACGAAGGAAAGAGTGTGAAAAAAATGGGAAACATCTGTCGGTCCTCGATGTCTATCGAATGGTTCGATCCATTTCGTTGAATACCAATATTTTTGCCTAAAAAGAAATCGAAGAACAGGAATCGAACGATACTATTATCTAAATTATTATTGAAACTATCACACTGATATACATAAAATGTTTATAAAAGACAAAATTTATTGATAATTAAAAATAATGAAGAAAAAAATAATGAACAAGAAAAAGACACCGGAGAACATAAACCAGTGTAGTTTCAGAAAAAAAAATTAAAACCGTTATTACAGATAATTATACAACTAAAAAAGAAGAACAGAAAAGAAAGAAAACGAAGATACAACGACTACTGAAATTTCTAAGAAGTACCAAGCTTCTCCGTAAATTTTAGTTCTCTAAAAACATTTGCTAATAACCCAATTTAGAGATTGATGCGATTTTAAATAAATAATATAAAATAAAAAGATTATAAATCATTTCTTTAACACTAGATTTACGGAACTCGTCAATTTTCTCGTTAAGTTTAACAAGTGTGCGTGCAGAAAATGTAAACTCAAAATTAAATTTGTATACGAAAAATGTGCTAAATAAATATGAAATCCTAATGTGTTATATTAAATCCTATACATATAATATAATGTCATAAATATCAGTGTGTACGTTCAAATTTGTGCTACTGAAATAGCGATACTTTTATATTTTCAGTTAGACATAGCTGAATAGTTAATGTTATTCAAAAACTTTTTCTGTGAATTCTTATTTAAGCTATTTTAATATACAACTTTCTATATTTATATTTATTTCTTTATTTATATTATTTTAATATTTATTATATTATATATCAAGTATCAATATTTTTATTCATTCTCCACACAAGTGTACGCTTGATTTTGTGAATAACTGTACATGTTACGATAAATGTGATCAATCCGGTGATTATTGTATAATTGCCGATTATTATATATAATCAATTTGGTAAAACTAAATTTGGTAAATGCGATGAGTTCTCGAATAATTTATCATATTTATGTATGGAAAGAAAGTTGGATGATTTAAATTGTGTTCTGACTAGATTAGTCGAATAGAATTGAAATAATTTTATATTCTTTTATATACCTGTATTCTATGTATATTTAATTTTTGTTTATGAACTCGGGGACTATTTCCAAATAGGACTTGAAATTATATAATTATACAATCTTTTGTATCCCGTAATAAAATCAGTCTCTGTAAAAAGGAAAAATAAAAAATCATGCATAAATATTCAAGAATTCATCACATTTACCAAACTTAGCGGTGATTATATATAATAACCGGCAATTATACATAATCATCTGATTGATTACATTTACCGCAATATATATACTGATTACCATTCGTACAAAATCATCACCGATTTGAAACTTACTTGGAAACAAAAATGAAATACACCGCGGTAATTAATTTCTTAAAACACAATATCCTTGCTAATGTACAGACATAAAAATTATCTATGCGCGCAATAAAGTACAGCTATAAATACCTATCACAGCACAGGCGATAACACGAATATCATATATCGAGAACGATGCTATCTCGTGGAAATGAACAATTTTCATGATCGAAACGACGCGATCCTGTCGACCACGCAGTGGGGTAGCGTGTGAAAAAAAGGAGGAAAAAACTATTAGTTCCGGTCTGCGAGGGGTGTACATGGGGCGCATTTTTTTTATGTACGGGGGTGAGGAGTTTTGAAGACGGGAGGGAGAGAGTGGACCTCCCTCGTAAGGTTCTACCCTCCAAGGACTCGTGTTGCCTTCCACGCTCATTTCATAAATTCTAATTTATCGTCCGCAGAAAATTGGATCCGACTAATCCCAACGATCGATGCCCGGCTACGTCTACGTATCCAGAACGAAGGCACGTCGATGAGAATGATGCACGATTGTATCGGGCCACCTGGATGGGAGGAGACGCTCGATTGTTTCCCGTCAGGATTAATTTCGAGTAGAATTAAAAAAGATTCACTTTGGTCGTTCTCAAAGTGGACTCTAGAGGTGAGATAAGTGTCTGCCGTTTAACCCTTTACGCTCCACTGGCGTCGCAAACATCGGTAATTTTCCACCGTAAAAGTAAATTTTGTATCTTTGGTGATTCGATTTTTTTTTTTTTATTATTAGTATTTTCAAACGAAGCAAATAAATAAAGAATCGTAAGAATTTATAGTTTTTTCTTTCCTAAATCTACGCTTTAAGTTTCCGCAAATATTTTTAAAAATGAAATAAAAAGATTTAGGTATGAGTATTGCTCAAATTTTGAATCTGTTTAAAAATATATGAGAATCGTATGATCAACTTGGTAGCCAAGGTTATTAACCTGGGTTAATCGTTTGGATTGTGAAAGATTAAACACTAATCGTGTGTTCCGGTACGAAAATTAATGAATTTGCAAAAGGTGGAGTTGATCGGTTTGGTTTCACAGTGGCTCTGAGAATCTGATATATTTTCTATATTGTATAATATAGAATCTAATAGATTTTTTGTTATTTTTCATGGAACTTTTAAGATTCTGTAGTTTGTAGGTTCGGTACTGTGCAAAAGTCTTTGTCCATTTGTGTTATTGATCTTTAAATGGTAATTGAACGTATTTTTGGGATGCATTTATAGATACTGTTGTATGAAAATAAATTTTCAAATATTATTATGTCGTTCATGATTTTATCTGGATCATAAATTTTTTGAAACTTTTAGAATAATTCAATGATCTGAATATTATAAACCTCGTATTGGATTATTTAAAATGAGTCGGGAAAGAAAAAGAAAAGAGAAAAAAAGAAAATCTTCTCGAAAAAACAGAATAGCAACGTGAATTTATTAAAAACTTTTTCAATAGCTTTCTCAAAAAACTGTCGCTCTAGAGAAAATAGAAAGAGGTCGTACAAAGTATAGATTACATTAAATTAAACAATAATTCTTAATATAATATTCTTAAAAACGAATTAAAGAGTTACCGGCTGTCTTTAAATTTATACATAAGATAATAAAACATTTTTTTAGTAAGTGACCTAGTCGTGAGACGTTTGCACAGTACTATAGTATATATTTTTAATCAATTAATTTGTGATTCCTTTTAATATTTACCTACAACGAAATTATTTATTTATCTGTTTAAAATACCTAAATCGGATCTTGTGCTACAAAATTGTTTCTCTAAAAAAAAGATGTTTGATCTCACGAAACACTAACAGTTAACAAAAATACCTAAGACAGCCCTCGACTTTCAAAATTAATTTCCTCAAAAATAAATCATGTGTAACCTCACAAAATACGAATTAAAAAGGTCATATCTTCGCGTAACAAAGCAACACTTTCCAATACTTTTCAGAACTTACACCTACTTATACACGAAAAGTACTCCTGTAACACCTACGAATACAACAAATTTTTAACACACACACCAACACAATTCCCTCCCCAAAAAATATCTCTCAGTTCCTCGTATGAAAAACCCGACAAAAATGCCCTAAAACATGGAACGCATAAAGCTACGTCCCCGGTTCATTAATTTTTCTCTTTACAATCGCAACCAGTGGAACGTTTCTGAAATCAAACGATGTCGTCAAGAGATAATAAATTATGAATCAAGCGTATTCAAAGCGACCTGTCCGCCAAATATCATAATTCATGTCGTCCTAATTATTTCGTTCGAATGCAAGAAACCCTTTCGGCCGTGCATCGACGTAACGGGGTTGAAGATATTTAACGCGTGTCCTTCGATTAGCCGCTCTCCCTTTCTTCCTACATCCACCAACGTTTTTTCTCCTTTTTTTTCCTTTTCTTTTTTTTTTTGTCTCATGCCGAGACACAGCCGCCTGTTTTTCTGCGCCGGCCAATTTTCGGATGTGCAAACATGGTCCATTGTAGTGGCGCACGCGCCCTTGCCTTGATTTCTCTCTCTCTCTCTCTCTCTTTCCTCTTCCTGAACGAATAACTCCAACAACCCCTTTCTACCTCTGCCTCTCTCGAGTCACCCCGCTTCCGATCCCCTCTATTCTACTCACTCTCCGACGGATTTAAATATGCAAAACGACTTTTTTCTTCGCCACCGCGGCTCCTTCCCTTGTTTGGTCCACCGCGCCCACATAATTACCGGGTGGCAGCAAAATAACGGGCAAAAAACGATAGACGAAAAGCGGCCCGGCGAGGTACGAGCCGAGAGGAAAAAAACGATAGCGAAAAAAAGGCGATATCGCAATTAGACTGGTTACAGGGGTGCATAGTATCCCACAGCGTGGCGAAAGGGGTGGTGTGCCGCCACTGTAAACTTCGCATTATGCTCGTGCGTCACTGTGCTCGCGGGGGCTAATCGGTAGACACTGAATGTGTTATTTTTTTTTTTTTATTTTAATATATAAAGTAAATTATATAAATATTATTATAATTATATATATTTTATGTATCTTTTTTTTATTTTAATATATAAAATGAATTATATAAATATTATTATAATTATATATTTTTTTTGTATCTTTTTTTTATTTTAATATATAAAATTAATTATATAAATATTATTATAATTATATATATATATTTTATATATTAAAATAAAAAAAAAGAAATAACACACGAGGAACGTGTTATAAGGAACGTCCATAGAGAAACGTGGCCTTGTTTTTCTCGAATAATTTCGTGGTAAAAACGACCGGTTCGTAGTTTCTCATAGAATTTCTATAAATTTTCAAGGATTTCTTTTAGTATTTTCTGTGATTTTTTTATAATATATATTTAAAGGTGTTAGGTTAAACATAAGGATACAGAGATTGAAATTGGTGATTTATGGATTGCTAAAGCAATTTTTCGCGAGATATTTTAATATAGTATAATGAAAGTATTAGGTTGTCCCGAAGGTTTCGCCTAGCAGTGTTTATATAAACATTCAGTCTTATTTATTCAACGAGAGATGGAGGAAGGTGATGGAGCAAAATGAATCCTATGTAGATTAATAATATATTGTAAAACATGAAATATTATGCATCCATTACTTATTAATAGAACGAAAGAAACTTTTGGAACAACCTAATAGATCAGAACTAGTATACTAGTTTCCTAATATTTTCAAAACGAACCAAACCCTACAACGATTGCTTCCAACAATTAATGATTCAAATTTACGACCGTTCGCGCAAAATTAAAGACACCTATCTCGACCTCAATGATTCACGTTGGTCGAAACGAACGACGTAGAATCGTAAACACACTCGAACGGGACATTCTGATTGGCCCATTAATGCGTGCCCCTTGTCGAGCGATTACTCTCGAGGAAACGCAATTCGTACCGGTAAGACTTTCAAATGGTCGGCTCGAGGAGCGGTCCGTGCAAGGAATTAATGCACAGGGTGTGTCGGACGGATTAGTCTCATTATTATTCCCTAGCAGCCACGGTACCATCGGACCGTCGAAAGATTAACGTGTAACGAGCCCTTATGAGCCAGCTCGACTCCTTTAACACGTTGACCGTCGCGCCGAAATCACATGTTTTGTTTAGCACGTCACAGTGGCAAGTAGAAGATTTGATAAAAATGAATCTCTCATTTTTGATCTAATAAAAATTTTTAATTATTGAACAGTGCGCACTTTATTTCAAAGTATTCTCGAATAGCGATGATCAAAATTCAACGCGTTGACCGGCGCGGTGATCATATGTGATCGGAGATTGTTTCTTTTGTAGAACTACGGTGGTCATCGGTGACCAGAGTGCTTCAAATGTTTATAATTGTAAAAATTAAACGAAGATTGATAGTTAACCCTCTGTGACGCCTTGTGACTTAAAAGTTACTAATGTATTTATATTTTAAAAAATTTGTTTTCTCTAGTTATCATTGTTCTATTAAATTTGATTACTGTATTATTATTCTATTAAATTTGATTACTGTATTATTATTCTATTAAATTTTCAATAATTCTATTAAATTTTTAGATCTAAGTGAAAAATTGTAAGTAATCGTAATTTTTTCTCTGATAGGCAGACAAAATTCGAGCTACAGAGGGTTAATGAATTTTGAACATCATCATCGCTATTAGAGAATACTTTGAAACAAAGCGTGCAGGATTCAACGATTAAAAATTTTTATTAGAAGATCAAAAATGGGAGATTAATTCTAATCGAATCTTCTATCTACCGGTGTGGCGTCTTGAGCCATGGCGTCCTGAGCAAAACATGTGATTTCGGCGTGGCGATCAACGTGTTAACCCTCTATAGCCCAAATTTGGTCCACTTATCAGAAGAAAAATTACGATTGATTACAGTTTTTCGCTTTGATTCGAAAATTCTCAAACTAATAATTGCTACAGATGAATCGTGGTATCACTGCTGTAATACAGTAACCACGTTTAATAGTACAGTGATAACTAAATAAAATAAACTTTTTAACCCTTTGCACTCGAACGTCTCCTCTCAGGGGACATCAGAGTTCATTAATGATATTAATGATTACAGAGGATGAACTCACGTCGGCATAACTTTCTTTAAAAACGCATGTTACCTTGAAGTTCTCTATTTCAAACGACAAGAGACAGCAAATCAAAGAGTATGGTATATACCGAAATATGAAACGATTTCTGTTTCCACGCTTTCCTATAAAAATGTCACGAGACGGCTCCGAGTGCAAAGGGTTAAAATACAGGTACATTAATTTCCAACTTTTAAGTCACACGGGGCCATTAACGGTTAACCGTCAATGTTCATTCAACTTTTACAACTATAAACATTCGAAGCACTCCGGTCACCGATGACCACCGTCGCCATCATCGTGTTAAAATCACGAGACGCGAGTGACAAGTCACAGACGGACAAAAAGAAACAGGTGAACAGACACCGTAACCGCTGAAGGAAAAAAAAAAGAAAATAAGATGAATCGCGATTTGAAGTCGATCTGTGACTGGTGAATGGATTGCATGTTTGTAATTATTTATGAGATATTTCAGAGTATTGCGAAGAAGTCTGGCTTTATTTAATTCCGCGGTAAAAATGATTAAATTGTTCGTGTTGCAATCGATGGATCTTAAAATCATATTTCTAGAATATGTTCCGTATTGTCATCCTGATTGGTAAAATTCGTGTAACAAATAGGTAATACGATTAGAAAAAATAAACCTCTATCGTACGATTTTTTCTTTTTCTATCCTATATTTGAATTTATACACTGTCCCGCAGATGCATATAAAATATTATAGAATAATTGACGAAGAAGTGAATGAAAGGGGATCTTTAAACGTTTCTTTCCATCCAGCGCACGCGAAATAAGAATTCGATAGCGTGATCGAAGATGCTTCTATAAAATTCAGCAAGGGACACGTTTGAAAATTTTCAATATAGCGATATGAACGATAATGGTACGCGTGGCCCTTCGTCAAACTTTTAAACGAGTCGATAATTAAAAATTTATCTGCCGAATGTGCCGCATTTATAATGGGAGAAAAAATCCATAGAGACCGACCGCGCCCATCATATATAATAGACGATCTTCCCTTCCCATCTACCTTCTCATCTCATCTCGTCCGTTCGTCTAACCTCCACCTCTTTTTCCCTTCCCTACGACCTCCTTGAGCTTCCGCCCACCGACTCCAACCCACTTTCAATCAATATTTAAAGAATTGCGCCTTAATAACCGCCGTAGCGTCGCGTAATGGCGGGCTTTGACCTTTTCTCAACCACCTGCAGACAAAAGTACAAAGTTTCTTTGGAAGATGTTCGTTGGTAACTTAGGAAACAGTTTCATCGACGGATAAAAAGAGAAAATTATTATCGTTTTCTATATTAACAACTGTATGTAACATTGGATATACTTCCGAAAACCGGTCAAACGCGATTTGGCTGAAATTTGGTAAGTGGATTTGTTATGCATAAAAATGATGTTCACGAGAAGGATTTCTGATAATTGGAANTGATTACTGTATTATTATTCTATTAAATTTGATTACTGTATTATTATTCTATTAAATTTTCAATAATTCTATTAAATTTTTAGATCTAAGTGAAAAATTGTAAGTAATCGTAATTTTTTCTCTGATAGGCAGACAAAATTCGAGCTACAGAGGGTTAATGAATTTTGAACATCATCATCGCTATTAGAGAATACTTTGAAACAAAGCGTGCAGGATTCAACGATTAAAAATTTTTATTAGAAGATCAAAAATGGGAGATTAATTCTAATCGAATCTTCTATCTACCGGTGTGGCGTCTTGAGCCATGGCGTCCTGAGCAAAACATGTGATTTCGGCGTGGCGATCAACGTGTTAACCCTCTATAGCCCAAATTTTGTCCACTTATCAGAAGAAAAATTACGATTGATTACAGTTTTTCGCTTTGATTCGAAAATTCTCAAACTAATAATTGCTACAGATGAATCGTGGTATCACTGCTGTAATACAGTAACCACGTTTAATAGTACAGTGATAACTAAATAAAATAAACTTTTTAACCCTTTGCACTCGAACGTCTCCTCTCAGGGGACATCAGAGTTCATTAATGATATTAATGATTACAGAGGATGAACTCACGTCGGCATAACTTTCTTTAAAAACGCATGTTACCTTGAAGTTCTCTATTTCAAACGACAAGAGACAGCAAATCAAAGAGTATGGTATATACCGAAATATGAAACGATTTCTGTTTGCACGCTTTCCTATAAAAATGTCACGAGACGGCTCCGAGTGCAAAGGGTTAAAATACAGGTACATTAATTTCCAACTTTTAAGTCACACGGGGCCATTAACGGTTAACCGTCAATGTTCATTCAACTTTTACAACTATAAACATTCGAAGCACTCCGGTCACCGATGACCACCGTCGCCATCATCGTGTTAAAATCACGAGACGCGAGTGACAAGTCACAGACGGACAAAAAGAAACAGGTGAACAGACACCGTAACCGCTGAAGGAAAAAAAAAA
>SMSQ01025744.1:0-24218 GCA_019453375.1 Ctenoplectra terminalis
CAGTATATATGCGTAAAAATCCTGTTTCACATTTTGCAGACACATTGTTGACTTTTCTGGTTTTCTATCTTGGAGTTCCATTAATTTCTCCTCTTCTGGACATTGTGGCTCCATTAAATGAAACTCGTCAGCGACAACAAATTTGTAGAGTTAATTACTTAGTGTTTGACGATGATGACTATTTTTTTTATGTATACTTACAGTTATGTTGGGGAATAATTGCTGCTGTAACAATCATTGTTACCGTAGACTCATTGTACATGATTGTAATTCATCATTCTAGTGGCTTGTTTGCTGTGTGCGGGTAAATTTAATAATACTAACAAAAAGGCACGCAATGTTATATATACAACTGAATATTCTATTAACTTGTCCCAGTTCTTGTTATAAAACCAGGTATCAGCTCCAAAAAGCAGCAGAACATAGAAACCTCTTCGCTCATGGTTCTGTCTCGGAGAATAACGCGTACAAAGAATTCAGAAATTCCGTAATCATGCACGATAAAGCCATCCAGTTTGTACTCATCAAATAACAATACATATAGTGTAATACATTATGAACTAGTGTATTCAACTAACTTAAACGTTTCTTATATTATATTTTGAGGTTCTACAATGTCCTAAATGAAGCCAGCCGAAATAGTTATTTGCTTCAGGTTGGATTAAATATGTTAGGTATAAGTGTAACAGCTGTACAAGTAAGAATACTCTAGCGAGTAAAAGTAGATACAATTTAAAGTAGATTTATCCTATTATCAATATTACCAATTTTGTTTTTCAGACGGTCGTAAATTTGGATAAACCAGACGTAGCATTAAGAAGTGCTGTATTCCTTTGTGCCGAACAATTCCATTTGTTTGTGATTAGTCTCCCTGGACAGGTGCTGCTGGATCATTGTTCCGAATTAGAGAAGAACATGTACGTATTTAATTTATCTATATAAAGCGCAAATAACACAAATATTCGTGGTATTGACTGCAACACTTGCACGGTTTCCATTCAGTTATACCTCTATATGGTACGAAGTACCGGTGAAAATTCAGAAAATGCTTCATACCATGCAAATAAGAAGTAGAAAGCCGTGTGTATTGACGGCAGGTGGATTATACGAGATGAACATGGAAAACTTTGGAACAGTACGTACCGTTGTAACGTTATTGCAATCGATTAACATATAGTATTAATTACTATTAATGGGTACTTTTATTTCAAGACTTTTAAATCGTGCATGTCGTACTTTACCATGTTAATGTCGTTGAAGGAATAATTTCGGAGAACCTATCGAAAACGTTTCTTCGAATACATTACGATTTGAACCTAGACCAATCGAGGATTATATACAACAGGACAGACAGATTATACATGTTATTAATGTTAAATAGTTTCGATGGCTTTTTCAAACGTTGAAATAAAATTATTGAACCATATAATATATTTGAGAGAAATCATTTTTCGATTCTCGACAGATTCAATAAGGAATAACTTATTTCGACCACCTGACTTATTTTAAAATTGTTGTACAAATGCTACGGAGTTTTAGAAAATTCTCATACACAACTTAAATGATATCTACAATGTTATATACAAGATTAATTGAAATCATGTATATTGTGTAAATTATTTATTCGACAATAACAAGTAATTTAAACTCACCAATTGTTTCCGAATTCGTTGCAATTATACGTAGCAGTATTTTTAAAAAATATGGCACTTGAGAATAAGAATCTTTCAATGGTATTTTAACAATGGTATATTAAACATTAGAGCAGCACTTGCTGTTCGTTACTCCTGTGTACAGAAACCTAGTTTTCATTTTTAAGAATTTAAAAGAATGTAACGATTGATCAGTCAATCATTCAATATAAAATATTGAATATTCCAACTAACCTTAGACTGAATCAGCCAGGTTTAAGGCATTCCCATAATTTCAATTTCCACTGAAACTGACGGACGTTTCAGAAACGTGTAAGGGTAATTTTCTTATATACTGAGCAGCTATCACACAATGTCGTGAATTTTGAATTAATGCATACCTGTCTGAATATCAAACAATGTCTGGATTATCTTCGATATTCGTATAATAGTATAGTAGCCTTATCATTTTACATCAAAGTTATTTGTCTCCTATCACGATTGATTTAACATTGTCAGCTTCCTGCCTCTATAAAGTAGAACTATCATACTTCACAGAAAATAGTACCATTAAAACGTTTACTTCGTATATTACATTCCGTATATCGTCGCTGTTCTACAGATATAGATACATGGAGAGTAAGAGGAATAGGATCAATATGCGTTATCATTAACGCCATATTGGTTATATTTGTGCAGTAGTTAATATAGCTTAAAAAATCTGGCAATTAATTAACCAAAATAATTTTATTTTTTATTATATCCTAGCATTATTTTAACCAATGTTTCATAAACATGATTAACAAATTAACAATCAAGCTCTAAAAAGTCTAATTCGTTCCAAGTTTATATGGTTGATTTAGAAAATAATTTCTGAAACCGTGCATTTTATTTACTTAACATTTTTAATAAAGTAGTCGGTAAAAATTTTATTGAAATTAGTTCAGTGATTTCGAAGAAAGTGAATCATGAAATTCCTTCAACAAGAAATAATCTTTCTTCGTGAAATTAATCGATCTTTAGGGTATCCAGTACGTCAGAGGAATAAAAGGGAGGGTCTCGATATATTTGACATCCAATACTATAAAGCGCTTAAGAAATGTTTACATTTTGTGGGACAAGATCCACACCAACCCGAGCGAATCAGAATTTTTATTGTATCCGTGATGGTGATTAGTATATCAGGCATTGTTATTCCATCGGTAAGTGGAACATATTGAGTGTTCCTTGGAAAAGTACTACATGTAACGTTGGTAACATAAATCGACTGAATTTCACGCAATAAAGTAAATAATCAGGTAACGTTGTTAAACAATTGGGAACCGTGGATCAATAGTTCTTTAAAATCTACGTATCAATGTGCGAGAAGGATATGGACGTTGTGATGGACTGCCTGCCAGATTTTTTTGCGAGTGTAACCAGCGTTGTTAAAATATTGAATGCTTATTTTAATAGAGAAAATGTAAGTGTATTTATTACTGTAATAACAAGTTTTCGCGTATACAAAGTAGCAAAGATGTAAAATTGTATCATAGTTTAAGAAATTATATGAATTTGCGACAAATGAATGGGGGCAACTGAAATTAAATAACGAGCTGCACGTTCTGGAAAAAACCCTCTTGCGAGGAAGTAAAGTCGCGCAACTCTACAGAAGTAAGTCATCGTGTCGTTATGTTTTAAATCGAGTACGCTTACATAAAATTCCTATTTCACATTTTTCAGATACATTATTTACCTTTCTGCTTCTCTATCTTGGAGTTCCACTAGTTGCTCCTGTTTTGGACATTGTGGCCCCATTAAATGAGACTCGACAACGACAACAAATATATAGAGTGAATTATCTAGCGTTTGACGATGAAAACTACTTTTTTTATGTGTACATACACTTAGGTTGGGGAACAGTTGCTCTAGTAGCAGTAATTGTTACCGTAGACTCATTGTATATTATTGTAATTCATCACTCCAGTGGATTATTTGCTGTGTGCGGGTAATGATATTTAAAGAAACACGCACAGTGTTACGCGTACTACCCAATGTTTTATCAACGTGTTCCAATTCTTGTTATAAATACAGGTATAAACTTCAGAAAGCAGCGGAAAACAAAAATTTCTTCGCTCATGATCCTGTCACCAAGAATAACGCATACAAAGAGTTCAATAATTGCTTGGTCATGCACAATAAGGCTATCCAGTTTGTACTCGTTAAATGATAATACTTGCAGTGTATAAATTATTAATTGTTTATATTAAATATATTATATTAATTATAATATATTAATTGATTATAATAAATTATTAATTGCTTTATTCCACTAATTTGTATCTTTGTTGTGTTTCGAGGTTTTACAGTGTTGTAGATGAAATCAGTCGAAATAGTTATTTGATTCAGGTTGGATTAAATATGTTAGGTATAAGTGTAACAGCTGTACAAGTAAGAATACTCTAGCGAGTCAAGCTGGACACAATTTACAGAAGATTTATCCTAATTACCAATTTTGTTTTTCAGACGGTCGTGAATTTGGATAAACCAGACGTAGCTTTAAGAAGTGCTGTACTCCTTTGCGCCGAACAATTCCATTTGTTTGTGATTAGCCTACCTGGACAGGTACTTCTGGATCATTGTTCCGAGTTGCAGAATAACATGTATGCATTTGATTTATGTACATATAATGGAAATAATACTAATAATCAGAGTTTTTATTGGAACGCTTGATTGTTCTCCAACAGATACAGTTCAATATGGTACAAAATACCAGTGAAAATTCAAAAAATGCTTCATACCATGCAAATAAGAAGTAGAAAGCCGTGTGTATTGACGGCAGGTGGATTATACGAGATGAATATGGAAAACTTTGGAACAGTACGTACCGCTTTAACGTTATTGCAATTGATTAACGTATAATATTAATTACTATTAATGGGTACTTTTATTTCAAGACTTTTAAATCGTGCATGTCGTACTTTACCATGTTAATGTCACTGAAAGAATGACTCTACAATACCTGCCGAATATTTTTAGTCGTTTCCACTACAGTTTGAAGCTAGATTAATAGAAGATGAAATATAAAGCAACAAACAGATGATATGTATTGCTAATGTTAAATAGTTTAGATGACTTTATCGAATGTTGAAATAAAGTTATTGTACCGTGAACCGCATGTGTCCGAGAACAATCATTTTTTCATTATCGGCTAATAGTTCAGGGATAACAGATATATTTTCCGTTTCTAAAAATTGAGAGCTGTGCTACTGGTACTTTGACTCGACTCTGCGATGTTCGACTACAAGCTTGTTATACAGTAGACAAAAAAAATGCATTTCTTTAGCGCATATCTTGAGCATAGGTTTAGTACACACAATCGTTGGATCTCTTTTGTGGCCTTTTGTCCATTTATGAATTGTGCTGCCTACTGCATTAAGGTAAGTGCTTGCTTATTTTGTAACGATTGAAATAAAATATTTTATGGATTCATATAAATGCAAGAACTTCGGAACAATAAATTTTACGATTCTATAATTTATTACTGTTCCAAAAATGTGTAAAAAGAAAAGAATGAATATTCGGAAAGGATACGCACAAATGATATTGCAATATTATTTAGTTTTGTCACCAACTATGTGTTACTTTTACCGATTATACGTGACACGCGTTAGCAATAAAATAAATCCTTACCTTAAAATTGGTCTTTTTATTGCGATAGTGTCACAAACCGTCACATCGTTGGAACATCTTGCGCACAATTTTACTATTTGAACATAGAAATAGCATTATAAACTTTATCGAAACAATAAATTGTACACCAATGAATTATATGAACCTTATCACAGAAGAATTCATATTTATTAACTTTAACAGTGAGACAGTGACAACATTAATAGCGAACGTTCTTTCCTTTCGAAGAAATATTCTGTGTCGGAAATTGAAAGAATTCTCATCGCTTAACAGCTATGTGAATAGAGACATATGCATACGTAGTTCTTATTAAAAATTCAAAAGATTTCTGTATGCAATTGTTGGATAATCTTTTGCCTATTATTGAATATTCGAACGAATGTCATGTCGCAGCCGAGATAAACATATTTCCGATGAATTCTAAATTTTTTATTTTCAGCACAATTGTTGGACGACCCTCTAATAATTTTTTAACTGAAATTTTCTTAATTAGGATGCAGCTGTTACGTGATACTATACTTCGAAAGTGATATCGTAATGTACATCTGTTCGTTGCACAAAACGATACATAGCCATATTTGACAGCAAAATTACATACTTGTACTAATATCGAGCGTGAAGCAAAAGTACATTCGTGAAATTGACTTAATATTACCGTTTCTCGATTCTATAACAAACAACCCTCGTACCTTCGGCCAAATCAGTTTTGTTACCAACGTTTGACGTTACATTATCTCCGCTCATAAAAATGTCGTCATCCCAGAATTTTGAAAATACAAACAGTAAGAGAAAAATAAGTACTAATAGAACTTTCGCGGTAACTCTGACGCGGTTCTTTGCAATTAAACAGTTTGCTGGTCGAAAAATAGATTTTCATGAATTGATGTATTTTACGTTTTATTATAATAAGTCATGTTTTTCAATAACAGATTTAAATTTCTGATTTAATCGTAGACGTTTAGTGTTTCAGGAAAACAACGAGCAGAATTACAATACATTTCATATTGTTCAATATAGAACGCTCAGGAAATATTTGACGATCCTCGGATTAAATCCGTACCAGAATAATCGAATCAGTAACATTATAATAATCACGATATTGTTACTGTACACAACCGTTTGCTATCCAGCGGTAAGAGGAATACATTATGCTGTCTTTTTACGATGTTACGTTACTATTAATCGATGTATAGAGTAAAAAATAATAGAGCGAAAAACGTCTCGCGATTGACGAACTTTAAGTAACAAAGCAGATAATCGTGTAATATTGTTACATAAATGGGGCGCGGAATTTGATAGACCGTACAATTCTATAATGCCATACGAGACAAAGATTACGATGGGATCTTCGAGGATTTACCGCAATTACTCGCAGGAACTACTGGCATTATAAAGCTATTGAACATCCATTCTAATAAAACACGCGTACGTACACTACCGACCAAAACCTTCGGATCGATTTTGCGCTTTGTATTTTTTTTATTCCTATTTTTAAACATTCTACAGTTCCATAGAATGCGTAGTGATTCTAAGATCGAGAGATTAAGGGTCTCTTCGAATCATTTTAGTTAAAGAAAAAAAGATTTCAGTCTGTTCGTTAGCAATACAATAATTTAAGGGGGTCGTGTAAATGATTTATCTGCTATAAAAAATTGTAACGATCATAAATATTATAGTTTAGAAATTTATTTGACTCTGTGACACGGGAAAGGAAATTACTGAAATCAAAAGACGAACTATGCATATTGGACAAATTTACCGAACAAGGAAGCAAACTTGCGTATTTGTACAGACGTGAGTGATCGTAACGCGGTCTCTAATACGCGTTTCCGCAATAATTATTGTGTAACCAACAAATCAATTAACGATACTTCTTTCAGGAACATTATTGATATTTCTAATACTATTTCTGTCCCTTCCGTTGCGAAATCCCATTTTGGATATCATTTTACCATTAAACGAGACTCGACCACGACAGCACGTATTTAAAGTAAATTATGTGATCTTGGACGAGTTTGAATATTTTTACGGTGTATATCTGCATTTGACCTCCGTTACCATCAGTGTTGTTTTAATGATAGTCGTTGTAGATTCGTTATACATTACGATTATTCACCACCTTTGTGGATTGTTCGCAGTGTGTGGGTAAATATAATGGCTTCGATAAAAATTATATCACATTTTGCACAAATCTCACATACAATCATTATATCTTACAGTTGTGTGCCACATTTATTAATATTTATTTCGTTATATTTTAATTATAAACACGTATAGATACCAAGTGGTGAAAGCGATAGAAAATCATGCTACAAAGAAAAACGTATGTAGCATAGACGACGATGGATACGGAGATCTGAAACAATGCGTGATGATGCATCACGAAACTCTCCGGTCTGTATCAATTGCTTAAAAATAAAATAACAATCCATAAGATGCAATATAATTATGACTAATTTTCGTTTATTCGTGGAATTTTAAGATTTTACGAGATTCTGAATAATTGTTGCCGGAACATATATTTGATTCAGATGGGGGTGAATATGCTGGTTATCAGCGTGACAGCTGTCGAAGTTAGCACACTTTGATTCACACATTAGCATATTTACATTTTACAGCAATATATGTATATCGATGTCTTTATCTTTCAGTTAGTTATGTTTTTGGGGCGGCCAGGAGAAGCCATCAGGACTGGGGTATTCCTCGCGGCTCAACAATTTCATTTGTACGCCGTTACTCTACCCGGACAAATATTGTTGGATCAAAGCTTAGAATTATCTGATAAAATGTAAGTTTCTAGTGCATAAAAATATACAGATAATCGGAAAGCAATCTAAAATTGTGGACCTCTCGATAGTTACGCCTCCAAATGGTATGAAATACCTGTGAATCTTCAAAGATTGCTTCACACAATGCAAGTAAGATCCAGTAAACCGTCTATGTTGACAGCGGCGGGATTATACGAAATGAAAATCGAGAATTTCGGACAAGTACGTAATAATGGAAATAATAAATAAAGTTACCGTGCTATAATAATACGAACGACTGCTAGTAACTAGAGTTGTTTAATTTCAAGACTGTTAAAACGTGCATATCATATTTCACAATGTTCATGTCACTGAGGAAATGACTCTTCATCGCTACATGAAAGCGTTTATTCCTGTTGATCATATGATTTACCTATTGTACTTATGATCTTTCGTGTTTTAAATGTTACATGATTAATCAATATTATATCGTTGCACTTCGAACGAGATACATACATATATACTATATATTATCACAACAAAATAATGTAAACGACGTTGGAATACATGAAAAAAAAATGCCTGTTTTGGTTAAATAAAATTTTTTATCTATTTGCTACTAAAAATGATTAACTTAATACAAAAAAAAAAAAAAAAACCAATTTCAACACTTTGTTTATAAGATATTAAGAGTGACAATATTATGTGTACTTACCCTATTACTATGAAGAGTTGAAAATTTATGTTTACAATTATTTCTTAAAACACAGATGCTTTTATGTTCGCACAGCAAAGGTAAGCAATATGATAAATTAATATTATAGAAATAAATAATACACGATTCACGAAGAATTTGTGATTACATATACACATACGTGACTATTTATACAATATATAATACTTGTAAATTATAAGAAACACAAATACAAAGATTAACTGCTCTGAACCTTCAAAAACATCTCATTGCGAATCTTTTCGATATCTTTGTACATCTAGAATTGCTATTCTGTATAAATTCAGAGACTTTCGACGAATCGATCGACATTAATCAAAAGTCAACGATGTATACTAAATTCTTTGATGACCATTATTAATAATTCAGCGGCAACAGTTCTGCTTTTACGCAAGTGATTGACGTTCTCAGAATTTCCAAGAGTCAATTTCTTATCGATCTGGCTATTCTAACTGAACATACTAATTTATGAACGACGCTATAATACGTATTCGTCGACTGATCGTGGCCTGTACAGACATTTGACAATCAAATGTACTTTTACAACGATCATCATTTATTAAATATAATTAAATTCAATGATACGATGTCAAAGCGTTTAATATCACTTTTGGTCTATCAGTCTATAAAGCATAATGTTCACGCGAGATTCACCAGTTGGAAAAGTAAATTTCTCTACACATTTCTATATATACTTTATTGTCTGGATTTAAATCATTTTGCTACCTTGAAGCTTCTGAAATTCTGAACAGTAAGAAAATAACACGAAAATAATCAGTGTGCATTATTTGAGTTCGATTAAAAATTTTCAATCGTGAAACGACAACGACCATTTTACAATTTTTCATTCAGTTTACAATACCATTATAATTTCGTTTCACTTTGATTGAGAATGTTTAGTGTTGCAGAGGAACGGGAAACAAGAGAACGATATATTTGACATTTCTTATTACAAAGCACTTAAGAAGTATCACATACTTTTGGGACTATATCCGTACAAGGATCATGGAAGAACCAATATCATTGTGTCCGTGATAGTGATCATTATTGCGAGCTTGTTAATTCCAGGGGTAAGTAAACTGCACATTATACTATTGTCTATGAACATGTCATTGATAGATAGATACGTAAAAAATGAATACGCAAACCCTTCAACCACTAGTAATTATTTTATTTTTCTATACGAAGTCGCGGATTAACGTCACTTGTTTAGATTCGTCACAAATATTATATTAATCGGATACAAAAAGAAAAAGAAAAACTTAAGATAAGAATTTTTGTTTTTTAACAAAAAAAAAAAGAAAAAAAACAAACAAAACCTTGGAATACGTAGAAATAGTACAAATGTAACATTTGTACGATTGGATTTTCTTCATTGAATTTTTACACTAACATTCGTTTATCAAATCCTTTATTAATTACGGAATTAAAAAACTTTTATTTCCTTCGACATAAAATATGCAGAATAGAGGAATAATGTTTTTCAATGTTTTAATATAAAAGAAACTTGATTCGACGAAGAAATAACAGACCCTCGGTGAGAGGGTTAAATAATTACAATAGTATATTTAAAAATTGTTAGATCTTTAAGTAACAATGTAATCAATTAGAAAAAAATGTTACATGATCAACACATTCGATCTCATAGTACGCACGACTATGTGAATCGATACGCGTAAAAGATGTGGATCGAATCCTTGAATCTTTAATCTCTATAGAGGTTTCTCTCGCCGCCATTATAAAGATTTTAACTATGCACCTTAACAGAAAACATGTACGTACACTTTTGCTATTTTACAAAATAGCTATTTATACTATATTTTAGGAACAAAATATTTTAGAGCTCTAAACTTTTTCATTATAGTTCGGCAAATTGTATGATTCAGTAGTAGAGGAATGGAAATTCTTAGAGTTCAAAAACGAACTACATCTGTTAGATAATATCACCAAACAAGGAAGTTTAATCGCAAAAGTATACAGAAGTAAGTGACGCATCGCCCACTTTATTTTCGAACATTTTTAAATCGTGCACGCGAGAAATCAATTATATGTGTAATTTTTTTAGCCACACTATTGTCATTTATGGTAATATTCCTATTTGTTCCATTGCTTCATCCTCTACTGGATATCGTTGTACCGCTGAATGAAACTCGTAGGCGGCAACAAATATTTGACGTAAATTATGTTGTCATAGATGGCGATGAATATTTTTATTCCGTATACATACATTTAGCTTGTACTTCGATTATTATTGTGTTGATTATAGTCGCCGTAGATTCGATATACATGGTTATAGTTCATCACAACTGCGGTTTATTCATCTTATGCGGGTAAATTAAATACAACTTGTTTTCTGACATGTATGCACAACGTTTTCATCCATCATCATATATTTATACGAACATGCAAAGTTTGTTTTTTAATATCTATCCAAAATGTGTAAGAAACAGTATGGGAATGTACATAAAGAAATTTTTTTTTTTTTTTTTTTTTAATTCGAAGGTATCAACTTAACGAAATAGGAAAGAAGGGATTCGTAAGTGCAAACAGAACCACCGCGGAAAACGATGTGTACAAACAGTTCAAACACTGTGTGATAATGCACAATAAAGCTATCCAGTTGGTATTGATAATCTTAGATCAAACTATAAGATTTATATTAAATTTACGGGACTCGATTAATTTATTTCGTTGTTACATTTTGAGGTTCTTCAATGTAATGGAGAATTGCAGCCGAAGAAGTATGTTCGTTATAATTGGACTAACCATGAGCATTATAAGCGTGACAGCGTATCAAGTAAGAATAACCGTGGAAATGTCATGGGTAATAATCGTTGATGATTTAACCAACTAACAAAAACTTTGTTCATTAGATTGTTATGTATTTAGATAATATTGAGCAAGCTCTAAGATTAATAATTTTCCTTTGTGCTGATGAATTTCATTTACTATACATCAGTCTACCTGGCCAAAAACTTCAGGATTACAGTTTAAAATTATCCTACGAAATGTATGTTTTCGATATACAGAAAATAAACAATACAATATTTAACAAGCATAGTAGTGTAATATGAAAGTAAGTGTATAACATTTTGCGAATGTTGGTGACACAGATACGATTCCAAATGGTATCAACTGCCGGTGAAACTGCAAACAATGTTTGGTATGATACAAATGAGATCCGTAAAACCGTGTTCACTGACTGCTGGAGGATTGTACACTATGAATATAGAAAATTATGGAAATGTATGTAAGAGTAGTAAATCTACTTTTATTATTAAATAAAATATAAGTATATGATCGATAATAAAATACATGTATTTCAATTTTTAGGCATTTAAAACAAGTGTTTCTTATTTCATGATGTTGTTGTCACTGAGAGATTGAGCGGAATAAAATAAAAATTTTTTTAGCACAATCTACAGCAAGTTACATTAAGATAAATTCGTTGAAAAAAAAATTCATCCAGTAAACTTACTATGTGACAAATATTATTAATAATAAACACATCTATGTATACTTAAGAAGATTCACGTTACATCGTAAATTTAAATCGTAAGGTAACCGTTAATATACGATTTTTATATATTGGAGTAAATGAACATACATGATTTATACTTATGATAATTACATGATTTATTTCGACATGAATTGTAAGAATGTGTAATATTTATCGTACGCAATATTATTAAAAAATTAAAACATTTCAATCTATAAATATTTCTATTATAATCATTTTTCTCTTACTTCAAAGTTATTGCCAATATTTTTTCTTAATATTTATATTTGTTTCTCGATACATAAATAAATGGTATTACTAAAATGGGGTAACACGATAGCACGCCATAATATGAAAATTTCAGTTACTTCAAGGTATGAAACGACGGAAGTAAAGCTAACATCGATGTTTATGAAACAAGTGTCAAGCGTACAATTACAGAGAAAAAAAAACTGGAAAGAGAAATGCCGCTTGCACATCAAAAGTGACAGCGTATAATCGTCCTTATGTCCGCATTTCATACCTTACACCTTTTGTTATTTATAATCGATATCGTAAAGTCGCGATAACTTTTAGGGAGCGATAATAGTAAAAATAAAAAATATCTATATATATATAAGACAATTTTGAAGGGAATAAGGATATTAAAAAATACTTAATCAATAACTATTTTCTATTTGTATAAAATTTCATTCGTCAATTTAAGGTTTTCTTTGTGTACAATTGATAAACTGTTTTACTAATTGTTGGTCCTACAAGACGTTTTTTATCGCCAAAATTAATATTTGCTAATAATAATTCTCCATTGCAATCAGATTTTTGATAAGCTTCAAATAGTATTCGCGGAGTTGGATAGCATTCTACAATTGCTAAAGCTTTATCTATAGACATTCCTTTTAATTGTAGAAGCTGTCGGATAAACATTTGACTTACTTTAAATACCTAAAAAAAAAAAAATTATTGATATAAATATTAGATTAGTAGGTGTTTTACATAATACACACCTTTTGTTTAGATGCCGCTTTATTAAATTCTTTAAATTGCATGAGACTACAAGTATCGTGTGAAATATCTGTTTGTGCAATAACTTCCTTTTTGCACCCTATTATATTCTTTTCCTAGAAGAGAAAAGAATCTTTCTTTTACGGAATGCTATTAAAACTAAGTTATGCAATTTAAATCAGGTAATAAAATTTTTAAGGAATTACGTACTTTAAAAACTTTAATTAAAATTCTAGTTAACGATGATAAATAAAACATAGAATCTTTATGACTCTTGGTATATTTTACGGAAAATCCATCCTGAATCAAAGTATTAATAGATGCTTGTATCAATGAAGAATGTGGTATTGCCAATCTTTGGCTCTTCCCATATTCCTCAATTATATACATAAGATTTGTAATCCCAGATTGTTTCAATCTGAACTATAAAAAAACAATTCTCTATTTAATTATAAAATAGAATGAATTACATACATACACACACACACACATATATATAAATATTATTTACTTATATTATTACTTTTTGTTCGTGAAACCTCCCATCTGTAATACTTGCACTTAAATCGTCTATTCTCTTTCTTTCTACAATATAGGGTAAAATCAATTCATTATTTGTACTTTTACACCTAGCAATCCATGCAAAATCGCCAACTTTTAAATGGCGTATCTCAAATGATACACCAAGCTCTGTTAGTTCCACTATAGTAGCATCATGTTGAGGTTTTGTTTTCCCTCTATAAAGAAGGTGGTTAAAGATCTATCGGTAAACTTTAATATCGAAATTTTACAAAATTAAGCATACCCACAAGTCTCCTGTGTATCTACTAGTAGTATTATATCGAATTTGTTTGATTCTAAATAAATGTTTTTCTCAAGATCATCGGTAGATTCTACTTCATTGTTGTCCAAATTATTCATATTATCTATATTTTTGTTTTTTTTTGCTTCTTGCATATTTTTTACAAGCAGATTATTTTTCTTAGATGTTTGTTTTTCACAACCCTTATCAAATTGTTGTTTCTGGCTTTCAATAGTAATAAATTCTGCAGACTTGGACTTATATAGTTTAGAAGATTTATTTGAATTCTTGTTTTGCGTATCTTTACGATGTTTATTAAATGCTCGAGTCTTTGTATTTTCATCGTTCAAGTTACTTAAATGTTTCGTTAACTCTGATTTTTGTTCAATTAATGACTTTAAGGATACTTGAATTTTATTTAACATTTCAAAAGAATTTATTAATTTTATATCAGTATCTGTAACTTCGCATATCTTTTTTGAAACACTTATACCATATTCCGTAAGATTATACCTATACAAATTATATTGCTTTTAATAGTATCGAACAACTAAGTTTATATTATTAAACAATTAAACTTATTATTATTAATAATGTTATTACCTAATTGGTGCACCGATCATAGAAATTAATCCGCTATCGAACAAATGTAAAACTGAGATCTTTGACGTACGATTGCATAATTTTTTTACTTCAGATAGTAGATCCGCTTCGGTAATATATCCTAATAAATTAAAGCATAAAATAAAATGTTGTTAAACAATTTGACGATAGTATTCATAGAAAACAATTATGTGAAATTATGTAAAAATTAAAAATATCCCTTAAAGAATACCTGAATAACATGGATCTTGTATTTTCTTATACAATATCAATAAAACAGCATAATTTTCAACATTCCAAGACGATAAATTTAACTTGTCAAATGCTACCAGTTCTGTCTTGAAACAAAAGATCCATTGAGTTTATTTCATTAATTTATATGCATATTGAAATATATATATATAAATATATTTACCCTTTCATACATAAAATCTACATGCATCATAGCTTGTTGCGATCTATCTTTCCTTTTAAGTACACGCTGTTCATCATAATTACAATTCACGCAAATAAAATCATTTGCACTTGTTGAATCTCCCTTTCGAGCTTCATGTTCTTTAAGTTTTCTATCTAACATCAAACATAACTTTATGCCAAAATGTTGCAATATTATACAATCCTTTCCAGATTTTAAAGGCAAAGGATATTTTTTCAATGAAGCAAGTGCTTTCGAAAAATGATATTGTAAATCGGAATTTTTCGAAGCAGCTTCTTTCCTCCATTCTTCTAACCAAAGTTCAAACAATCGATTTGGTTTCTTTGGCTTAAGTTTTATTCGTTTCATGGCCTTTTTATATCATGATACGTAAGAAAAATTGTCTCTTTTCTTGTTAATAAATTTTAAAAGTCACTCATCGAACAATTGACACTTTCATCATTAAACATAAAACAATTTTACAATCGAGTTGCATGACTTGAAATACGTAACTTTAGAACCACTGATACTGTTACACGTTCACTTTTAAATAAAAAATTTCTNTATATATATATATTCGAAATATGTTTATCTATAAAAGTTAATGTTACGTGTGAAAAGAACAAAATATTTAGAGTATATATATCTTTCTAGTATTTTAAAGAAAAATCCTTTTCAGAGAATGTATAAACAGAGTTTGTGAAGCGGCAGGTTTAAAATCTGCGGATAAAAAAAGAAGGGTATGTATTTTTAACTTTTACATTTATAACTGTAATTTGAATTTTATAACGCTTTATACTTGAAGGTGGATAGAAAAGTATTAAGGGCAATTGCTGACAAGCCTCGCATGGAACACACAGGTGTTACAATAAATTTGACTATTAGTAGCTGCAGTTTAGCTTTGACTAATATAGATACTGGACACATTATTGCTAAACATGAAATGCCACGTATATCTTTTGCTTCGGGTGGAGACACGGTAAATTATATTTTATGGAATAGTGGGTTTTATTATTATTTATGTTTACATTGTTGTACATTATAGAGTAGTTATATTCTTTAATAGGAAATTCTAGACTTTGTTGCATACGTTGCTAAAAACATGCAAGAATGGCGTGCTTGTTACGTATTAGAATGTGGAGGAGGACTAGCACAGGATGTTATATCAACTATTGGACAAGCTTTTGAATTACGATTTAAAGAATTTCTTACAAAACCAGCTTCGTTACAGTAATTATACATACATATATATTAAGTAAACTTTATTTGTTATAAGTTTAATCTTTTTGTCTTATCTTTTATGTTTCTTTTTTTAACATAGCCCTATGTTAAATGGTATGAGAGAAGCAGACAGAGATTATTATAACGATCTGCCAGGCAAAGTACCGCCAGACATTGGTCCTCCACCAGTTCCACCTCTACCAACTACAGCCTCGACGCTACCCAATTTAAAACATCACCATTCTACTCAAAATCATGTTTTACGAAACACTGTACAAAATTCTGTTCTACACGATACATTTTCTTCCAATTCTGATAGACATCATCAACAATGGGCGGGTAATAGTTATTCTTTTATATTTTATCGTAATTGATAATTGTGTTGAATAAGGAAAATTAATTTTATCATTATCAAGCAGAAACTGGTAACTTAATTGATTTGAATTCTGATGGAACGTCAACAAATTTCAATATATCTCTTGAACATAACTATGTAAATGACAGTGTTATAGCAGCTTCTAGAGAAAGCCATCGCGATCAAACATCGCTTTTCGATGTATTTGATATGCGTGAGTAATTTAAAACAGAATATTTTTTTCAAATATAATATTAAACATAAGCTTTTCGTATAATAAAGCATAATTTTTAGAGCCATTTAGTTCTGCAATATCAGATATGAATAGATTAAGTCCATATTCTCAGAAACAACAATTGAAACAAGAGATATGGTTTCATGGCAATATTGATCGCGCGGGAGCAGAATCACTGCTAATGAGGGTAAATACGAAACTCAATCTTTTATCATCAGATGCGAATATTTTAACGTAATATATTTATTAGGATGGTGACTTTTTGGTTCGAGAATCTATCTATTTAGAAATGGCAACTGGAGGTAGTAGTTTTATAAGTAAACCAGCCAGAGGATGGTTACACCCCGATCATTTAGTGAGTAAAGAAGGAATTACCTATACCGTTAAGGTAAGTTCTTATTTATTCTATAATTAGAGTATAAGATCAATATAGTGTCATAATTATTACATTATTTGATTTTTTTAGTACATAGGATGTCTTGAAGTATACACATCTATGAAAAGCTTAGATTTTGAAACAAGATCTTGCGTTGCCAAGTAAGTATTTTTATATATATATATTCGAAATATGTTTATCTATAAAAGTTAATGTTACGTGTGAAAAGAACAAAATATTTAGAGTATATATATCTTTCTAGTATTTTAAAGAAAAATCCTTTTCAGAGAATGTATAAACAGAGTTTGTGAAGCGGCAGGTTTAAAATCTGCGGATAAAAAAAGAAGGGTATGTATTTTTAACTTTTACATTTATAACTGTAATTTGAATTTTATAACGCTTTATACTTGAAGGTGGATAGAAAAGTATTAAGGGCAATTGCTGACAAGCCTCGCATGGAACACACAGGTGTTACAATAAATTTGACTATTAGTAGCTGCAGTTTAGCTTTGACTAATATAGATACTGGACACATTATTGCTAAACATGAAATGCCACGTATATCTTTTGCTTCGGGTGGAGACACGGTAAATTATATTTTATGGAATAGTGGGTTTTATTATTATTTATGTTTACATTGTTGTACATTATAGAGTAGTTATATTCTTTAATAGGAAATTCTAGACTTTGTTGCATACGTTGCTAAAAACATGCAAGAATGGCGTGCTTGTTACGTATTAGAATGTGGAGGAGGACTAGCACAGGATGTTATATCAACTATTGGACAAGCTTTTGAATTACGATTTAAAGAATTTCTTACAAAACCAGCTTCGTTACAGTAATTATACATACATATATATTAAGTAAACTTTATTTGTTATAAGTTTAATCTTTTTGTCTTATCTTTTATGTTTCTTTTTTTAACATAGCCCTATGTTAAATGGTATGAGAGAAGCAGACAGAGATTATTATAACGATCTGCCAGGCAAAGTACCGCCAGACATTGGTCCTCCACCAGTTCCACCTCTACCAACTACAGCCTCGACGCTACCCAATTTAAAACATCACCATTCTACTCAAAATCATGTTTTACGAAACACTGTACAAAATTCTGTTCTACACGATACATTTTCTTCCAATTCTGATAGACATCATCAACAATGGGCGGGTAATAGTTATTCTTTTATATTTTATCGTAATTGATAATTGTGTTGAATAAGGAAAATTAATTTTATCATTATCAAGCAGAAACTGGTAACTTAATTGATTTGAATTCTGATGGAACGTCAACAAATTTCAATATATCTCTTGAACATAACTATGTAAATGACAGTGTTATAGCAGCTTCTAGAGAAAGCCATCGCGATCAAACATCGCTTTTCGATGTATTTGATATGCGTGAGTAATTTAAAACAGAATATTTTTTTCAAATATAATATTAAACATAAGCTTTCGGTATAATAAAGCATAATTTTTAGAGCCATTTAGTTCTGCAATATCAGATATGAATAGATTAAGTCCATATTCTCAGAAACAACAATTGAAACAAGAGATATGGTTTCATGGCAATATTGATCGCGCGGGAGCAGAATCACTGCTAATGAGGGTAAATACGAAACTCAATCTTTTATCATCAGATGCGAATATTTTAACGTAATATATTTATTAGGATGGTGACTTTTTGGTTCGAGAATCTATCTGCTCGCTTGGACAATATGTTCTTACTGGTATGAATAATGGTATACCGAAACATTTATTATTAATTGATCCAGAAGGCGTAGTAAGTATTCTGATAATGTGGAAAATTGTTTTCCGTTTATTTTGAAAATTAAAATATTTATGATTTATGTTAATTTCAGGTTCGCACGAAAGACCGTGTTTTCGATAGTGTAAATCATTTAGTAAATCATCATTGCGACAATGTAATACCAATTATGTCAGCAGACAGTGTTTTAGTACTTCGAAATCCGATTCCTAGACCTCCAAATAATTAATTTTTTTTAATTATAACAATACTCGAAAGAACGAATAAGATTTACATCTGGCATCAATTAACTGCATTAATATTTGCTATAAAAAAATCAGTGTCTATAACTAAATATAGAATATTTTTCTTTAAAAGCGTAAAAAAACGAAAAATAATTTATTTAATTTTCCTCTTCTGTTCTCGTCGTGAGAAAAAATGATTAATATTTTACGAACAAACCCTACATAACTTTTTTGTAAGAAAAAGATATGTATAAAAAATGGTAATATTTACAATATTAATTTGAATTTACACAATTTTCTTCTAATTCTAAACTTAAATCAAATATTAATATAAGACGTCTATTTTTAAATGTATACGAACATTTCGAAAACAATTTATTTAAAAATTGCAACAATGTATAAATCGCTTTTCATAAAACTTATGAAAATACATTCGATTCAAAATATTTCAAAGCTACGTCTGTTGAGTATTAAAAACAAAACATCTAAAAATTAATTAAAATCAATTTTTGAATACATCTTGTTATTGAATTAAATATAATTCTTTCGTGAAATTTATATTTATTACATTCAATTATTTATATAAAACTAAAATGGAATCTCACGTATGCCATTGTTAAACTTCAAAGTGTGCCACAATTTCATTTTCTAGTGAAAGTTCGGCATTCACTACTAAATAGAATAGAACTACATTTTTAATGTTGTACGTAATTTTTACTAAGCAGACCATGGTCTTTATGAAAAAATGTTTTTGTAACTTTAGTCATTTCATGTTGTAAAGCTGTCAAAATAATTATCAAAAAAAAATTATACTTTTACTAAGTTTGTAAAGTCTTCATAGTACGATATTTTGATTAGCTAACTATGAAATGTTCTTCATTTCTAATCTCAATTTTAATAGAATTATATATTTATATTATCTTCTATCTATAAATATATTAATCAAACCGAATATTGTATTTCGCATATTTGTTTCTAAAAGTATTTGAACCGAGTCTCTAAGGGGTCTCGCTTTTGCACTTTTGTATTATGTATAAGTTAAATATTTATTATGCTTAAATATGGCCTATTGTATTGTTTTTTTAATATTAAAATATACGAATTATAATACTTAATGTATCTATTTTTTATCGATTTAATTGTAAACATTTTATTAAATTAGTTTTGTTAAGATTGATTCACTGGTTCGTTCGTTATAAACAACCTAAACTTCGATTCCTTATAACTATTAAACCAGTAGACCAATCTTAATTAAACTAATTTTAAACGATAGTTGGAACTCTAGCTTTTAATTTGACTTTTCAACAATTAAAAAATTCCATTTAGAAACTGAGATATTTGCAAAAATAAGTTGAAAACTAAAACAAACGCGTCGCGATTCCTTCCTCCCCTCCTTTAAACAGCTCGACGCTCAAGAGCGACTCAATGAAATACACGATCGGCGCTATATTTAAACCAAAATTTTTTACTTGTAAGTTTAAAGAATTGCTTGTAACTATTAACTCGGTAGATCAATCTTAATTAAACTAATTTTAAATGATAGCTGCAATTCTAATCTTTGATTTCAGTATTTGATAATTTAAAAATTCCACCCGGAACCTATTATAAATTAATGGCTGCAACCTTATTCTTCGATACACTGCTTCCGTTCATAAAATATTCACAGAAAATTGTTTATTAACAAATTAGTTTTCAGTAAAATGAAACAATGTATCGTTCCTAAATGATCATTATATTTTATTCGATACAGAAAATGTGTAAATAAATAGCGGAGTGCTATGGAAAAATAAAAAATATATACAACATAACTCGTAACGAATTGAACAGTTATGAAATTATTTATGCAAATTAATTGCAAAGGAAATGTTAGAAGTTGCTTGTCATGATAACAAGAATGATTAGTATTTAGATATATATTTATGTAAATATCACTAGTTTCAACTGTACTATGTACTTTAGCACTTATTAAATCTGTCGTCTAGTATGACGAAATAGCAAAACCATACGTATTCACGTGATGTAATGTATTGCTTTTTGTGATAAGTGACGTTGCAACAATGTGTTTGAACCAATAAATGAAATGACGCGAAAGATAGTGAATCATTTATATCTATTTAATACTTGAATGTCAACGATTAGTATTATATTTATTTCTTGTACAAGGTGGACGAGTGTATATATTGGTAAAACACAATTCAACACAGTCCGAAATATTAAAATTGAAACTGTGATTGAATCATGAAGCCTTTGACAGATTTGCCTCTAATTTCAAAATTATCCACAAAAGTGATACGAATCCTAGGATGCAACGAGGGAATTATGTCTTTGCAAGGTACAAACACGTATCTCGTTGGAACTGGTACCAGGTGATAAATGTCACATTTATTGGTTATAAAAATTAGAATGCTGCATAACGTAAATTAATATCTCTTTTTTTTTTATTTTAAACAGACGTATATTAATCGACGCAGGTGAAGAGAAAACTGCTAACGAGTACACAAAAGTATTACGACAAGTATTAGAAGAAGAAAAAGCAACCATCGAACACTTAGTGGTTACGCATTGGCACCATGACCATTTAGGAGGAGTGAATGCTATTCAAAGTATGTTAAAAACAATGAATGAAACAGGAACCTCTAGTACAGTTTGGAAATTACCAAGAGCTCCGGATGACAAACACACAAGTGAAGTTGAGAAGAACACTTCATGGGAAAATTTAAAAGATAAACAGATAGTCGAAGTGGAAGGAGCTAAACTTCGTATCGAATATACCCCAGGACATACGACCGATCATGCTTCCCTTATGCTACTAGACGAGGATATATTATTTAGCGGAGATTGTATTCTTGGAGAAAGAACTGCTATTTTTGAGGATCTGTATACTTACTTGGCTTCTTTGAAAAAAATTTTAGCGATGAAACCAAAAATGATCTACCCAGGTCATGGACCGGTAATAAGAGACCCGGAAGCTGTGATTAATTATTATATCAAACATAGACTCAGAAAAGAGAACGATATTTTAGACGTTCTGCAGGAAAATGCAGATAATACATTGTCTGAAATGGACATTGTGAAACAATTATACAAGGTAATGGTTATTCTTTCGTTTATGATATATATATATATATATCTGAATGTAAGGTGTACGTATAATAAAAAGCTTGATATTTTTAGGATACTGAACAAATCATGTGGGAGGCAGCAGCTTACAATGTAGAACGTCATCTTGATAAATTATTAAAAGAAGGCAGAGTGAAAGGCGAGAAAGGAAAGTGGCAAAGTATATAACTAAAGTAATTTTAACAAGTTATTTAATTTAAAATTGTAAATCGTTAAATTATCTGTCGTGTTTGTAAAATAATATCTGTAAATATTATACAAAATGGACAAAATATAGTATACTATTGTTTCATAATTTATTCATAATCTAATACTAAATCCATACCCATGTCAATTGAGAAAATCATCGAGAAAGCGATGCTGTGAAACATTTATTCGACTTACAGTAGCAAAATGATAATACATTAATCACGAATTTTGTTTCTCAATGTTTAGGCTGACAATGCTAAAAATGTGCGTACAGTGTACAGTAATTGTTACGAACAATTCACGAAGAACATGCTACATAGTATAATGATCTGTTTATTTGATTAATGCAGCATTTATATTTCTTTTCATCTTTTTTTTTTTTTTTCCAACGACTCGTTAAAACACGTGACACGTGAATAGATGCTCGATATAAAATATATACTTTGCTACAAAGAGACATATCACGACAATAAACGTTTCAATAGTTTCATTATAAAATCTGTTCTTTACTAGATAATGTTGGCGAGTATTCGTACACGCGGTACATAGCACCCCTTACTTTGAACAAAGAGGGAAAACCCCCGGTGTAACATAACGTTACAATATATAATGTAGACTTCATTTATACCTTTAATAAGCTCACTTCATCTGATCATCTGCTTCTCTCTTTGGGTAAACGTAAAAAATATATATATATATATATATCTATATATTTTTATATTCATATTTATATGCACATATATCTATTTATTTATATATATATATATATATATAATATGTACACACATACACACACACACACACACATATATATATATATATAAATCTCAATGATATATATTTCCATATTAATTATTCTTCGTACTGACATATAATATAATCTCTCTATCGTTTTGTATTTATCTAGCAAGTATCGATAACATCAACGCAATCACATAATTCTATTAATTGGTATTAATTATCAACAAAAAAACTTAAACAACATACGAAATATATTATACTTAAAAACATATATAATAGAAACGATATCAAACAACAAGATGATTCATTTGTTAGAATGAAATCAAGTCAAGAAAAAAAGATGCATTAATGTATTAATGAACTCTTGTAGGATTCTACTTTTAAGGTACTGTGAGAAACATAACTTTTACTACACTCAATTCCCGTGGCTCCACTTAGAGTTGAGTGGGGTCAGTACATTATCGATTATTACAATACATACACACTCGTGACATACTTACGATGCTCTTTTTCTGCAACGAGAAAGACAAATCTTAGATACTTTACAATAGAGAAAAGGCACCTGGATGCGCAAGAGACGTTTGATGGAGATAAATAAAATGAATTATCACATTCGACAACTCGTAGAAAAAGGAAGAATAAAGAAAAACCCTAATTGTCGCGCTCTCGTGCGCCCGTCTTACTTAACACGATAATAGTTTTCAATTGTTACAAAGGTGGTGCTAACTTTGTCCATTTTCATCATATAAAAACGGATTTCATATCTATCACATACAAAGTCTGAAACGACAATGTGGCACAAATATATAACTCGTACCGAGCCAAGAATATATCTCTCATACTTAGCTGGTTGGAATTAATTACTCTTGTTCGTTCGTTCGCACGTTC
>SMSQ01025745.1:0-19547 GCA_019453375.1 Ctenoplectra terminalis
CTCAACAATAATTTTGTTTTCGTCACTGAAATGAATATTTTTTTAAAATGTATAAAAAATAGGATTAACATATAGAAATAATACGTGCATTAGAAGAAAAGATCATTTATGATTCTGAATTCTACAGCGTCATTTTGGTTTTGTTAATTAAGGGATTATTATTACTTTATGTCCTTTGTTATATTATATCAACTACGCATTATAGCTCATAATTATTTGAACGACTTTAGAAGTCGGTTGACATTGCTTCAACATTTTATTTAGTGTCATAGTAGATTAAAATTTTCTTTTTTTTCTTTGTTCCTTCTTTCTGTTTTCTTTTTTTACTTACACCACTATGATTCTTAGCCTCTCAATTTTAGATATAAGATATGTATAATAACAACTAATTTACTACAAAAATAGTGTTTATTATTCTCATGAAGAGTCACATGTGCCACCAGCAGCATAATAATAAAATAGTTACTTATATTTCATTTAAAAAAATGAGTGTTAAGTATAAAATCTCTATCGTTTGAACAATTATAGTGCATATATTGTTTCTGCGCGTGAAATTGTTTGACCACTGGAGGACGAAGAAAAGACGCGTGATTCGTTATAAAGTTTGATAAACAAACTGTGTCTTACATTTTTGTAATAATAATCCGTTGTGTGAAATATAATTTCCATTGCTATTTAATACAGGCATTATTCATGTATTAATATTATCATATTTAATTATATTCAATTTATCGATATTTTATTATTTATTAAGGTATTTATAAATTATTGATGGTAAATATTTTTATTCTTGCAATGTACAATATAAACTCCTGTTTTATTGCATTCAATTATCGTGATTCGTTAGTAGTAAAAAATACTTTCCTCTTCCTCTTTACATCTGCCTATTATTGTTTATTCCAATAGACAACGAAAATATACACGTACAGTAAGACGACCCTGTATAAAGCAGTACTTGTATAACGCGATTAAAAAATTGCTAATAATAACTGTATACGTGTATGCGGAAGTAAATATTAGAAATGCAAAAGCATATTTAAATTCATAATTAAAATAGATATTGTACATGCATGTTATTTTCTATTATATTAAAAAAAAACTTTTTATTTAATCCTAACTTTTCGCGCTTTGGGTTCCGAATAATACAAAATTTGTGTAATGCGAAACATATCTACCGTGTCGCAGAGAGCCATGCTATGTATAAAGGGTCCACGGGAAAAAGAGGGAATATTAAATTTTAACACTGCTCAAAAAACGACAATTTATTTTTCAATATATGTCATAACTTCGTATCTTTTTCGCATATCAAAATGAAACATCATTTTATATTTCATTTTCAATTTTTACTTCTAACTTTAATATTCCGCTTTCTTGAAGGGAAAATTTTTATTTTAATTCGCAATGTGACACAGTCAATGATAAAGACCGCACGGGAGCACAAGAAAAAATATTAAACTGACAATTCGTTGACACGTTGACACGTTGACACGTTGACACGTTGACCGCCACGCCGAAATCACGTGTTTTACTCAGGACGCCATGACTTAGGACACCACACCGGTAGATAGAAGATTTGATAAAATTGAATCTCTCATTTTTTATCATCTAATCAAAATTTTTAATCGTTGAATAGAGCACACTTTATTTCAGAGTATTCTCTAATAGCGACAATGATGTTCAAAATTCATTAACTATCAATGTTCATTTAATTTTTACAATTATAAATATTTGAAGCACTCTGGTCACCGATGACTACCGTGACGCTACACGAGGAACAATCTTCGGTCACTTATGACCACCGTGGCAGTCAACGTGTTAAGCGCTACGCCGGTCCCTATGTTCAAATTTTCATTTAGGTGTAGTTGATTTCTACGAATCGACGATATCAATTTCAAAAAATAATACTTTATGATTCGTTAATGGCTTTCATAAATTACGTTTTAGACAAAGGTACGACTTCCATTTGCAAGCTTTCACAATTTTTCTTCTCAAAAGTTCTTAGCTATTTTGCGACCAAATGTTTTTAAATTAGTATCACGGAACACAGCCCAACGGAATGTCGACCGAAATCAGTGTAGCGCTTAACGTGTTACAATTAACATTCCCTCTTTTTCCCTTAACGTTCGAAAATGCACAATGATCGAAAAAGAAACGACAAGAATGCGTTATGGCTTTAAAGAAACGACAAGAACGCGTTACAGCTTCGAAGAAACAACTACACCACACAGTTTTGTGTCCTGGTTATTTTTAACCGTTTTAATAGCACGTTCGCGCTGTTCAAATTTCGTGTCGAACAGTGCGACAGTATTTGGTCGCCATGCTCGATTCGGTTGCAGACATTTATTGACATAGAAACAAAACAGCGCGATCGCACTGCTTGACATTTTATACAATTATATCAAAGAAGCGCTTTGGTACCGCGTGGCACTATCCGACATGGTTTTTGAAACGACCCTGGCATTAAAATGGTTAAAAAAAACCCACTAAAACACATTGTAGCACATTAAAAACTGCGATAATGTGAAATTCGTTTTGTGACTGTCTAAAACGATAATCACAACGTATTATTTTCATGTCAGAACGTTATTACGTTTTTCAGTCACGATGCGATGTAAAACAAGTACTAACCAATTTTTTTAAAGAACGACAATGAAAAATAGGTTTGGGTTATGTTCCTGAAAAAATAAATGAGCTCTGCTGTTCTTGTCAATTGTAATATTACATTTAACTAATAAAGAAGTAAGTTTATAAAGAGTCTATTATTCAAATTTTTTAAAAATGGTTAAAAAAACACTGATCCAATTTAATTGGTTCAAGCCTGTGAACAGTTTTATATACTGTCGTTGGTAGTGTTAGGAATAATAATCACTTTCAGAATTTAAGCTTATGAAAAAGAAGGAAATGTGGAATCTAGAGGATTCCGTTTATTGTTAATATCAACGATTTATAACATATTTAAATCTGTATGTTTTCGAGTAATATGAATACACTTGTTACTGTTGATGAATATAAAGAAAGATGTAGAAAAAACTGGGAGTAATGAGACGCACATTAACTATCTTAAGTTAAAGAATTCATGTTTGATTGCTCATTTTTGATCTCACAATTCTGTTCGTTTAATTATTTTTCTATACATGGTTGCTTTATGTGGAATTTGACGTATTTTTTTATTCCTAGCTTTCTGGTAACTAGGTGTCTTAATTATCAGAATTTTTACCTCTTTCTTTTTCTGTTGGAAGTTTTGCAATTGATTTTCAATTAAAGAAATTTTACAATCAATTTTTTTTTCAATCCTAATATACAATAGTAGAATATTCCGATTCATGTTTTAACTAAAATATCTAGACTCCAATTCTAATTCAATATCTTATAACTCAGGACTTTTCTTCGTCCTGCAATTTTAGAAAAGTTTAGTAAACGACCATAAACAACGGTCGCTTTTCAGTTATCAGAATTAGAAAAAAATGTCAATATTTTGCAACAATTCCATTTATAAAGCACTCAGAAAACTCAGAACTACAGTTGAAAACAATAGCATTACCGATGTTTTTTGTTTTTTTTTCTCATACAATGTACAATATGTGTACAAATTATATTATTTCAGAATATGAATCTTTAAACGCCTAGCTAAATCATCGTAATACTTTTTTATTGCTAAGAATATTAAATTAAGAAGTAACTGGAAGTTATGTAATATAACATGAAATAATCGATTCATTTTATATCTGCATTTACGTAATTCCTTTTTCATTCATTTTACTTCAAACGCACCCAGTATTTCTCGCAATTGTGTATGACTGTATGGCGATCTGCAATTATCATTTTGCTCTTTATTAATTGTGACACCACGGTAAACGTTACTGGAATAGTAACATGCGATTCATTTAAGGCCACATCGATCGAGGTATCATACGAGTCACCAGTACTCGGTTTCTGATTCGTTAGTGATCATAGCGTAAATTGTAAAGTTTGCATTTATGCAAATAAACGACACATTATGTCATGATTATAATTTTTCACGTTTATATCTAACTATATATACCTGACATAATTATGCCATCAGAATATTTAATGGCAATGTATGCTACATAGAAACATATATATTCCATGTTGGTTCAAATTTATTCAAATATACCGAGCATATACTTGAAACTTTATGGGTAATCACAAATACGATTTATAGAATGCCTAAAATCGTTACCGATCGCATTATAGGATAATGAACAAAGACAAATCGAATATCACAAATAGAAGAGACACTATACAAACAATACCATTTAATAAAATAATTCTTTTTTGAACGTTTAATTTATATAGAATAACTTAAAAAATTTTACCAGATTAACAGTCTCTTTTAAATGAAAATAGAGAAAATTATGAAAATTCCTTTACTCAATAATATTTTTTTATAAAATATACTAATATACATCTAAGAATATAATATACTTTTTAATAAATGAAACCTTTTTTATTTTACGAAAATTATTTATTTTGTTACTGAAAATATATTTTAATATTATCTAAAATAAATTAAAAAAAAAAAAAACAAAAAAGCTTCTGATATTCAACTGACTTTATTAAAATTACCACTATAATATCTATATTAGGATCTTCAAAATACTGAATATTTTATTAAATTGTAACATTATTCTCCAACACAATCATTTCACGTTGTTCATGCATATTTTTAATCGAACTTTGCATTCCAATTTAGCAACGGATTGAAATAAACAGATTCCTAATTACTTTATTCAATATACTCATTTAAAAATATTTTCTGTTGCCAATTTTTTTACGAATTTACATATCATGATAATCTTTTGGAGTATCAATATCGAAAAATGTTAAATCAATATATATATATATATAAAAAAAGAAACAAATATACATAGTTAATAACTGAGGGCTTCAAAAGATTAAAAGTATTACGTTATTAATATCAGATATATAGTAAACTGAGTTTAAAAGTTGTTCTTCTTGCATATTGTATTTAATAGCAAGACGTATTGCTAATATTTTTTTTTATTATCCTACAATGTATGCGTTAGGACGTAAAGAAATATAGTACGACGAGAAAAAATACCACGTGATCTTTATTCACCAAGAAAACTTAAATTTTACAAAAATGTTACATAACTCCTTCATTCTTTGAAGCCTAAAGTTCTGAATTTAAATTCTGAACTTGCTAATGAAAAAAATTTCAACTACAGAATTTCAACATTTTACAGAATCTCTTAGTCCAGGCTAGTAAACAAGAAGCAATTTTCACGCGACGAATGAATAGACCATGGACAGTCAGATTTTCTGAATATATTTTTTTCCCAATGTGAAGCAACCAATAGGTACGTCACGATGCGTGAATCCTTTCCGTTTCAATTTTTTTCGTCGAAAGGTTATTTGTTCGGGCAACACAATGCTATCTGACACCGTGAAACGACATACAAATCACGGCAACCTACACAAGCTGTGGCAATACCGCTTTTGTATCGCAAATTAGACAATGCAATTAGAAAACGAAAATTTGAAATTCAATTTTATAACGTTTACATGTTTAAACATTATAAAATTTATAATGCAATTCAAGTTACAATTTGAATTATGTGGAATGCATCAAAAGGTACGGTACAATTTATAAAACAATGACTTCATCTCAAACAATTAAATGTAAATGGAAAATAAAATAATTTTGCACAAATTTTCGTTCTCGAAAGAAACGATTTAAAAAATATACGTGAAGTAGTTATTAATAGAGGTTGCTAACAATTGAAATTTTACAACTGTCTGAATTATGAATGAGTTATGTTCTTTTTGCTAAACTTAAGTTATAAATATTGCCAATAACTTCAGATAAACGTCTTCGAAATTTACGTTTATTTTTTTTTGTTGAAAACGAAAAAATTATAATCATACAATTATTTTCAAACATTTATATTCAAAGGTTTCATAGGTTATTTCGTATACTCAAAGATTGGAAAAAAGTGTGTATGTAACTATGAATATTTAATGAAAACGTAAAGTTTATACAAACGACAAAACGTTATAAAAATCAATGTATGATGTAAGTTAGGTTTTATATATTCTGTGATATATTATCAAAAAGGTACACTAATTAGATATTTATAACATATAACGTTATTCTGCAAATATGTAGCTATCGATAATAAATTTACACTTGCAATCACATTTATTTAAACATTCTTGACATTAATAGCTATCATATTGTAACAGCAGTAATATTTCTAGAACTTTGTTACGATCTATTTTGATCATTATAATTTCTAATTCCAATCATTTAAATTCCTTATTATAATTGCAATATAATAAATATAATATGATCGCAGAATATATATTAAACTTACGAAATTTTTTTTGTTATTGTTTAATTTACAACTTCACATTTTATTAAATATTTTTCATAAATTACTATAGAAATTGTATAATCAATTACTACTAGGTACTGATAATACTTATAATTTTACGATACTTGTATCAAACCCAAATAACATACGACTTAAGAACAATTAACACTGAAACTTTGTTCATTTTATACAAACGAACGCAAAGTGTGTCCATAAAGGAAACATAAATTTTCTTTATCACGAATAAGTAGAGTTGTATCAATAACGATTAATAACTAATCGTTACATTAATAATTAGATTAATTACCAGTCGTACACGTGGGGTAATTTCGATAAGTGCGGCACGAAATAGATCAGCAACAGGTGAATATTAACTGCTAAGAGATGACAGCTTTAATTCTGGTGACTTATCTTCATCGTTTTAAAATATTCCTCGATTGAGCTGCTTTATCGAGCTATCATTATTACCAATACAGTATTGATAAATTTCGAACTATTGACAAAAAAATAGAAAACAATGCACCGATAATTAACTTTTTATAAATCAATTACTTTATTTCATCTTTTTCGAGAAAACAAAATACTTGTATTATTTATGGTGCGATTATATACATCTTATGATTTTTTACTGTGACAAACCTGAGTATTATAATTAAAGTTTTTGGTAAGAATAACCAAATATTAATGATAAGAATAAAGAAGAAATTTTTTAATTTCTATAAAAATTTAAGTTTGCGAACGTTTCTTGCATCTTCATCGATAAAAAAATATGAACGTATATTTAAACTCACAATAGTTTATATTACTTTTCAATATAAAATTAAGTTGAATTTCAATTGATTCTTTAATTTATTAATATTTATTGAAACTGCTTTCTAAGAAATTTTAGTAAATTTTTTGTAATAACTATTTTAAACTTGTTGAGATAATGAAACAGAAATAAATATCGTAACAAAAATATCATGGTTTAAAGTATAAAAACAAAGAGCGATATACACGAACACCGCATTTAAAGAAGATTATATTATCAATAACTGTGTACAGAGGACAAAGGACTCATCGATTTTCCAAAAATAATTTCTTATATCTGACAGCAAATAAGCATCCTTTGCATATGTGTTCAATCCCTGATTTGCAAAATACACACCATTAAAATCTATAACGAGTCAAAGTTACGACACTAATTTTACAACTGCCATATGTACACAAATTGTACTTACTTTATAAAAAAAAACTGTAATAATTTAATTTTTTACAAGATTAAAAACTCTACATTGCTAAATAGCGATAAAACCTGATACAAACAAGATCATAACGGAAAATAGTATTCAGGCATTTTCAAATGAAATATTTAAATATAAAAAGTATAGTATGTTAATTTGTATTGTTTTTAAATAGTATCAAATATATAAATATATAAATATATAAATTTAAAAAAATGAATAATTTTGAAACCACCAATTATTCTGATAGCTGTAAGTACTTAATAATGGATTAAAAGTCAAAGCACCTAGAAATGAAGGTTTATCGTAACATTAGTGTAAAAGAAATACAAGAGGGTCCGTAAACGGAATGATGATCATCGATGAGATTCCAATTGGCTGCGAAGAAAGGAGAAGAAAAGTGGAAAGGAAAAATGCGAGAACCTTTAGTGAACCAGTAAAGGCGTAGAAAAGTTTTCTTAATGTATCGAGGTGAAGTAATCGACCCGTAGTATTTCTTGCGTCGTATATTTTTCTACGAATAATCAATCCTAACTCGGAAACGGCGTTTCGATAAAACTTACATTTGTGTATGTTTATTTTTAGGCGCGAAACGCTTTACAGCACACGATAATGTAACAAATACATAATAACGAATATATATTAGATTTAATTTTTTAATTTTTCTCGTAAAAAATTTTATTTGTTAAACGTAATTTAGATGCTTTATGCTTATGCAAAGACTACTTGCTATACGATATAATGCATAAACTCATTTTTTTTTAAACGTTATATTCAGTTTCAATATATGTGATCATGTTCCTGCTAAATAAATGAAGTTTTCGTCAGTGTTAAATTTCATTGTTAAAAACTCTGATGTTCAAAATTAAAACATGTTCTCATGTTCCTACAGCCTTCGTTAGTTTTTTTTTTTAATACAAAATGTGTGTAACCTGTCTTGCAAAACTAATACCAACCAGCCATTATTTAGCAACCAATTAAATAAATATTTAATTATATCGTATTTATAGAATAATAAAACAGAACAAAATTCATTCACATAGAATTCTCAATTGTTGGTTAGCGAAACATCAAAAACTTTCGCCAGCAATAACACTTGCAGTTCTAGGCTACGAATGCTTGTACGCAAATATACCTAAAAAAAAAAAAAAAAAATGATAAAAGAAAAGAAAAATTCTCCAGCCTGCTATACTGACCCGAGTGTTCTTTATTTCATTCTTCTAGAGCGCCCTCCGTGCCATTATTTCCATTCGAAAACGCGGCAGTATTGAAAGGAGGATGCTTATAGTGGCTCGGTCTGGATATAGACAAGTGATCGCAAAACGCGCGTGTATCGCTGCCTTACGACAGTTAGCGAGATTGAACTATAATGGAATCGAACGACGCCACCTCTATCATTTCTACGCGTACACATACACGCACACATCTCAGATAATACGTACAGCCATAATGCGCCCACACAAAGTATAGTCCTGCGGCAAAACATGGAGTCTGCCGTTGGAAAATGTTTTCCACATAGTTTCCTCGACGAAACTGGGTCGTATATATGGACGTATACGGTCGCGTATACGCGTCTAACCGGCTGCATTCATGGTATTCCCGGCTATTTATTTATCGCGGCCATACCTGCCCTTGCGAACTTCACGGGCAAGCGCCGGTGGAGGCACATGTGCAACAACGCCAATAAATAAAAAATGCACGCCATCGGCGGTCATTTTCTTGGTCGACGTTCTCGGTCACATTTATAAATTATCCTTACCATGGGGTCGTCTAATTTTAGGTAAATTATCGAATACGAATTGTGCAACCGGTCTTGCGAAGTGGCGCGTCTCGTTCGAACGTTCGAAGAACTCAAACGGTTAAATTATAAGCGTGTTTCCGACAAAACGACGAAACCGCTGACAAAATTATTTTGATCCGAGAATATATTGCGCACAGAGAGGAACGGTATAATCAAAATAACGCGAAGATGGAAGAGAGCTCTCAGCACCGCTGGATTACCGTATAAGCGTCGGTCAGGTTACCTCTGGAAAAATCAACCGTGCACCGTCTATTTTTGTTTCATCAACCTGGCGGCGGAAAATTCACGCAATCTCGAGTACCGGTACTTGACTTCGAACACTCCTCCAACAGCGTGCATACAAAACCGGAATCCCGGCCTGTCGGGGTAACGAGAAAGACGGACAGAGAGATAGAGAAAAAAGAGAGAAAAAGAGAGAAAAAGAGAGAGAGAGAGAGCGCAGTGGAGGAGGCTGCCCGCGATATATTTCGATACGTAAATAAATACAAGGTCGACCGGCAAACGTTACTGGGATATAAAGGGCTTGGAAACTGCTGTGCATAATTGGTATTGGACAAGTATTGACCGGGCAGTGACGCGACCGGCCGCGAACCGACGCCCCGTGTCACGGACAAAAATTTCCCGGCCAGGGAATGAAGCGCGTGCGAGCGCTCCAGGGTTCACGCTCGGCAACGTCGCCATATATCGATCCAACTGTCGCTGTAGGGAACAAGACTGGGGCACGAGCTCGATATTCACGAAATTTAACTCTTTCGTTACCGTTTCGAGTACAAAGACACTTCTACGTTTCATGGACGTACAAGCTCGATTTATCGAACGATCTATACAAATCGTTCACCAACGAAAAATAATTTTAGGTTTTTTGTACGTACATTCTTTTCTTTCTCGGTGTAACATATTTTTCAATTATTCAAAGCAAAATGTTTTCTACAAAAAAAAAAACAACAAAAAAAGAAAAAAAAAACATTCGATCAATATCGAGACACGATCGTATCGAGTGTACTCAACGAAATTCTGCGAACGACCAGAAATTCCGTGCCTGTAATAAACCATAAAAGAAGATTTCTGTATTTTTGAACGTGCTTACAAAGTTACAGCGTCCTCGAGATGATATCGCGTGTGCGTTACATACGAGGAATAATAACGAGCGGCCTATCGAATAAAGGAGGAAGTAGCCGAGCGAAAGCGCGCTTAAAAACGCGTACAGGAGAGGCCACTACTATCGTCTGGAAATTCCGACGTGTCACATGCATAAAATATTCGACCACTCGAACGCGAACTATACAATATGCCGTCGGCCTTTTTCAATGGAACACAACCAGGCAGGCATCGTTTGCGTCGTGCATCCGGCTCTGTCTTCCCTCCCTCTTCTCTTTCATTCTGAATTTAGTTTTCCAGCAAACGACCCGCCTATATGTACTTTCTGCCGTTAATTCTTAAACTGCAAATTGAACACGATATCCGCGTTCTATTTCGATGGATGTCGAGATGGAACGGTCGAGAAGAGATTCGCGACCCCAACACCCATCACCCCCGCGCTACTACCCGCTATCGTCCGACTCGACCAACCCTCGACGAGGGTTGAACCCAACCCAACCCGTGGATTCGAAGAGTGACGAGCCAGCCAGCCTGGGTGCTTGGCGCACGCGGGATTCCCCTTTCTCTCCACCCCTTTCCTTGTACTTCCTTCATCCCTCATCCCTATCAACATCCCTCAAACCCCTTCTTCTACCCCGTCCCACTCCACCATTATCGCGCTTTCCTACTTTTCCACCAGTGACGCTACTACTCCCCTACTTCGCTTAGATCCTTTCTCCGTTCAACCCTCCCACATTTTCAACCCCTTTCCCCTTTCTTTGTGATCGCTCCGCTGGTTCCGTCTCTCTTTTACCCCGATCTCTCTTCGTTCCTTTATTACCACTCCCCGTGTGCCAGTAGCAGCGGCACACACTTCCTTTCTCGAGATTCTAACAAGCGCGAGTTCAAGGAATTAGTGTACCAACGAAATTGTAAAGAGGGAAGTATTTTCTGGAAATGCCGTGGAATAGTATGCGAGTAGGTTAAGACGAAGATCTGGTGCGGAGGTAATTGTAGAATTTGCCTCGTTCCCTTTCCCGGTGCAAGTATTTCCCGTTTATCGAAGATCGAGCTTTGATGGAAGCACGGAATCGTACAACATTTCGGACGATTTGATCAATTTTGTATCTACCGGTGAATGAAAATCGTTTCGAGTCCAACAGACACTCGGAGGGGACGAAAGAAGGAAGAATTGAAAAAGAGAATGATTCGTACGATGGTCCAATAAATTTGATATCGTTCAACGAAGAACATCGTTTTGCCGTGATCTTGTAACTTTCGTGTCTGAACTCTTTCTTGCCGCAGTCGATGAACCTGGTCCGAAAGTTCACCGTTGCTATCGCGCGGATCTAAATTGAAATCCGATCAAAAGAGACTGATGGCTTCTAGACGGTAGAACAGAGCGCGCTCTAATTCGGCATGCGTGGTAAAAAAAAAAAAAAAAATGTTTTCTTCAAACTCGAACTGCTATGAACGAGTGTTAAAGCTTGGAATTATGCCGAGTGTTAAAATCTGTATTTAAATATAAATATTTTGTCCGATCATGTGCCATGAAACTGCTATCATATTTTCTGTGTAAACGTACACTTGACACGTGTGTACGCAGAGAATACCAGGAATATTTCAACAAAATTTGCAGCAATGACAAACAACGTATCGCGATGTCTCGAAATCTGTAATTAGTTTTTAAGAATATGACAGGTGTCGTTCGTGTACAAGCTAACAAAATTAATATCTGTTTCTGTTTCGTATCGTTCAATCTCTCGGAGCTGACTTCACTGGTTTTTATGTAACTAGTCTGACAGCGACCACTATCTGTTCAGGAAACGTGGCTCGTCAACAGGCAATCTGCTTATTCACGTACTCGACAAAAAGTACAAGCGGATCGTTATTGTTAACCAGCAGAGATACGTAGTTAAGGCACAGGTCATTCGTGCTGATTCGTATCAACCGGATTACATAATCGCTTAAAAAAATTTTGGTACACATTTTGATCCCTCTTGTTCCGTTCATGTTGGAGTTTGTTATTCCACAACAACTTCACTGGTTTGTCTTTCGTTTATGTTGCATTATAACACTATGCGGCTGATTATCTCTTAATCCGTTGAACGGTAAGTAAATGTGGGTGACCAACGCGTTCCAGGATTTATTTAACAGAAAATGTTTACACGCGTATGCTCTTTAATACCTTTATTATTATAATTGTTACAAAAAATTCAAAATTTATAGTTATCCGATAGTTTATACTAGCTATTTATTGCATACTTGCGATCAGTATTATCAGCAATTAACAAAAGATTTCGAGCCGATCTTAGAAAATTTACTGGTTAAAGAATAATGCGTTTTATACAATCAATACTTCCAAAATCTCAACGCTGTGGATTAATTTTTTATACACTGTTCAACACGTGGGGCAATTTATTAAGCGGTTTTTTTATCTCTTTGCCGAAGAAACCGCAATTTCTACACGACTGATATCAATTCATTGAAATTGGAGATAACCACATTATCTATGTGATTATCGAATAAGCTTCTATCGAGCCTGAGAAAGTTTGTAATTGAAAAACATTATATTTTACATAAATAAGATTTTAACTTTTAAGCTGTTTTACAGGTAAACTTGATCAAATACCATTTATCTCCTAATAGTCTAAATAATTATACGCAATCTCTGGCTATAGTTTAAAAAGCTACAATTGTTAACTTATTAAAATTATATAAAGATAAGAAACAACATTTCAAGAGCTGGGAATCACTTGATTTCATATAATTAGCCAACGCAAACAACGCTCCTCTTTCATTACCTTTTACTAGAAGAATTTCTTAATTTCGTTGTTCCTATATATATTTTCTCGTTACAATTTAATATTAAAAGTCCATTTTTCTCGAAACTGAGATATTTTTAAAGAAACGTTAGGGTAATTGAGATCGGAAAATTCCTTCGAAGACAGGTTAAACAAAAACAGAACATTCCTCTTCAAAAATTCATCTCGCACAATTTCGGTCCATCCGAACAAAATTATCTCCTTTCGCATCGCTCTAAAAAATGACACGCGCTTTCCCAATCCAAGAGAATCGCAAAGCCTAATCCGGTGCGTGAACATTAATCCGATGGAATTGCGGAGGAATAGGCAGCAAAATCGTCAGTGACAAGGTTTTCAACACGAACCGTGTGGGAGAGGGAACCGGTGTGTAGCCACGGGAAAAGTGAGTCACTCCAACGCGACCGATCGACCGGGTACCAGGTACCCCACGGCACGTTCGCTACTTATATCGTGGAGGCATCAGAGCAATTTTCCTGGTGCGCCATTGCCGTGTTCCGGCGCGTCGTGGAACGAGCAAAAATTAGTCGTAATGCGGACGTACTGCGGCCGATACGTCGAAGAACCGCGCTGCTGTCTTGGACGAAAACATAGACAATTCGAGCAATAAAAAGCAGGCTGGCGAGACGAACGAGCCCTCGTCCGACGAGGATTGACACTTACACAAATCCATTGACGCGCTTGACAAACCTACAGACTTAGGAAACGAATTAATACATAACTTGTTTCATATTACTTGTGTCATATTATGTTTTCACCATTTTCAATAATTAATGAAATAGTTTCTAATGACACGAGAGAGGAGTAAAGTAGTTGTAAACTAAGTAAATATTTACCTTCGATAGCAAAAAACAAATAACGTAACTAGATACTTATGTATGATGTATTTTAAAATAATAATTATTATTATTATAATAATTATTATTATTAGAATAAACATACAGTGCCATCTTATAATTCTTACGTGTATATAATAACATAGAGTATATTTTAATAGTATAAATTTAAAAAATTTTTTTAGTACCTTTGCTTTTTAAGAATTTGTAGATTGCAATAATTTTAGAAAACGTGTTTTAAACGAAATATCTTTAATTACCCGAGAAGGTAACTGAACGAGGAAATTGTCAAAGATGATTTAATTGTAGACGCTGCCACGTGGCAGAAGGCCACTGAACCGTGAGCGGTGCCATAAAATATCGGTATCCGCCGATTCCGCTGATTTGAAAATCGGCACGTGGCTTTATGCTGCCAACAGTCGCCGTTTTCGCGCTTCGAGAAACGGCACGTGGCTTTGTCGTGCCGATGGCCATCGTGTTTGAGGGTGTGTGTGACATTGTCGAGTATAAAAGGAAGAATGCGAGATCGGAGGAAAGTCTTTTAGGCTCGACCACCCTACATAACAAAGGTACGACTGTGTTAAAGTAATGGAGAAATTCAAACCCGGATTAGAAATGGCCTTATGAAGATATGATTAAATAAAATTCTTTTAAAGCTATTTAACAGCTCGCAGCGTACCTACATAGTTAATCGTTTTCGGTAAATTTAAAGAAATCAATGAAATATCAAAGATATAAAACACCTTTGGCAGAGGTCTGACTTGGATTGTATATTTTATCTTTTTTTAGAACTGGAAAAATTATTATTGAATAAAGACTTGGGGTGTGGATATGGTGGGTGCAAAATGTGTGCGAAGTGAAAGAAAGAACAGTGACAGTATTTGAGTATAAAAGAAGCAAAAGAGAAGGGATTATTGGAATAAGACAAAGGAAAAGATGGAAAAATATAGGAGAAATAGAACTGAAAAACGGAGGAGAGGAGAGAAGGGACGTAGCAAGTATGGAAAAAGAAATAAAAAAACAGAATCAAATGCTACATGAAGACATATACAAGAGAGATAAGGAGATGAAGATTAGGAGAACAAGCATAGCATAGTAAGGAATGGATCTAAAACAAAAAAAAACATAACAAAAGAGGTAAGGAGACTAAGGAAAAACAAGATAAGCAGGGGGAGAATATGTTAGCAAAAGAAGAGAATATAAAATATGATGTGGAAAGGAAAAACGAAAGCATAAAAAATGGAAGAAGAATAAAAAAGATAAGGACAGAGAGTGAAGCATGGGGATACGTAAATAAATATAGAGATAGAAAGAAGAAGAAATGGTATAGAGAGAACGTAGAGGTAAAGGAATGGAATGATCATTTCATTCGTCTGTTTGAGGAACTAGAAAGAAAACAGGAAATAGACATACAAGAAGGAAAAAAGGTGAGGAAGAAGAGAAAGGGGAGATATCGAGAAGGAAGTTGAAGCAGAACAACCAAGAAAAATAAAGAAAAAGAAAGCATTGGTAAACGCCGAGATAGAGAATGAGGCATGGAGATCTATGTCGAAGAAAATGGGTGTAGAGGTGCATCAATTATTAAATGAAGTATGGAAGAGAGAGAACATACCGCTAATAGTGGAGAGAGAGAGAGACTAATATGTCTCATATATAAAAAAGGAAAAAAGAAGAAAGTAAAGAACTATCGGGAAATCACAATGATAAGCACCGCATATAAAATATAGGCTGGAATTTTGAATGAAAGGTTGAAGACAGACGTGGAAGAGAAATTGGCGGAAAATCAGTTTGGGTTCAGAGCCGGAAAAGGGACAACAGATGCAATATGTGTAATAAACTATACAGTAAAGAAAGAGTGAAAAAGAAGAAGGGGAAAGGTTTTTGTCTGCTTCGCGGACCTAAAGGCTGCGTTTAATACCATTGACAGGTCACCGTTGGCCAAGAGAATTGAGAAAATAAAGGTAGAAAGAAACTTGAGAGAGAGAGAGAGAGAGAGAGAGCATAGTTGAGATTTATAGGGAGAGGAATAGAGTAAAAATAGGAAAAAGAATGCCGGACATGAATTATGAATGATAGGAAGGGTGAGGCAGGGATGCCAACTGAGCCCAATGCTGTTTAATGTTTCTCTTGGGTTTGGAAAAGGAAATGAAGAAAGTACAGGAGGGAAGAGTAGTAGTGGGTGGGAGAGAAGGTGTGGTCAATAATTTATACAAACGACATAATGGTAGTAGCAACATAAGAAAGCAGGACGAAAGCCACGTTAAAAAAAACTTAAATAATACATAGAAAGGGGAAGGAGGTTGAAGGTAAATACAGATAAAACAAAAATAATGGTGTTTGAAAAAGGACATAGGAGAAAGTGGAAGAGGGAATGGAAATAGGGAAAGGAAAAACTAGAAGAGATAAAGTAGATGAAACATCTTGGATATATGTATATTCGGGAAGAATGGAAAAGCGGTGAAACGCGTAAAAAATAGAATGAGAATAACGATGATGGCAATGAAGAAAACATGGAGTGTAGGAGAAAGATTATATAAAGAGCCGTTTGAAAGAAGAATGAAAATATTCGAGGCACCGGTGCAAAGTGTAGTACTATGTATACGGAGCAGAGATTCGAGGTGGATGGAGGGGACTAGGATAAATACGGTGAAAAAGAAATATATAAAACGAATACTAGGGCTAGACACGGTTACATCAAATGATATTATTAGAGAGGAGACAAAGGGAGCAGAAATAAGAATAAAGGCATTAAGAAGAGGTATGAAAGACGAATAAGAAGCAAGGAAATCTAACACAGCATGGTAAAAAAATACATGAGAGATGGAGAAGAATAAAGAGAGAAAAACAAGTAAATGGAAAAGAAGAAGAGTGGAAGCGAGGAGAAGAATAGGAGTGGATGAAGATGTAATGGAAAAAATGAGGAATAAAGACGGAGAAGAGATAAAGGGAATAGATAAAAGAATTGAGGAAAAAATGGAAGATGTTCGGAAAGGATAAAAGAAAGAATACAAAAGAATCAAAATAGAATGATCTATATGAGAGAAAAGTTACATAAGAAAAGCCTAAACATCTACCTAGAAAGATGGAAAAAAAGGAAAAGATGTTTAATAGCAAAGTTTAGATGTGGCAATTAGATTAAGGGAAAACAACACTGGAGAGAAAGGACAGTGAAGCAAGAGAAGGAATAGAAGAAATGAAAAAGATACAAAAAGCAAGAAATATGAGATTTTCGTTCAAAAACGATAAGTATTTCAGTCGTGAAAGTTAAGAATAATAGGGTGCGTGAACTGTAAGATATTGTAAGATATTGTGAATAGATGTAACTAGAAGTTATTATTACGACAAATAGAAGTTATCGTAAGTCAAAAGGCAAGGGTTATAAGTAAAAAAATAACAAATAAATAAATAGTATTTAGTAGTAAAGTGGGCGATCCCCCAGTTATTTACAGCACTGTATCATGTCTACTGAATTTTTAATCCAATGAACCTCGGTATTGATTTGCCCTGCTTTTTTTCGTTCTAATATACATATAGATATCACTGTCAATAAACTACTGTTCTGTAAAGTAACAGAATATTCTATGAAAGAATTATTAGTTACAATAAATGCTCGAATTAATAGCACTGACATGTGTTACTTATTGTTAAAACAAAGAAAAATTGTAGCACAATGACGAGCTTGTATAATTCAAATATAAATGAGATCTAAGTTATTCCGAATATTCGATGTTATGATTCATTATTAAAATTCAATCGATATTAAAAATGTAATAACAAGAAGGAATATTTCAATGAACCGTATTGTTATTAAAGCTTATACACTATTATAAGTAGTAATAATTTGGTTTCCTTAGAATAAAACCAGCATGGATATTTCATAATTGGAAAAAACAATGTTGATGACTCTAAACAAACTTTCAATGATTCCCAAGAATCGAAAGGAAAAAATAACTTTGAAATTATAAAGTCAACGAGTTACTTCCTTCAACAATGTTACTACGTTACGTCTATGTACGTATATCGAGTATATAAATATTTGTAGAAATTTATAAGGTATCGTCAAAATTAACCTTTTGGAAAAAAAAATGTTAGGAAATTTGTTCTATATTTTCAATTTATTTTTCCAAAGAACGATTCCCTTCTAAATTATATTACGTATTTAAAAATTCCTTATTATCGATAAGTTTTACCAACAATCTGGCAAATTTTATTACAGTTTTCTCGTAATTCTACCGTACACGTATAATTTCATTATATACCCTAAGTACTTCTTACCGCGCACACATTACAACTAACTTGATATATCGAACGGATAATAACAGGTTTAATGCGGAAGGCGCGAATGGTTGGACCGATTCAAAATTTGTTTGCATAGCTGATGCAATGTGTCAGTCCAGACTTCTGCATAGTTTACCGGTGAGTCACATTTAAGTAGCGACATTATGAATGATAATTAATCACATCGTGACGCTATAAAAAGTTCTTTGAGCGGTAAAAATTACTTCTCACAGCGGAAACGCAGCACGTCCTACAAAAATCGTATACTATGAATTATCAAAGATCCGCGAAGCCTGTCAAAGAATATGCATTGATATAATGTGTCTCATAAATTAACCTTTTCAGTGCTCGTTAAAATGAACAAGTATGGCAAAAAAGCTCTACTTTTTTTATGACTTAGTTTATATTTGTTGGAAATAATATGGAAGCCTGTATTTTGTATATACCTTTTAATTTTTTCTTACACAATTTCCAGTAACTGCTCATTTTGTAGTCTTTTAGAGCAGGGAATGCATAGAAATGTTCATAACCAACGAATGGTGACAAATAATATATTCGTAACAAATAGTATTACAGTTTCGATTTATTTGACGACCAAAAGCGTTGGAATTTATAGTAATTATTTAGAAGTTTACCCTTAAGGTCGATTTCGATGATTGCTTAATGTTACGAAACTCAATATTTTGAGCAACTTGTTCCTATACGTGCAACTGTCAGTCGGCCTTAGTTTTTGAGATATCTGCGAAAAACAACTTACTACTCAACGAAATTCTGCCTATAGGTGCGCGTCTGTTTGGTTGCCGCTTATCTTCTGTAACTTACCACTCAACTAAAAGTAAATATCATCACTGTATTTGGTTCAGATTTAGGTTAGTTTTTTCAATCCGGCATTATTTTTTCTAGTAGAAAAATTATTAAATTTGTCATTATCGTTATAAATAATTTGTCATTACTTCACACAAGTGTTATCGGTTGCCTATTGGCGGCCGGATTAGAAGATCTAACCCAAACCTAAACTGAAATACATCGATGGTATTCACTTCTAATTGAGTTATAACAGACATTTCTCAGAACCTCGCAAATGCAGTTCTGCACGAGGCCAATTATTGATTACCAGATCGTGAAGAATTTACAAAAAAAAAAAAAAAAAA
>SMSQ01025745.1:19867-51777 GCA_019453375.1 Ctenoplectra terminalis
AAAAAAAAAAAAAAAAAAATGCAGCGTACGGATTTTATGTGCCGTTCACACGCGGTTGTTGTTGAGCGCGCAAAATTTTAGTGTCCTGAAACTGTCTTATTAATTCACCGAAAAAGAAAATCTAATAAAAAATGTATCAAAAAAATATAAATCACAGGATGCATAATTAATTACTATATCGCTGTATGCGAAGAAATAAAATTACTTTGTTTCTATTTTTTTTGTTTTGTTTTCTTATAAATGCATTCATCGTATTACTATATGTAATCATAGATTGTAAGATCGATCAAGCGTCAAAGTACGCAAGTTCCGAAGATCGAAACAAAAATTTGATCAAATAACTGAAATAACGAGCTCTAGCATTATTAGGACGGTACAACGTCCAATCGGAATTACTTCTTCCATTACAGTGTATGCAGCCTAAATTTAAGGGCTTCTGCCAGATCCGAACAGTCCTGTGTGCTGTTACATCACTGTAGTAAATTAATATTTTAATTTACAACTTTGTTACATCGCTTTCATCAGCTATATCTTTTTACCCGAACCTCTTAAGAAGTTAACTATTTATATTAACCATAATTCAATTGTCTGTATGCCATACATGCACTTTGGTACTTTTTTCCTCGCCAATGTGATGTACAAGCTGAATGCTAAAAGAGTTAACCAACTAATAAAAAAATTTTTTTAACTCTTTAACAGGGTCTATGTTTCGTGGGCTATCGATGGACCATGACAGTCAATATAAGCGTTACAACTTTCGTCAAATAAATAAAGATATTTTTTTCAAGCGAAAATGTTACAAATCCCACATAAATGCTATTCATTTCGAACTAAATACTCCAATACAATTCTTCTATTTAATTTTAAAGTTCTGGTAAAGTACTTATTTTTCTTTGGCTATGAAACATTTTGTAAATTGTACGCAACAAATGGCACCCAATGATACAACAAATGAGTTGTAGTATATTATTAATCTAAGATCATTATCCGACCGGTAGTTTAAGGGTTGTGTAACGTGTAGCTAGTCGCAATTGTAGGTATCCGTGTAAACGTATCTCCGGGAGGGAAAGGTAAATAAATGTCAAATTCCCATTACATAACCCATAGAAAATGCCGTTTCATGCGTTCCTCGCGACGGGAACGCGCGCGCGACCGTATCGCACAATTGAGGACAATCGTTGGATGCAAAGAAAATAGTTTGAGAGCTAAGTTGACTCGATAGGTAACTCGGTGATGATCCTCCTACACGTCGCTGCCGCTCGTTTATGTAACTTTGGCCGGGCGTTATTTCATAAGTGGCAATTGATTCAATTTGGAATGAGCGCGGGGAGCAGCGTAACCCGTACCCAACACCTATTCAGACTCCTCTTTCAAAATGTAAACGAGATCTTGCTTGCGTACCTCCAACGAGATCACTAACTACGTTATATTCGTTCTGAAAGGATAAGCTTTCCGTCATAGACGCTGCGCAATTTTCTTTGCTTCTCTACACACGTACGTATTCCCTGGAGATTATTTTTTTCTTTTTTCGTTTCAATATATATAAAGAGAAAAAAGAAAAAAAGGCTACATTCTGTAAGTGGCTGAAAATCTCCGCTTTCCTTTTGCGATTTCTAACAGAATCGTAATGCGAGAAGGACGACTGGGATCGCCGGGAAATACCATCGAGGAAAATGTCAGAATGGCAGAATACGCAAGGGGGAATTTCGTGGTTCAATCATGAATCACGAGAAAGATAAACCTGTGCGTTCACTTCGTCCTCTCCTTCTTGTATTTCAAAATAGCATTTCACCGGGAGGATCGTTTTGGAGCATCGAATCTTGCTGTGCATCACCCTGGAAACGTTTTCCGGAGGTGGCTCTTCCTCGAAGCAGGTGATCCGCGCCACAACATCCGCGGCCCATGAAAACGAAGGCTCCTTTGCATTCCGCGGTGAGTGAATTATGGTCGATGCAGCGCCGTAGCTCGTCGAGCGGAAAGAAAACACGATCTCTCGTTACGCGTCGCTAAGGAACAAGAATAAAGAAAGGATCGGCGAAACGGGCGAACAGTGGACGGGGACAGAGGCGGAAACGGAGACTGGAAAGGACCGTGGAGCGCGACGAAACAACAAAGAATGCAGCAACAACCGAAGCAAAGTAGGCGGGAATGATCGAACGACTTTTGCGCGAGAAAAGAAAGAAGAAAAGAAGGAAGAAGAAAAACAATAAGAAAAAGAAAGGAAAGGAAAGGAAAGGAAAGGAAGGATGGGAAAAAAAACAGGGGAAAAGAAGCGTAATCGTTAGACGAGCGTTCCTCGAGAAGGTTTAACCGGACAACCGACCGGTAGTCGACCCTGTAATAACCGGTGATAACCGACCAGTTCTGTAATCATCGTCCTGCTCGATCCGTCAATACATGGCTGCCGCTGCCGTGGTGCTAGCGCCGCTTCCACGTCCGTGAAAACAATCGGGATTAAGGAAACGATCTTAGTACAATTGCGTTTCTTGCTGACCGGTGTCGTTTCACCAAACGTTTCGTTCTCGGTTCTTGGAAAGTCATTTCAAATGAATTTATGTCGCTGTTTACGTCTCTTAACTCCCTGTTTTACGATTTTTCACATCACTGTGCACGCCAAAGTTGAATATTTATTTCTTATGTTGGAACAGTGCACGGTAACGTCCGCTGGATCAACGTCTTCCGTTCCGTCTACCTATCCCCTTCGATCGAATTCAATATTATACGGTTACAAGGGAATCAAGATATTTCTACGCTATTGTGTAATATTAAAATTTGAAAAATATAAGTTGAAATATTTTTTAGCACCATTTTCGCCTTTAAAAAGTTTTGAAGTTGAACGTAGCACTCTTAACGGCTACGAGTCACTCCTGTTTATCATATTTAGACCGTAACTTACGTTATGAATTACACTCGTGTTTTTTTGTTTTGCCGTGTAATCTGTACCACGAGTGTTACATTAGTTCTTACTGTAAGGCAATTAGTTAACGAAAATAAGATAGAACAGAAATCGCATTCTGTAGGAGGACTTTAGTTGTCGTAAGTTATAAATGTGCTAAAAAAAAGTAGCTGTAGCTGGTCTACTGGTCATTTAGAAGTATTTAGATAACTGTTGTTGTTATCTGAGTTAACGTTGCAACGATCTCTTACGATGCTGTGGTACCTTTCAGCGCAAACTCGTCCTATGAAAATCAGTTTCTTCTCTTTCTACCACAGTCTGCTATAGGTTGTTTGGCAGTGTAAGATATTATTATTATTTTTAGGATAGGATACCGCGAAATATACTATTATATTAATGACGTTTCTTGCTCTATGGAGAAATAAATTAGAAAAAAAGTTAAGTTTAAATAACTGTGTTTAAGGTAGAACTTTTTCTTAATTTAACATGTAACTCTGAATCCTTCTGTAACGATATTTTTGAACGTAGATTTAAGCTAATTTCACTGTTTCCGAATGATTCAAATTGAGGAGATAATTGATTATCTTATTTATCATTACAAATACAAAGACTCAAAAGAAAAGATATATAATTCGAAAGAGGTACAAAAATTAATTTTTCGTTGTCAAGTAGTTCGTACTATTAATTTACTATTAAATATTGATTATTAATTAGTTGGTACTTCTTGTATACATGATTCAAAATTTCGGTTACTATGAGCGCTCGGCTCTCAAACAAACTAGAGAGTTAAAATATGCTCGGTCACTTCTAATCGGACAGGGTGGTCTGGAAAGAACAAATCGCCATGAATAGGAATTTGTTGAGTAAAGCTCATTTGGCGTGCAAAAATACAGCGAGTAAAATTCATGAAAAAACGCAAAGCTCGTGCAGTGACAGGTTTACGAAGAGGAGGCGCACGCCGAGGAGAAAAGAGAGCGCGCTTAGCATGCGAGGTACGTTGTAATTGGCACGTCTTGCCGAGACACCAAATGCTCTTTCGAGGTTAGAAGTGCAATGCACTGTTGCATTCACTGTGCACTGCTGCACCAGCAGAATGTTTATACCGATGTAACGGTGTCCAAGGAAATGTCTATCAATAGGTAGAGCGTATTTTTAAAACGCGTCGGTATACCGTGTGATCGAAACGAGACACGCTTCTCACTTGTAACGATCATCACCAAACGTCCGTTAACGTTCTTCGTCGTCAAGCATTCTACTACGGGTGAAGATTAATCATTTTTCCATGCATGAGTTGGCTGCGTTACATTTCATGCCGCAATTAAAGCCTTGCATCCTGCGAATAGTTCTCATCGTTAAGTCCGCAGAATTCAAATTAACTACGAGGATTTTAATAAGCCTTTATTACGATGTGTAAAAAATTGCGTTTCAAATTCAGCAGAGCAGTATTTATGGTTACAACTGCCATAGAAGTGTTCCTTCTTTATATATATATGTATAAAAAGAAGATTGTGTATTAAAACCGTTTAATACGTGGTACGATTTTAGTTAAGCAATTTGTCGAACTCGTAAAGCTAGAGAACGATCGAAGAAGAAAATTGAACTTTCTCCTTTGCACGTTAATCTCAAATGCGTTATGTATTGTGCTCGCTTATCAAATTCATTGGGCGGTTAGGTGTTTAATTCCTCGCGTTTTATTCCCGCTTTTTTCTCTTACAAATTTATGAAGATATTTTCTTTTTGCAAATGCGAATTGCTTAGATGCACATTACATGTCTTTATGTACGAAAAACTAGTTCGATAAACACTAAAAACTCGGAGACCTGGGAGAGTTCTACGTTCTCACAGAACGTTTTGCAAAGCATAACGTCGGCTCGTGTTTCGTACATTAATTAAATAAATCAGCAAAAAATAAAATCGATGAAACTTTGATGGTGAAGTTTACGTTCCTCAATTTTTATACAATAATTATGAAGGAAATGCAGATACGTGGATTTCTGCTGCTCGAGTTCGTTCTCATTCTCGTGTAATAATTCTAATGAACATAGATACACATCTTTCACTATTTATAAGGGAACATTTGTATGGATGCTCCGAGTGGTTAGTCAAAAACAGAACACCTAATTATTTCTTTTGGCTTTAAGAATGGGAAAAAAGGTTTTGGATAAATATTAGCTACTTCTAATGAGACGAGAACCTCAATTTGTTAAGAAGTCTTTTTCTCAAAGATACAAGATTGTCGTTAATTTTTTCATTTGTAACTTAAATTTTCTTTTCGTGTAATTTATGCGATTATAATAATTAATTTAGACATACAACCAATTATATTGAATTTTACGATAGATTTTCAAACGTATATCGTATTCATTTTGTTTAAAATTAATACTGTGAGAATTATTATGCGTTTGAAAATTGCTATTTTATAGACGTACTATACTTAATTAATTTAAACATAATACATATATATATATATATATATATATATATATATATATATATATATATATATATATATATATATGCAAAGGGAATAAAAAATAGCATAAACATGATATAATTCACGCTATGCAATTACTAATTTCAAATCTTTGAAATCCACTTTAAAGAATAATTATTATAAACAAATAAATATAGCATTACTTGCCAGGTTCGTAAACAGTTGTTCTGCTAATCGTTCAAGAACCGAGAAGGCAAATTATAGGAGATATTTATGGCTAATTATAGTCAATTAAAATACGAAAAACACACGTCGGACAAATATTGCTGCTTTCTTCTTATTTCCAAAAAAATGATCCTCGTACACTCACACCCTAGCCGCGCTACTGCGTGTCTCTTAACTTTCACATTCGTGTAATTACTGCAGATTCAGCATTGTAACTCATAATATACAGCAATCTAATCTACCACAAAAATACCTCTTCTCGCAATTCCCAAAAAAAACAACAACAACGGAAATCATGCAACTTTTCTCTAAAGCATCTCCAACAACGAAACAGATAATTACGTATTTCGTTTTGTTTTCAGAGAGTCTACCTCATAAATTACACAGAAACAAAAAAAGTATGGCCACACATAAATCAACGTTTCCGTTCGTAAATCGTCAAAGTTTCGTATCAAGCGCAAGCATCGCGTAACTAAGGGCTTGTTTCATGGATTCGAGGCAGTTTCATTCACTTGGCGCAATGTTCGCCGGCCGGTTGCGTAACTCTCCGCCTCTCTCGTCAACCCCAACCTGCTTTTTGCGGGCGCCGTCGCAGAGACCGCATGTACATGTTAATCGAGCCTCGCCAGTTGCACTTCGCTCTGGGCTCAAGATTAAGGACACAGTTATGCAAGATGAGAGTTATTCAGATAAGCGAATATCGAGTGACCCACCCCCTCCCCCGTCCGAGCGTGTTACGCACGGATGCGATACGGTTCCATCGACGGATCAACCGAGGAACATTTGTTCGATAGAGAAGAAGAAATGGAAAAAAGAACGGTTTCATACCGTTGGATGTTGAATGTACGATATGTATCCAAAGATATGAGCAAAGATACAAAAGAGGAATTTTTAATATACCATGTTATAGAATGACGCTACAGAATATACCCTTTCAGAAATTGAATAATTATTTGCCGAAGGCGTACGTAGACTATTATTTTAGCGCAGAATAATTTTTTATTTCATCCGCGTGTATTATAACATAATTTGTTGTGTAACGTACCTAAATAAAAGTTGTATCAATGTGTATATCAAGAGCGTTTTTAGACCCCGGGTCGTCATAGTGCAAGAGTTAGTGGTAAGTTAGAAGAAAGTAATATTTGATATTTTGTGTACTTCGTTAGCAATTGGTCGTGATGCAGAGGGTATTCGTTACAAGAGAAATGGTTATTAAAAAATTTTTTTTAAATATTGTACCAAATTGGTTACTTTAAGTCTAGTAATCATGAAATACTAAGAATTACTATAAGATAGTATTGTACAACGTTTTGTTTCTGACTTAAAAAAAAAAAAGCAATTTACTGGTACTGATAAGAACGATAATCTTAAACTAAAGTTTGAATTAGTATCAGAAGATCTTTTAAATCTCGTAAAAAATACTATTCAAGTTAATTGTTTTAAATATAACTTTCGTATAGTCCTCATAAATAGTTGCATAATGATATTAGTTTTTGAACCTAATGTTTTAAACGAATACAAAAAAATTACAGCACAATTGAGAAGAAATAAAACGGTTTATACATTTTATAACGTTAAATAAAACATATCCCTTTAGAAAAATAATACCAAACGCAGAACAAACTCTGTTGTATCTTTTCTTAATCAATGAAAACTTGTTAAAAGTAATCGCAACCTTTTTTTGTAATATGTGAATCATCCATAAATAAAGATGTATAATGACCATAAATCATTTTTCAATGTGCTGATTATAAGGAGGAACAATTTTATTTTATCTAGACAAATATCATGTTTTTATTTTGTAATTTCTTATAAGAAAAAATTACATAATGATAAAAATATGTCATTTAGTACGTTAAAAATTTAGTATAATATTTAACATTTAATAAATCCCCTCTTAATTTTACTCATATTTATTTATATTAATTTTGTTACTGTAGCTATTTATATTTCCATTTCTCTGTAAAAAAAAAAAAAAAAAAAGGTATGGTTATAATTATTCCCTTATATACCGCTAACTTTGATAAATTTTTTCTTTCAATGAGATCACACGTATTCCGTACTATGAAAAGGTTAATAGAGTGTACGGCACCTGCCGGGATCTAAAATTATGCTTATCACTTACTTTTTTGTTAGGTCAGTTCTCGGAAAATTACAATCGCGTGAGTCAGTTTAATACGTTTCACCCACGACCCATGTTACCTGCCGGAAGTGAACTTCTTTTTTTCCCGCATGGTATACTAAAATAAAGCGATCCAATAAAACCGTACGACAGTTTTATACGTATCGAAAACGTCAGAATGCAACATTCTCAATCCATTCGCTGCCATTGTCAAAGCATTGTCGATTCAAGATGTCGACAACGTGTCGGTCACCACCACACGTTCGCTATGGCATTAGTCGATACCATCGTGTAATTGTTGGCTACCATCACGACTCCTCTGTTGAACATGGAAAACGGCTTGTGTCTGTCTCGTGTGGTTTAGATTACGAATCGCTGGTACCGGTGTGCTCTTTACGATTTTTGGGGCAGCAACGAATGTGTTAAGCGTGTTTTCAAGTTCTGCACTCGAGGAACGTTAAATTTTATACAGAACGTGTCGTGACTTCCATAACACAAAGTAGACCTTGAGGCATGGAATTCATTATACTTTGTCTTCGTAAATACGAAAACATTCCTCCGTATAAAACAACCGTCAGTTCCTGATTAGTAATAAAAAGTATTCGCGTCGAACACACGGACGCAGTCGCATCTCATTCTATAAAATATTCTATCTCACAACCACCGTTTCGTCATTAATCTGCCAGCACGGTTGCAATCCGTTTCACGTTGTTGTGCTCGAGAACCGAAAAATCTACGAAATAATCTCAAAGCTTGTCGTCACGAGTTCTGCATAGCTTGTACATTCTATGCGTCTTGCTGGCTAAGAACGTCGAGCTGGTAAAGCGTTCGACAATCGTTCGAAACACGATTAATCAGAGCNAGAGGATAAGCTTACCTATCACAGGACTGAAGTCGATACACGGATATACATATAAGCGATAACGAGTACGACCTTGCATGTGCTTACGCCGAACGATTAAGCCTGAGGACTCGTTATACGAATAGGTACATGACAACGATACTGGCCTTGCCGCTCATGCCTGGTCATCAACGAGCAAGAAAAGACGTATCTTGGGTCAACAAAAGAATCCAATGAACTCTGAAGTGAAAGAATCTAGTGCACGAGAAATAATGTTGCTTAACTGTTTCGAGACATATTTTTGTAAACTATATTCCCTTTTCGTAACACTAATGCAGCAGAAAGTTGGTTACATTGCGTGTTCTTCGAAAATAACTTTTCAAATGGCGGTCCTAAAATCCAAGGTTAGAAGCAATGCAATGCTATAAACGAACCCGTTTGTAATTCAATTCGAAAACTATTGCGCTTTATGAAGGAAATTCTTGGCAATGCAGGCAAGAATTTTTTTTATTATTATTATTATTATTATTATTATTATTATTATTATTATAGGTATTTGGAATGAATGGTATCTACTTACAGTTCGATGGTATTTTTATACGTATATACGAAATTGATAGAGATAATTTTGAATGTGTTGTGATTGTTCTTTCTGTTGGAATGATTTTAAACAAAAATTTGATTAAAAACAATTTTATAAAAAGTCACTTAGCGACTAAAAATGACCAATGAATTTACAGAATGAAAGATCAGAAACATAGATGACCTCTGGTATTCTTCTTGAATTAACTCTTTGCACTCGAAAGACACATTTTTGCGATAATTGTCCCGAGGAACAGAGAATGGATTTTGACGAGTGCTTTCTAAAATATTGCACGAATCAAAGTTATCAAGCTTAAGATTCAATATTGAGTCTTGTATAATGTAAAGATACGCGAAAAGTTGAAATAAAATAATTATATTATACGCGATTCGGGTCGCTGCATTAATCCAAGCGGTTAGTGAGAGTCACCTCTCGAGTGCAAAGGGTTAAGTTTGACAAGTTGCATAAATGTATACTCGCTTAATTAGAACTATTAAAATAGACACAGCAAGTTTAAATATTTTAACATACTGTAAACATTCGGTAAATCTGATATTTTTCTTTTTGTACCATTTCATACCGAATAACACTTAATTTTTATGTCTTATTGCTTTAAAAGTATTATTCACTAATAATACAAACTTCATTTCCAAATTTTATGTCATTATTCCTTATACGATGATAATTTTTACTAATTTTGTTTTCGAAATCCTACCAGAAATATCTTAGAAAAATAAATTAACTCGATATTCAAGCTGCTAATATTTTGGCAATTTATTTACTCAAGAATCCTCAATTTATTTAATACATCGTTTCATTTGTACTAAAAATACATTGCCATACTCACATTTGTAAAGACTAAAATTAGTTGACCTTTCTTAACTTTAACTTCGTACACGAAGAAAGTTTTTGATGAATGAGAAAAGAGACTATAGCTGAGAAACAAGTATAATTGAGAATATAGTAGGAACTAATGATTGCTGCGAATAAACTGCTCTGTATCAGTGCAATACCGTAATAATGAAATAGAATAGTAAAGTGACAAACGAGTAAAATAAGACTAACATGTCCAGGTAAATAACTTTCGGGTCNGCATTAATCCAAGCGGTTAGTGAGAGTCACCTCTCGAGTGCAAAGGGTTAAGTTTGACAAGTTGCATAAATGTATACTCGCTTAATTAGAACTATTAAAATAGACACAGCAAGTCTAAATATTTTAACATACTGTAAACATTCGGTAAATCTGATATTTTTCTTTTTGTACCATTTCATACCGAATAACACTTAATTTTTATGTCTTATTGCTTTAAAAGTATTATTCACTAATAATACAAACTTCATTTCCAAATTTTATGTCATTATTCCTTATACGATGATAATTTTTACTAATTTTCTTTTCGAAATCCTACCAGAAATATCTTAGAAAAATAAATTAACTCGATATTCAAGCTGCTAATATTTTGGCAATTTATTTACTCAAGAATCCTCAATTTATTTAATACATCGTTTCATTTGTACTAAAAATACATTGCCATACTCACATTTGTAAAGACTAAAATTAGTTGACCTTTCTTAACTTTAACTTCGTACACGAAGAAAGTTTTTGATGAATGAGAAAAGAGACTATAGCTGAAGAAACAAGTATAATTGAGAATATAGTAGGAACTAATGATTGCTGCGAATAAACTGCTCTGTATCAGTGGAGTACCGTAATAATGAAATAGAATAGTAAAGTGATAAACGAGTAAAATAAGACTAACATGTCCAGGTAAATAACTTTCGGGTCGCAACGATCTAGCATTATACACAGAGTATTAAGAAACGATTCAGTTAACAGGTTAAGCAGAGTTCCTTCGATTGTCAATATGATAAAAGATTCATTATCCCAACCCAACTTTGCCATCCGCATTTAAGGATTTATCGATTTAGTAATCTCAACTTCCTATTATCTAAGAAAATATCAGCAGACGCGACACGAAACGTCGACGCCTGTACGAAACGTTTGGTAGAAGTCGAAGAAGCAGATCGGAGAAGACGCGAGGCGAGCAGGAACTGTTATTAAGGCGCGCGCGAATAAAAGCAAACGCGCGGGTTACATAACCGGGAACGATACAGCGTCGCGTGGGTAACTAAAAATCATTAAAGAAATCTACGTCATTCCTAGAATCAACAATTTCGCTACGCTATCGCACGGTCCGATCACGGTTCGGAATCGACGCACAACGCTTCCACGCGTCGAAACGCCCACTCCTGCCCGCTCGGGACGATGCGCTAATTTTGAAAGCGTCGTAACCGCTTCCACGGTGAACTTTGAAGCGAAAACAAAAATCGTCAATGCAATCGTTACGCCGCTATCTTGGTTTCGTATGATACTCGATTATTTCTAATGCGTGTACGTGGGTGCAATGCCGGTTCTATAAGACGTATTCTTCATATTGGGAATATTCAACTCTGCTTCGGGCTGTTTTTAGTATCCGTATCTGTCAAAGTTAGATATTTACAGATTGGATAGCACGAATGTAGGAACAATGTTCGTTCAATGTCACAATATCAAATATTCATATACAAGTACCAATATTTTAACCTTGCTTGTGTGTTTTATTTCCGATTTCAGCCATGAAGTAGTCGTTGGCTAATATTCGATCCTTGTATCAAAACACATAAGTGTGGTTACAGTATTCGGTATTCGTGTAAAACGGTGAGTACCGTTCCAACTGAACTCGATGAATTAACGCGAATCGAAGTATACAAATATTTGTCGATCTTGAAAAATAAAAGGGATGCAAAAAATACGATTTACAAATTCGTATAGACCACGTTCAACGTACAATCGTTCACAAAAATATTCCACGAGAAATATTTGAAAAAATTAGCGAATATTCGTTAAGGCACGCGTGGAATTGGCATAACAGTCTGCCTGTGTGACATACACGCATGAGAAGAGGGATCATCTCTCGTTCGCTCTTTCCCTCGATGCCTCGCGGTCGATGATCAAGTAGCGCGCGTACGTGTGTAGGTTCGCATGTGCGTAATAATGCGCAGCAGCAGAAATGCTGTTGACCTTGCGTTAAAAGCGCTGTCGAATCGGTGTTCAGCGATCTCCCAGTCTGTCGCGTTTTGCACGAATGCCAAAATTCTTCGGCAAGGATATAAACGGTTAACGCATCAAGCAACGTCTTAATGCAGGGAAACGATAGACTCGAGAGCATTAATAGTATTGATAGAACCAAGTATAGTAACGTGTACGGAGTTTCTACTAGGATTCATAAAGGTGAGATGTTAATAGGTACGCGTTCAATAAGACATTCCTACGAAACAAGACGAGAGTAAATTTCACGATCCGTGTAGCGGATATTAACGACAGGAGAACGTGCGTGAAAAAATGTTTGGAATTCGCAACGACACTATCGTATGCCAAGCAACATATTTGCGTAAAATATGATATTATTAGAAACAAGTGCGCAGTTTTCCTACCTTTTGCTTAGGGTCAGTCATTTAATCGATTCTCGTAGAATACTGCTTCGAAGCGTGTCTGCGGTAGGCCTTTAAAGTATATAAAGGGGAGATACTCTTGAAAACAACCATATAGAGTATACCTTTAAAACGTAATCCTTCTAAAAACGAATCTACTTCCAGATATGACTCAGTTTCGTCGGACTAGGTTAAAACGAAACTTTTTAACTACGAAAACTTCCGTTGCTATATCACAACGAATAATTTAAGATCAATGTCACGGTGTCGTGAGTATTTTGTTCTTTGGAATATGGAATACTTCTGAAATGTTACCTCAACCTTAAGGTCTATTAAAGAGCGCTGTGCACTGCTTTTTCCCTATTAGTAACCCGAAGTGATCTGACAACTTAAGAAAATCTGCACCGGCACGCTTTACTTGTACATTCAACAGGGTAAAGGCGAAATTCGAGGAAAACAGAAATGTCACGGCACCTCTATAAATCGACGCCTTCAGAGCCGGATATGAACGTTTATCGGATACGATACGCCTCGCGAGGTCTGTTTGGCACAGTTGGCCTTTGTGTAACGTTTTTTAAACTTGAAATGTTCTTATTACGAGCAGTATTGTGCAAACTGTTGAATGTAATGCATTAATGTGACTTTTGTGGCAATTTTATAATCTTACTGTTTAAGAAAGAAGTTACAAATATATTTGAAATGAACCGACAGGAAATTTACATTTTATTTAAAGAATGCAACGAACAATGTATTACACGCGTATCGTTTACTCGGCAAGTGTTGTCACGTTCCTTGGTTAATAATTATAAATATTGAATTATGTTTAAGGTTGTGAATTGTTATGAAATAATTTTTTATTCGTCAAATTAAAAAGAAATATCAATACGTTTTATCATGAAAGCTATGCAAATATGCAAATATTTGTCTATTTACAAATATCAAGCTTAGCAATTTAGAAATAAATGGTTTGAAGTGAAATTACAACAAAATTAAGTTAAATACATAATTCGATAAAATACAGATACCTGAGTGTGTTACACTCAACAATTTATAAAAAATAAAATGACTGCCTCTTACTTCAACATTTAGTAATCTCACAAAAGGCGTCTAAAAAAAGCGTATACCAAAAATCAAATACTAGTACGGACTAATATTTTCCAATTTCTATGCCAGCATTACTTTTTCCATCGGTAGTTCACCACGACTTCCGTCATTGCATCAAAAGATTCCAAGGTAGAAGTACGTGTCGCGAAATAAATCACTATTTCCAGAAAATTCCATGGGACCTGAAGAACGATGGTGAACCTAGTCGATTAAAAAACGGCGAAATTTTCGCGATGGTTGCCCCTTTGCTCTCTTGCCGATGGAGTAAGTGTGTCACGGCCAGCCGGTAGTAGGAACGACGTTCGTTCAGTCGAGCCAGGAAAGCTTCTGTACCAATATATACGACCGAAAGGTGAGTGTACAGCAAAATGCTGCCTTTGTACATGTACACCGAACCTCTGGATGTGTGTGCGGAGACACACACGCGACCAACTATTCTATATAGAAGCAATACATAGCAAAAGCCGTTGCAGGTGGAGGAGGTTATTACGATCATCGCCTCTCTCTGTCTCCTTTTCCTTCTCTCGCTACATCGTCGGTCCATCTCTCTTGCTTGTTTCTCGACTCGCTCTCTGAATGTGCCAGACTCATTTAACCTTTACGAGCTAGAGTACGATAGAGAGAGAAAGAAGAGAGGACTCTATACGGGGGACTACCATCGCGAAAGGATCGGTCGTCGTTGAGAGTTGACCCTAGTCGTCGCATAGGCGTAAAGCATTTCTAATTTAGCGAATTAGAAATCTCTATGCTCTGCCTCTTTGTACCAACTCGGAAAGACCGTGCACGCACGAGCTACGAAAATGGCGAAAATGGCGAAAATGGCGAAAATGGCGAAAATGGCGAAAATGGGCAAAGAGAAACCTGGGTTATTTATGTAGGTGATACGTGATCGGAAACACAGTAGATCTAACGTAAATTAAAGGTAGCGTAAATGAAATTCAGACGTTGTATAGTATAATAGGATTGTCTCTTTGACTTGCATTTTATTTGTCCGGTGGTCAGGAACAATCGAGATAGTCGAATTCAGAATAGAGAGTTTATAACGAAGAAGCAATACGAAAGTTATACATTTCTAGAGCCTCAACTTCCTGTTGCTCAACAAATGCTTTTGTTGAACCCATCTTGAGCTTATTGGGGAAAGAAAAATCGGAGAATTCACATGGGGAAAAGTGGTTGACGATTAATTCAACTTTATCATTTAGCAATCGGCTTCCTACACACGTCAGCCTTTTCCAACTCGAACAAGGATACCATGCTGAGAGTTTCTCTCGTTAGAGGTATACTGGCTCAGGCGACACGGTAGTCCTACACCGGCGCTCCTTATGAATATTTATTGTTCGAGGGCCCGGTTGTACACTTTCTTCCGTATCCGCGAGGTTATTCCGCAGCAGCCACTCGATCATACGTGCACGCCTTGTTCTGTTTGTTGGTTTCTCCGCGTACAAAGAGACCTCGACAACGAGGAGGTGAACGAGGCAGCAGCAGCGTGCGGAGGTGGTAGAGGCACTGGCAAAGGAGTCGTTGAACTACAAAACAACAGACGTAGACGACCGGCCTAAAAACGCTGCAGGAAGAGGCGGCCTCTCGATTTGTCTCGCTTCGTGCCTGCTAATTGCTGCTTGCTTTTTTAACCTCGAATGTCCTTCTTCCTCATTGGCCGATTGAACGATGGAATGTACTGAACTCGATGAAATGCTGATGTTCGAAAACTAATATAATTATTAACGTAAGATGACCAAAAAGTAAATAAAAAATTTACATTGCACGCTTTTAATGTCACTGTTATTATTATTTACTATTTCAGTATCTTATAAAAAGACTCGTAAAACGTTTCCTACGGTAATAAATGTGTCGATCATCCTTTTATAGATATCCTTGAATAATTGTCGATTTCTGTAATATATTCATTCGGAGGACATACCTGAACGTTACGTAAACTCAAACAAAGGATCAAAGAGATTACATTGGAAACAGAGTTAAGGACTAAAATATTCATAGTCCTGAACGAATCAATTCGATGTATATTTCAAGTTTCTTTGTCTGCTTTTGCGAGTAATTATTTTTAAATTTCGAGACATGTGAACTTTTGTACACCAGGTTATCGGTACGAATTTAATAAATCATCCCTTATCGTACGCACCTCCGTCTTTATAATATTGCTGTATATAAATTAACGAAACAGAAATAAATTGGAGGAAATATTGGCAAGAAGAATCGTAAGTTGGGACAGCTGAATCGTACCGAGCTTCGTTTTGCCAGGCCTCGGTGCTTTCGTACACTTTTATTTCGAGCATTGTCATTTATGAATGACAACTAAGAAACAGCTGAGTTTCCACGGCGACCGGTACCTACATGCGTCGAGAAGCGTGGGCTGTCTTACCTCGCTTTCTCTAAACATGCAAACACATGCTCGTAATTGCGAAACTTCTGAATGAATCTAGATTCCTTGACGAAATTGTGTAACCCCCGTCGTACGAAGCAGCAAAAACAAATCGATCCTCGAACAAAAAAGTCCTATCCGTGGAAATGATTGAAACAGAATATTCCTCAGCCTTTGAAGCAAAATATTGTCATTTCGTGTTACATCAACGCTAAAAAATAATCGCGTATTGTAGTTCATACGTGTGCTAGTTTCGATCGTGCTACAAGGCTAACGCCTGACATCGTATTCGCGTTTTGCATTCGAACAGACAATAAAAACGCATAAATGGGAACACTGCAACTGCTGGTCGATGGAGGAATGCAACGTCTCTAGACCATTGTTCCATTAATATGCGAAGAAACGTAATATAGCCTCGCGTCCTCGATAGAAAATCGATGCTTCGCAATCTATGTTTAACCGTGATAATTTCGTCTACAATTTCGAATGCACCTGCTAACAGTTTTGTTTCCGTTGCATAATGTTAACCTTTAACCGGTTAGTGACGCACTTGCGATCGCCTCGGTTTCTAGCATTTCAAATAGAAACGGAAACATCGAGTTTTCGAGCAGCAACAATGCTTTCATTTTTTTCATCATCTTTCCTCCCAATACCAATTCTATTCCAAACTTTTATTGCAAAGATAAAAATTTCTACAACTATATATATCTTACCTACGGTTTTCTTCTGACAATTTCTAGTTACCATCCAATCTCTAATAGAGCTCTCTAAGGTTTGTTAGCGACGTTTTCCTTGTTTTTACACGCTTTCTCTCGCGGCAGTTTGTTCCACTTTGGTACAGCATCTTTTGTATAGACAGATTATGCAAAGAACTTTCCAAGCACAAAACAAACAGAATGCACGTCGACTGACAAAAAAAAGAAAAAAAAAAAAAAAAAGGATCAAGAAATCGACACTGGTTCACCGAACGTTTATAGGGGCATAATAAAACCAACGTAATGCTTCGATTAAACTCTGCTTTCGTTGGACATTATAGTAAGTACAAAAATCGTACTCTCTCGAAACGAAACGCACGTGATTTTCTCCGTCCTAGAAATGATCCTGATTAAAATAGTGACGCAACTAGCGCGTGTGCATCGCAAATGACCTATCAGATTATTTCTATTTCATTCCGCTGTCATCCGTATCCGTGCACATTTTCTTCTACAACGAAACTCCATTTTTACCAAGTTTTATTCGATGATTTCACGCACCAGTGGAATCGTGTATTTCGAAAATGCTCGATACAAACGCTTTCATCGATACGAGAACACTGACACGATCTTAATCTTTGATTTTATTAATTCATACGCGACAGTTTATCGTACCGAGTGTTACGACGAAAATCGTCACGATCTACGAGAGATAACCTGGCCTGAAAATTTTTAACTCCAAGTTGGTCGAGACAGAAAAGAAAATTTCATTATTACGCTAGATGTTCGGCGCGCGCGATGCGATATTTTCACGAGTGAGCGGCCATTCCACGAAGCCCCATTTTCGAGGAGTTCTCGCTATAAGGTGGTTTTCTCGAACGTTAGACACATATACGTGTATATACACTATATGGACAAGGGGTTGCAATGCCTCGTGTGACGCAGTAGCAAGCCGAAGGGTGGGAGTCCTAGCGTGTATGTACGCCTTTTCCCTTCCGTATATAATGCTTCCTCCTCTTGTCCTCTCCCCCGACCACCCACCTTCTGACTCTCCCCATCGCCACTATTCTCCCCACCGATATTCACTCCCGGCGCCCCTCGGTGTATCCCGGCGACGTTGCCGGGTGTTACATAATAGCCGTGCGCCGTTGCCAGCTTTCTACGGGCGACATGCAACGTTGCCAACTCGAATCGGTGTACCATGTCGGTCTGCCTGGCCTGCCTGTTTGCCTGCTTCGCCTGCTTGCTTGCCTTACCTACCCACCGGTCTGGCTAAGCTCAGGCCAAACCCGTATCCAAGATCTTCGGACACGGACTCGGAAGCTTGTAATTAAACGGAGCTTCGTAAAATTGGGAGGAATAAAGTAACGAGGAATAACTTCCACCTATGATGCGTGCATTTAATATCGTTCCAACTTGGTATTAATAGCGGTTCTACGTTCGAGGAATTTACTACAGAAAGAGCAGCTGCTACCAGAAGGATTAGAGGCAGCTTCGATAGGGTATCGACGCTAGATGCGCTGAACTTGAAGAATGTACCGCAATAGAACCCTATGTTGCGCGAATCTTTATCCGAGAGAACACTTGTTACAGTTCCAGGGTTAAACACGTTTTATTGTATATTTTGGTGGAACGCGTTGGCTTTTACCGGGAGATACGTTTAGATGCATTTATCGATCAACTATTTATACATGCTTGCGAAAAGTCGATGTCGAGACGCATGCTTTTACCGGCAAAGCGGTGTTGCCTGAATTTGACCGATCTATTATGGCAATTCCCTTTGTCTCTGAGAACTTGGGCCCTACCCTAGTTCGGATATCTTGGGCTGGTTCCGGATCTCAGATTACCAGGCCCCTGGAGGCGTTTCAAGTGGAGCCTCGCTCTACTTATTCCATGCTTGAAAAATATCAACCGAATGTGGTGAGAAAGATTCCTTTGTTCTTTCCTTATATATTAACCTCGTGACTCCGTTACGCATTAATTTTGCATTTGATCTATTATACGAGAAATATAACTATTTGTAAATTTTAGTTCCATCCCGTTATTCTCATAGATAAAGTACAAAACATTCGTAATATTATTAAATAGAGCGTAGGATATAAGGAAATGTTAAATTAATTGTGAAATTAAATTTTAAACATGTATGTATTTATTTGTTTAAAGACGCCTAATTTTGTTCTATAATATATGACTTTTGTAAGGAAATGTTTAGTCAAAATTGAACGAACACAAGGAAACATTCTCTTATTAACAAGAAAGCTGTTATTTTTTTTTTCTACGTTATCTTAATACATTCAACGCTCAAACTATAAGCTTATATATCTTACACAGGTTATTAAATTTTCATTTTAATTTATTGCTCTTTATACGTATACCCAATAAATTATTCACGAATATATTTCATAACATTTTATAGCAACCGGTACATTAATTACGTAATACAAATAAACGTCCTATAATCAGCATTAACAAACTTGTAAAATCCGCAAGTTCTATGAAAACAAAGAAAACGAAAATACATATGTTTGTAACAAAAATACGATAACTTAAATATTCTGAACACGTAGCATATTTGGTACAATTATGTCGGCACGGGGGGCTGTGAAGAGGGATTATTTTTGAATCCGAAAGGTAGGGCCTTGAAATCTATAAAAACGCACGTTCTAACTGGCCCCAAGAGGAAGCAACGTTGCCAATTTCGTTGAGGTGTACGCCACCGGCAACGTCGCTGCAAACTCTATCGATTCCAGATCTACAATTTCTCGCGAGCCCTATGGGTCACTCGAGCACGTTTCCATGGCATGCTACGTGACTGCAAAAACCATCACGTCCATTGCCAAAAGTTACGATGAAAATAAAAGAATTATCATATCCCATCCGGGTATTTATCTCACGAGAATACCTGTAATTTCACGTCGAATCCGCCGTCACCGTTTCCAACTTCGTATAGCGTTCTATTATTGTAATATTAAACAACGGAACAAAACGCACTACACTGTGTAAGGGGAAGAGAAAAAGAAAGTTCTGCGCGCAGGTGTTTCGGCTACACAACAACTTTTGGAAGAGCTACGAGGGTACAGAGCTGTAAAAGATAACCAGTAGCCAAGAGGGTGAAACAAGCAAAAAATGGCCGCGGGAAGATCTACGACGAAAATACATATTACGGTAACTCGCAGAATTTTTGAATGTAAAAAAGGCACTGCGAATATTTCTTGCACGATGTTTTTTGTACAATATATCTTTTTTTATATTGTAAATATGAGGATCGTTCAATTTAATTACCATTAATTTGTTATCGTTTATCGATATTTTTATCATGAAACGTGATTATAAAGGAAATGTAAAGCAATGCTAAAAATATTTTGTACCGTTATTTGTGAATGTTGCATACTTCAAAGAAAAATGGGGGCACTCACGTTTAACAACTATTAAACAGGGTCACTGAACGGTATACTTGCTCCATTCGATTTTATGCTACTGAGCGACGCGTGAACAAAGGAGAACGATTTACGGAGGATTCTTGAAATATAATTTTTAATTAAGAAATAGTTCTCTAACACTGTGATTAATATCATCGATCGACAAAGTAATAAATTAAAATGTATCGAAAAAGAAACAACCTTGCGTTATAATATATTTATTTATTTGCACTTCTAGAAATTACACTCGTCTTAAAAAAAATTCCATTTGCGTATTAGAAAACACTATCTTAGAAATTTCTAGAATTTAAATAAATATAACTGCGATTGTATCAAATTTATTACAAACTTTCGCTGAGAAAATTTTCTAAAAAATGCCAATTTTTAGTTTGTTTATTACAAAAATGATTTATTGGATTTCAGATTAAAAACTTTAATATGTAATAGTATACTTTTAAATCTACTATAAAAACTGATTTCTGTGCTGATAATTCAAAATACACATTACACGTATCAAATTTATTTTGTTGAAATTAATCAAACTTCAATGCTGTATTTAAATGAAATACTTATTTGGACAGTGTTTAGAAAAAAATATCACGTTCTTTTCCATTCCTAAATTTTCAATACGATATAATATCTAATTAGCCGATGGAACAACGACGTATCAAAATAATGAAAATATAATAAACAAGAAAGCGTTGGGAGTCACTATAGGTTTCGGTCAATGTTTTTGGAACGAGTCGAACGTCGTCCACCTCCTTCCTGAACTCGGCATCTTAGCCGGTGAAAGTCAGTCGTGTGTTGTATGTGGCCAAGAGCCCTTGGAGGAGAACATACGAGTCGTATACATGTACACGTAGATATACGTATACGTACACATGTACATCTATACACGTACAATATGCATATCCTGGCATTATGCAGGGGCATGCATAGACTGCATTATTGTATAAGTATCATATACACTTGACGCAATATAAATTATTCCAACTGATAACGAGTATCGAATGATTTTGTTTCAAATCATACTGAGAATGACTATAGTATGACAATTATAACATGTCTGAAAAATTATCATAAAATATAAAAAAAGGATCGTTAAAAGTTTTCTCGATAAAATTTGCACATAGAACTGGAAGCGAGTATATCAAAAGAAAATAGTATACACGAAGTTAGACTGTGATACTGTTTCCAAGATATTCTTACTTTATTTCACGTTCCTAAATTTTGAATAATAAATACACTGTATACGTTATAGTTTTTATCCTTCACTTACGAACCTACGTATCTAACGACAAAGTAATGGTGTATAGAACACTATCGCAGTTTGGTGGATAACTGTCACAAGTTACCGTAATTTCTTGAAAACAGACAAATTTCGCCGACACTTTGAAACAAAAAAACTATATCAAGATCGTCTGAACGGCGGACGAGCGAACAACCTGTGTACTAGTTCGCAGAACGATGATCGAAGCAAGTATACGGAGTGTTCCGTTTACCAAGCTGCCAACAACTCAGTCGCTTTGCTGTACGAAAGGATAAAAAGATGCGACATTGCCGGGCCGACTATACGTAAACGACCAGCGCGGACGTGGCAACGTCGCGAAACGAGAGACACGCTGTGAGACACGAAGGAGAAGGCAACGTAGTCGTTTCGGTTTGAAACGCAATGCCGGCCGCTTGCCAGATACCGTAACAGGGTCGACGGATGAAGAAATTTGGCGGTATCGGCTTCTTCGCGCAGGTGTTCTCGAGAAGACCTCAATGTCTGAAATCCCAAAACTCTTTTGCGGCAAAACGTCACAACTCCCGAGGGATTTACGTTGTGGTTTTGTACTCAGAATGTCCTTAGCATGAATTCCTGCTTATTGACACTTTATGCATGAATATTAACGCGAATACTACCAAGGGAATATTACGTATTTCTAACATTCCGAGAAAAACGAGAACGATTGAAACAAGTATCCTTTTAATCGAGATTAAAACACAGAAACAGAGTTGGACGCATGCAAGGTTCGAGCAACGCAAGAGAATATAACGAAAAGGATAAACACGCGAGAACACGTTAAGATCAAAAATAAAATTCCGCGAGGGTTTTCGCAAATAATAATTTATGGGGTCCACAACGCAATTAACCACGTCCCAGAGGCGCAATGCGTCAAGAGAACGTTCCGATTAATTGTGCGATCTTCGACCTCTCTTGTGTTCATTTACATTTACGTCGAGCTGACACCAACCGAAAGAGTCTCGCGTTGATTTTTAGGAAGAAACCGATTCAACCGAATCTAGAGTTATTTAAAAAAATATCCTTACTATTACGTTCTCAAGTTATACGGTCGCATTAAATTTGCATTATCGGCAAATCGCTCTTCGCATATATCGCGAGAAACAATTGGTTTTCGAATTATTATGCAAAATAAATGATTCATTTACGGCATGCTTGGTCGAAAAACAAGAATTTCGATTGGTGCTATAAGGAAGAAATACCTACACAGGAAAGCGAGTTCCCGTGTATATAGATGCTATGTAACTTGGATACATATTTGTGACAGCTCCTATATCACCGTAGGTGCTCTCTAACACATGAAAATACGTGTGACTGGAGGTTGTCGGAGAGTCGAAGGTTTTCGGATGGGTGACGTCGAGTGGAACATGAGGACGAGGCGCAGAGGAAAAGTGGGGTGAGCACGGGGTGTAGGGGCGCGGTAGGGTATGGGGTGGGGAGAGATGGGGCAGAGTTGGGCTGAAGAAGGGGAGGTGGTCGACCACGCGCGATCAATATAACAAAATACGCCGGCAACCAGCGCATACATACATGACGCGTGCGCGCACACACGTGCATGCTCAAGCATTCTGTCAATACGCCGACCTATACACGCATGCACGCACACACGCGCGTACAAATTGTAAATATAATGTAAACGTTCATACGATCTCACAAGTTGGGTATGCATGAATGTATATACGAAAGCTGCGCATACTTTTACCTCTGTGCGACCACAAATTGCAAACGCGATACATGTGCATATTACTTGTGCACAACTACGTATACGTGTGCACACTCGATGGATACAGTTATATCTCGCGTGTAGCAAACGAAGAGAAATTTTGAAGGTATATCATGTACCATGCGTGTATGTGCGAGGGAAATGAACGTTTCGATAAATGCGTATAAGAATGTAGCGGACATGAGTTTTAAAACACATACTCTGCATCGAGTTCTTGGACTTCACGAATCGTTCGTACGAGAAAATGGTTCAAGGTACGTACAAAATTTGAAAGATTTCTTATTTTTGTAAATACCATTGCAAAGTACGATCGACTTATAAAACTCTTTTCGCGAAGACTGAACGCGACAAAATTTTAAGCATTTAAGTTATTATGTACATGGGAACATGTTTTGTATACACGTAAATATTTAAAACAAAAAAATGAAGAAAACATTCCTATTCTTTCAACGATATTAAGCACCTCAAATAATATAAGAACACAAATATTATCGTTTTGTTTTGAATATCGAATTTGACTACGTGTAATATCACGTAATGTACGAAGTTCGGAAGAAAGTTGTGATCTGCTGTTACGAAAAATCGATTTCCTCGAATAATTCAGTTTAATAAGAGAGTGTAATTGCTGTTGACGTTTAAGTTTCCAAGCATTTTTCAGTTAAGCTGCTGCTAATACTTGTGTACTTTTAATAAAGTACTTTGCGAATAAAAATAAACATTTTATCAATACAAAAGAGAAATTTTATAGTACAATATACGTTTTTTAATTATTTTATGTAACGCAAAAACACATATAGTAATAACGTACATTATTACAAAATAGCAAACCTGAAATTACATCGATCGTTAACTACTATAATCAATGTATCAAACGACTTTTTTTTTTACAAATATAAAAATTTAAACATTATTTCCTATTTTCAATATAAAACCTGTTTATACATATATACTCTTTTTTTTGCAGCTACATTTTTCTACCGATTTTCTATCGATATTTACAAATATATTTTTCATAATCATTGAAGGTAAAAGTAAAAAAACGTAAGTATTATATGAAAAACAAAGTATCGCGAATAATATGCCGTAAAAATAACTGAACCGAATTTTATCATCAACGTGTATTTATTTTCTAAATTTCTTAAAAAATTAAACAAAAAATAAACGTTACATCAACTACGTTATCATTTTCAATAAATTAAACGATTTCGGAAGATACAGTTCGAAAAATATTATTTTTTTGCCTACGGCACGTTTAGAGAAACGAGAGGTCAACGGCGTAACGACGCCACCCGCCATTTTAAGGACGAACCTTTAAGGCTATAACGCACGGTAGACGACCGTAAGAACGAAGCCAGTATACAAACGAAGTACTGCCAGCTGGCACGTAAAATGTAGCGCCGCTGGCAATGCAAATACTCACCGAGATGTGTGCGTTTAAAAGAGAAAAATTAATGGCACAATGAAGACCGGGATTCATACTGAAAACATCGGAAATCCATTTCCCCTTTGAAACAAATTTCCTTCTATTACAAAAATCAGATACTACGACGCTACAGTGTTGATGCGAAATAAGTAACTCGCTCGGGACCGGCCAGTTGCTTATTACGGATCAGGGATACTATTCGACTCGACTTTGTTCTCGAACGAGAGAACAGAGAACAGAGAACACGGAAAATGAGCGAGAGGCCCGAGATAGCGGCAAACCGTAAAGTGGTCAACCGGGCAGGGATATTATTCTTTGAAAAAGGATGTAACACGCCAGAATCGCTATTGGAACGGCGAAGAATTATACATATTCTATCCTTTTTATTTTCTTTTGAACGATGCCATTGTTCATTCGACAATAAAGATTTATGGATTCTCGCTTTCGCGAACCTCTCGCTCCGTTCTCGGATCGTTCACTCTACGGACGAATTCAAAGGAAAAAGAGGGGACAGCGAGTTGCTTGCTTCGAGCCGGAAAACAGTTGCTTATTACGGATTAACATTGTAGTAGATCGGTACACATTTTAACGTTTTACGTTCGAAAAAACGTTAGCGTCTAGAAAAACCCCAAATGTATAGAAACATCCTTGACTTCTCTCTCTTTCGGTACTTTATGGATTTTCTGTGTGTTCTAGAATAGTTATAACCTTCAAATGTAAAAGGAATTACGATGTAACTATGACTGGTAACAGTTTTAAGAGTTTATGTAATTTATAGGTCAGATTTTTAGCGGATAAATACGTAAACAGTAACGAAAATCAATGAAATAGGTAATATAATCATATATCGAGTATAGGATATAATAAAAACTCTCTAACCATTTTGGCATACGTTCTAAAAGTAACGTTAATACAAAATGACTGTATTAGGTTCATGGAATTATTTGCAGTAACACATTCCAATGTACTCGTCTTACGCTTTCGGGTATCCGCAAGTTGAGCGCTACTGCGCCACGTCACCGTTAGTTTTCACTTCTGTTTTCCTACTTCGATCTCTGCTCTTTAACAATTCTACCTGCATTTTAGATACTTTTTTACTTTACGTATTATACAATTTTTGATTTATACGTGCAAACGTGCATAGAAAATTTAATGGATATTCTTAACGTACATGTATTGCAAAGCAAATACATTCGCTTAAAAATTTAATTGAAATACTACATAAACGTAGTATTATTCGATTGTTTCGGTTATTTTCGTATACATTAGACGAGTATTTGTAAAAATATAAACAATATTTGAGCCGAAATAACACGTCTTTTCCAATCAATACTATCTCGTTTTTTCCCTAAAATTACGTTTATGGTAGTAAAAGAAATGCCTCGAGGTTCGTGTAAAAGTTGCGATTAAAAAATGAAACGATAAAAACAAATTTTTCTTAACAACGTATTAAATCGAGTAATATTTAATTTTAGTTTACGATCAATTAGAATGATGATTTATTAGAACGTTAAATACGAGATACGAGATACGAGATACGCATAGGTCGGTTAATAATATTTTTTAACGCTTAATTTTTTGAATCGATACCTAATAAAGAGGAAACGTGGAATCAAAGATACGCAATAATAATTGCGAAACTACTGCGATAGCAAAGGAAATAGTATGTGGTAAATGTTTTAATCGTTCAATGCTTTCTTTCCTGGAGGGACGAAAGGCGCGCCCAGCTCGAGGATCCGCAATTTGAGCGCCACTGTCGAACAATAACTTCGTGCCGCTGCGAGCTCTCAAAATGGCTGTCCTCAGCTATTATTACTTCGGGGAAAAAACAAATGACGGCGCGCTCACGCTACGAGGAGAGGAGAGAGAGAGCCAAGGCTCTTCGTATAATGCACGCCGCGTATGCGTGTGTACGCGAGGTGTGGGTGTGTATATACGCGTGCAGGATCCTCGATTTACGTACAGAGTTAAAAACATCGACGCGTACACCTTACGTGTGTATCTGAATTTTGATTTTACGAAGCCGATAATGTTGCCTCTTCGCTGGGTGAAAACATAAACAAACTAGCAAGTAACGAACAAATTTAAGCAACATTCCGTTGCTCGTTCATTTACCAGTCACGAAACATTTGATACACCGCTACAGAAATTTCGGCTTGGCTAGAGCCGACGGGATAAAGTCTGGCAGACGCTGCGAAGGCACGTCTGTAGAGTCGTAAAATTTTGGTGGGAGTTATCGTTGACCGTGCCCAGACTGCGGCAACAATAAAGACATTCTACTTCCTGCCCTTAAATATATGCACAGGGTCCGTGTATTTCTTTTTTCGGTCAGTTTGCCATGGGACGGCACAATTCATGGGTAAATTAGAAATTTTCGTCGGGATCGGAAGGTTCGTAAATTTGACGTGTCTCAAGATTGGTGTTGCCTCGCGTTAAGCGACACAGGTACCCGGAAAGATAAACGGAAAAGTAAGCGTATAGTTTCGTGCAGGGCGTAATATAAATAAAGAAAAAAAGGTAGGACGGTATGGGTGAATTTTGATATATAGTTATGTAATAACGCCTTTTGTTACAAGGCATAGGGCATAGGGCATAGGGCATAGGGCATAGGGCATAGGGCAGAGGACATCGGGCATAGGGCATAGGGCAGAGGACATCGGGCATAGGGCATAGGGCAGAGGACATCGGGCATAGGGCATAGGGCAGAGGACATCGGGCATAGGGCATAGGGCAGAGGACATCGGGCATAGGGCATAGGGCAGAGGACATCGGGCATAGGGCATAGGGCAGAGGACATCGGGCATAGGGCATAGGGCAGAGGACATCGGGCATAGGGCATAGGGCAGAGGACATCGGGCATAGGGCATAGGGCAGAGGACATCGGGCATAGGGCATAGGGCAGAGGACATCGGGCATAGGGCATAGGGCAGAGGACATCGGGCATAGGGCATAGGGCAGAGGACATCGGGCATAGGGCATAGGGCAGAGGACATCGGGCATAGGGCATAGGGCATAGGGCATAGGGCATAGGAGGATAGAGAAAAGAAAAGATACACTCACCGTTTGAAATGCTCTCGTATGCGATCCTCTCGGATGTTTTCCGGCAGATTTCCAACCCACAGGTGACGTGTCTCTCTAACCATTTTGCTCCGAACTCTTCATTTGGGATCGGATGTTGTGGTATCGTTTGGCGGCACTGTACAACGACACACAACTTCGCCCGATGCTAATCACGGCACACTCACCACACCACTGATATCGAATACCGCCAGCAGGTCGGCCAAAGGAAACTTTTCTCTTTGCCGAATTTCTTGAAATGGCTGTTTACTTACGAGTATCGGGATAAATCAATAATAAGTAAATAATAAATTGGGTAGGACACAATTAATATTTCCTATTCGATGGAGGAGATGGAACTTTCTGGTGTAGCTCGGGACACACACGCGACAAGAAACGAAGGAACCGTTACGTGTATTCCACGACGAAGGAAGGAGCTTCCTCCCACTTCGACACTCCCAATTTAATCACTGGCAACAAACAGATTATCACTAGTCACTAGCCGGAAGGTGGTGACCCCAAGCACGACGAGTGCTGTCGTCAGGGCAGCGCTGTGGAACGATCGGCCGACAGAATAGGGTGGCAACGGAGCTCTCGCGATAAAATTTTTGCGTCGCGACGCACGCCGACGACAACGACAACGACAACGACAACGACGACAACGACGACAACGATGACAACGATGACAACGATGACCACGAAGAGGAGGAGGAGCCTTGATAGTGGACACCACTGATGGCAACGGCTACAAGGATCAGGACCGTCGCCGAACACCACATCGTATACCACTGAATCGCGTATGAAGAAAGGGGGCTAATCACACGTCACACCGAGCACACCGAGCACAACGCGCGGGCGATACATCCCAACGCATATTTGCCAAGCATAATCACACTCGCGTCGATCTGCTTGCTGATTTCGAACGCCTCCCGTTTTCTTGCCGTACACCGACAAAGAGGCTGAGCGATACGCTTTCGAACTCTCGCGGAACCCCACTTGAAAAAAAAAAAAACAATCGATCTACCAACGATGGAACCGTTGATTTTTCTTCCTCTTAAATATTACAACGCGTAACTCTACCGCGCACACGACACACTACTATTAAATTTCCTCTTTCCCTTTTTTATTACTTTTTATTACTTTTTTCTTTCCTCTTACTTCACTTACAGCGGGCGTAGTTGCTTCTTTCACATCACTCGATTATTAACACCGCTCGAATCTCGTTAACAGAATTATACGTTGAATACATTTTTCGATAAAAGCGAGACGCGGTTTCATATATCTTTTTCGCGATCCAATAACTCGTTGTGTCACGTAACGTGCATTAACAGAACAAATTAATGGTATATTCGTCAACTGGATCGCTAGAATGCACACTTGTATATATACGTATTAAACGCACTCGCTTCGTTCACTCGGGCCATGTAACGCGGATGGAGCTCGCTTCGCTCCTTCTCACTGCACTACACTACTCAGAGTGACGTCACCGTGGCGGGAGCGTAGTATGGCTCGCTGGCTAGTATCGCTGTTGGCCGGGTGGTGGGGGCGAGCGCGTAGGGGAACGAAACGAGTCTACCTCGAAAAGCGGCGGCTTGCAATCGCGATCGTCGCCCGCCAGCCGGTGAAGTGTACCTCTGGTGGGGGAAACTTTTCGTGCGTCCCCGGTGGGGCGAGAGTGGAGGGACTCGTTCGAATCGAAGCAAGGGCAGATAGGGAGAACTCGGGACTCCGGGAGAGAAGGGATAACGGGTCGAACGAGCTAACCCGAACCCCCGAGCCGCGCTCGTCCCTTTCCAACCGGATCTGTCTCTCTCCTTCCTACCTCTCCTCTCGACTCTTCCCGTCTTTACCCTTCGTTGCCCCCCTACAACTCCTGCCTTCTCCCTCCGTCCCTCTTAACGAATCGCCACGCATCATCTCTTCCCATCCTCTTTTCTCCTCTTCCCTTCGTACGCCGTAATCTCTTCGTCCTCTTCCTCCTACCTCGAGCCTCCTTCACCGTCGACACTCATCCGCCATCTTTGTTCTACGCTGTCTCTCTTTCCATCCCGCTCTCTCCAGGGGCGGTTTACGGCCAGCCAATTACCCGGGGCATTCCTACTTTCTACCTACAATAAAGACGGAAAATCGGATTATTACGAAAATAAAAGTACTTAACTTTGCGACATGCTCTCTAATCAACGAAATAACGATCAAACAAACACGTTGGTTCGATCCCGTGTATAAACTAATGAAAGATTTTCAAAGCTCAACGTTTTCCGCCTAAATATCATGGATATAGAATATTATCCTATAAGACCTCCGGTTTGACCTTATTTCATGTTACGCTGCTATTTTTCTTACCATACGAATAGTACTACTTTATAGAAATTCTATAATTATGTTGAATCTCTATTGCTGTGCAACCATCTTACTTAACGGATCGCGACAACTGGTGTAGACTCAAGTTTTTATGTCAATAGGGAAAACACGTTATCCTTAATTGTTACGTCAAATATATAGACGGAAAAAATAGGAGATATACCGTTACTGAAATCAATTTCAAAAATTGTATTATTTATTTTTCGTTTTTATCTCGATTGCGGTCATTTTTTTCGTTCCCATATTTAAAGTTTAATCCAGATATAGGAATAAAGAGTTTCGAAGCGACGTAGGGCGCTGGAACGCGTTGAGCCGGACCTGGTCTTGCTCCATCTTGTTTTCGATAAAATCGCGTCAAAGTCGTAGATTCACGGCGTCCATGTAGTGGCTGTGCCTTTACAAGATCTACGGTTCGTCTATCTTTTCCGTGCCACGCGTTCTTTCCATCGTTCGCGACGGTTTGCTCGTACAAAATTAATTCTACCGGTGACGATACCGAATATTCGTTTCTCGGTTAGAGTACGTCATTGAGGCTAGAGAAAGCGATTTCCGTCGCACTCGAATTGCATCGTCCGAAAACGAAGGCAGTTTCATGACTGTTTCGCGTTGAGAACGATTCGAACAGGAAACGCCTATTGCGTGTTCTGTGTCAGTGATTTGTAGACACCTCCTAACGTACACCATTCATGTATAAAAATATTTATTATATTCAATTTTAGGTTATACTTGGTGTTAAACATACGATTGATCAATCATCGTATTCGTTACAAAATATATGCCGAGGATTCTCCATTATCGTACTCGTTATCAAATTTTATTGAAAGTGATATTCACGTTATACATTCGCTTAACGTAGTTTACGACGACAAATGTGTACGAGTAACGTATAAATTCGATGCGATAAATGTCAAAATTTTTAACGCGAAACAGCTTCGATGTATTCGTTTTGATAATGAAACAAACTTGTACTTTAAACGATTTGAAATATTTGAAATCGTAGTATTTCATTTGCGCGTCAAGCTTTTAGTTGTTAAAAATTTTTACTTCGAGTGCACAGCATTGCAATTATAGAACGTAAAATATTTGCAAATGCGATACAACGTGTTAATAGCTTAAGAACAAAACCGATATATTTAATTTATAATTGGTAATTTCGTTTCATTTTTTTTATTTCTCCTTTAATCGTCGTTAATTCGTCTATTACTATTATAAATACAAGATGTAAATAATGTAAAATACATTCCAATAAAAATGTTTGTAAAATAATAACGTAAATACAATAGTTGTGAATATTTCTTTTTTGCTTCCAATATGTACATATGCAAATACATTGAAAAGCGTCGTACGTCTTCGATACATGCTACATTGCTATCAAATACGTAGTAACAAAAACTTTAATTTCTTAGTTTTTAAACTTTTATAAAATATCTATTCGACCATTGGAATACTGTCGAAAAAGTGTTACCGCAAAAGTAGTTCAAGTATTCGAGTAAATACTGAACGAAATGATCGTGTAAATTAACGCTAAACTAACGTATCAATTTTGTATAATTTTACGCAAGAATACTTTCAATTCGTCGTTGTTACAAGAAGTTCAACTTTATTGAATTTCAGTTAAATTATTCCGAAGTTATATCTTTCAATATTATGGGCTACTTTTTATCAATTTATACGTTGTTTAAACGTATTGTTAAGTAAGATAGGTGATGGTGGCGACAGCTTCCAACGAATAAGTTTTAATAGCTATTGTTTTATTTACGCTTAGTGCCATCTGTACGAAAGATATATATCAAGAATATCTTAGTTACCGACGGTAAACATAAATAACAATTTCATATCGAACAAACATAGTTGTTTATTTTACCCATGTATAAATCCGTAATCGTTATACC
>SMSQ01025745.1:52850-70964 GCA_019453375.1 Ctenoplectra terminalis
GTTATACCTCGCCATCGGTTTTAACGAAGTTTCGATGTTTAACTTTTCGCGTAACATTCACGATATACTTATACAATTTTAAACGAATATATGAATTAAATTAAAACATAAATATTGTATTTTTTATTTCAATCTCAGTTTCATATTTTATCACACATATTTTCGTGTACATAAAATAAAGGAAACATGTCATTGTACGATAAACATTCGGAAATCTTAGAAAATCCAGGAGAACCATCTATTGTATCATCTGATGCAAACGAGCGGAAGCTGGCACGTCGACTTCGTATTCAACGACGTAAAGAAGCACGAGACAAGTATAAATTGAATAAAATTTTAATACAAGTATTTCGATGATAAACATATTAAAAGTATAAAATTTTTTTAATGAAAAAAATTAGAGAAGTTATTCGCACGCGTTTAATTCTGTGTTGTTTAGTTCTTTATAATTTTAAAATTACGTTTCTTAAAAAAAAAAAAAAAAAAAAAAAAAAAAAAAAAATAAAATAAATTTTTAAAAAACCTAATTCATTTTTCAATACAAATATGTTTAAAATCCCTTGTATAATAATTTGATCTAAAAATAGTTAGTAATGATTTGATATCAGGCAAATAAAAGCCCAAGATGAAGAGACTGAAGAAGTAACTCCTATCGAGCAGCAAATTCTTGATAGCGTAGAAGCTTTGGAAAAATTAGCCGCGGAAGGAGATGAAGTGGTACGTGTAATTCAAATCGCTATAACATTAAAAACATAATTTTGCGATAAATTGTAATGTTTCATTGCACAATTTATATTATACAATTGTTTTAGATATTTCAAATTAAATTGATTTTCGTAAACCTAATTCTTCCAAGAATTGTTTGAATTTAATTTTTTAGCGATAACAGTAAATATCTAATTTCTAAATATACATATTGACAAATATTGCAATTTTATTACTCTTTCATCCTTATAGATACATGTTTCTAAAAGGAAAGCTTGTTTAATATCGTTCTAAAAAATATACTACGTGTCTTAAATCCCGCCATTGTTATTATAAATGACCAATGAAAAATTAAATAATAAGATGACATATTTACAGGTTGCAGGTATTAGAGTAGCAAACGATGCGAAGGAATTGCAAAGGCGAAAGGAGATGCAAGCGAAGAGAGAGAAATTATTGGAGGTACTCGAAGAGGAAGACAAAAAGTGCATGGAGAAGTACCGTAAGATTACAGAAAAGTGGCCTGATATACTTGCATCCAAAGACCCGATAGATATTCATGATGAATTGGAAGCTCAAAATGTCAAGTGTCTTGAAATCTTGGACAATAAAAATGCCTTAATCGCGGAATTGAAGCAAGAGCTGGAAAATGCTGATTTAAAGTACGCCGAAGATGTAAAGAAACAAAACGAAGATATCGATTTACTTATCGAAAGAATGGAAAACCAGGTCAGTTTTTTGGTCATGATTTTTTTAGTTCTTTTTTTTTATTGCTGATAAAAGTTTCAGTGTGCTTTACGAAAATTTTAAAAGACGAATACAATGCGATAAATGCTATTCTTTTTTAACCGTTCGAGTGCTAACGAGCGCGATCGCGCTCTTCTCGTGTTGTGACAAAAGTACAAACTCTTGTGACGAAAAATAAAAAATATCTATGCTTCTAGTAATTACTTGTTATACAATATATTTCGCATTTTTAGCATACATCGAAAACTGTTTAACACTCGAACGGTTAAAAAATTAAGATTAGAATTTGTTTAAACGGAATTATGCAGTTTTGAGATATTGTATTGATCTTTTAAAGTAACTTCTTTTGTTAGTTTTTATTTAATTTCATTTTCAATTAATAACACTTTCACTATTTAAACACGAATTTTATAACATTTGTTGGGACTACCGATTATTTGACGAATATTGTAATAACTTTAACAGTAATTGTAGCGATCTTTGATCGTTTTAGTTAATTTCATTTTATTCTTTAGACATATTTATTTCTTTTCGCTCGTACAAATTTTTTACAACATTACAGTAATGAAAAATCTGATACTTTATAATCTTTTGTAAAAATTATTTTAATTCGTTAAATATTTTATTCAAATTACTTTTTTACGCGTTAGAAATTATATATTAATTATCATAATAATTTTAAACTAATTTATAGTAATGTTAAAACCTAATTGTAAATATCAGTAAATATAAAATTTAACCCTCGTTCGTTCTTTGTGTCAATTTAATACATTTTTCATAAATGTAAGAAAGCAAAATACCTTGCACATCGCTTTATTATTTAAGTTAATTAAGCTACCTAAGTTATTTAATAATAAGTTTACTATCTTTTTCTTAACACATTGTTGACCGGCAATTTTACTCAGAATTTATCTCGTGTCACCGGCTATTATTTCGTAATTTGACGTGGAAGTGAAACGATATAAATAAACTTCAATAAATTTTATTTAATATTTCTTTTTGGTACAATAAACGGTGTAGCAATCACCTACGTGTAACGACACACAACAGGTTTTGCAAACGTATCTTGTTTCGCTCTTCTTCCAAATCATTGTCACAATCAGATTCTATTGCATTTCTTTTTTGCCGTTTCGGTGGCCTAATATCAGATTCATAACTGTCTTCCGATAAACTATCATTTTTCGAATCACTACAATTTATTTCAAAATCACTCGGACAATCAGATAAAACATTCGCGTATTATAATATAAATCATTGAAGGATTCTACGCCGTTACGTTTCGCCATGGTTGAAATTTTTCTTTTATAGCAAAGAGGACACAACTTGACGGGTTTTATTAGCGAAAGACACAGCTTGTGGTATGCTGAACAACAATTACACTCTATGCTCTCCGAGAACGCACTGACCAACAACTGACGCTGATGCGAAAAAAAGCGCATCGATCACGAGTTTACTCGTGGCCGATCAGGAACGTTTGAGCACGAAGACACGAATTAACTCGTAACCGGTCAACGATGTGTTAAATGTATACAATTTTCGTTTTTTTTTATTTTCAATAAAAAAACGAACGAGGTAAATTGAAAAAATGAAGGACGGATGAGAGTTAAATAAAACTATTTAAAATGAAGTACGCTGTTAAAAAGCACAAAACCAAGGGATCATTATTTCCAAAGCATAAACAATTAATAATTACGGATGATTAAAAATTATACGATTAATTACAAACAACTATAAACTTCTGAATTATTTTGTACAGATACGAACAATGACTAAAGCTTATCGCCATGAAGTGGAACTGATCGAAAATGTTATTGAAACGGAGCGTAAAATACTTCTGGAATCTTCTATGGAAAAATGGAAGGTGTTATTTAAAAAACTTCGAAATGATACTTTCGAAGCGAGGGAAGAAAGAAAGGAAATAATGCGCGAATACGAAGAACAAATGATGAAAGCAATGATAGAGCATCAAGAGCAATTTAGAAAACAAAAGATTACTTTCGAGTTGGAAATACAAAATCTTCAACAGGAAGTGGAAAATATGAAATCCTTCTGCATGATGAATGTTGAAAAATTAGATTACAATTATGCAGTGCTGAAGCGGCGAGAAGAAGAAAACATTATCGTGAAGAATCAGCAGAAAAGGAAAATTAACAAGTGCGTACCAAGATTTAATTACTTTAATACCTTAAAAATGAGCAGTTGAATAATTTGAAAATTACTACTTAACAGTTTCAAAATTAACCGATGCGATTAAATATTGAATAAATAAAATATATTTACATTTCAGGTTACAGGATGTTATTAATGATTTAAAAAAAACTTACGCAGATTTAGAAGAATCGACGAGAACGGAGATTCAAAAACTCACCAATCAAATATCGAAGTCGCACAAAGCTATATTAGATTTGGAGGAAAAGTCCAACTATCTCGCGACTATCAACGATAAAAAGTACACGCAAATTTGGGACATGAATATTAAAACCGCGAATGAATTAGTTGATAAGGTACAGTATTTACACACGGACAATGTGTAATTAATAAGATCAGTTGTATTTGATGAATGTATTTCAGATTTTAACAGCAGATAGAATAATACATGAGCAATTGTTAATAACGGAATGGCAACCTTTGGAACAGCAGCTATTGAAAAAAGAAGATTTGCCCTCTTATTGTGGCGCGATGTGCGCTTTAAAAGCGGGTAAAATTTATTTAAGAAATGTTGCCTACACGTAAGCTAGTATAAAATCAATAAATTGTTTTATTTATGTTTTAAGAAAAAGAGGAAGCCAAGAAACGAAAGATGATCTCTAAATCGTATAAAACAGCAACTAGTTTAAAAGAAATCAATTTAGAACGACGCTTATTGAATCATATTCTTAATCTGATTTCCAATCACTGTGATTACATTATTGAGGATACTTTGAAGAAACTACTTTCCGATTATACGGAAGAGGATAAACTACTGATTCGACTGGACAAAGTATTCGAGGTGATTTTACTCAAATAAGTAATTGAGCTATTGTACTATTATAAGGTAAATATAAACATGATTGAATTTATAGGCACTAAAAATTACGTCCGAAGAAGAACTTCAATTTTTATTGAATTTCTTTTTACCTTATGCACACTGTCCCATTTGCGACATTAAAACATTAAGCACTCCAAGTGTTAGTGTTTGTGGGCAATTTGAAGTAACTACGGAAAGTTCTTCGTCTCTGTATGTGAAAAAAATGATTGATATTAGAAAAAGTTATAGGTTTAATTTAAAATACAGTAAAAACGTAAAAAATAATCATTTTAGAACTACTTTACCTGACGTTTGCGGTAGTGATGCACTCAATACGGAAGAAGCTAAATTAGTGGCAGCTATGGAAGAGGCACTTTGTTGTGAAAAACTGCACGACGATAAAAACGAAGGCGAGACTGTTACAAGTAGAAATGTATCAGAGTCTTCTTCAACTGAAACACCATCTGTAGATGCACCAGTTGTGACGACTTGCGTATCTGAGGGCATTGTCGAAATTACTGATAGTACGTTATTAAATTTAACGTGTTCTTAATTATTCAAAATATTGAATCAGTTTTTTTTCTTTTTCTTTTGTATCTATTGCTAATTCTTGTATTGCCCGTTATAGTAATATTAAATTGTGATCGGATGTTACATTGTAATAAAAATTGCAATATTTTTATTTTTTGAAGAAAGCTTAGCAAATTTGAATGGTATTTAAACGTGCAATTTGATAAAGTGTTATAAATAATTAGTTATTTTACTCTTTATTCAAAGTTATGGTTCCGTACTAGTTCTTATTTTTATAGCGGACGGTGAACCGAAACGACTATTAACATGCTCTAAAGGCCACTTGTTGGCAATTGATACCGAATTCGTTTCAAGTGCATTAAAGGAGTTTGTGGAGAGATATGAGTTTGTTAAGAAGGAAGAAGCTTCATCTGGTAATAAAAAAGCAATGAAAGAGAAACTCACAGTATCGCGTAATATAACGGAGAAAGATATAATTGAATTTTGGGAACGTTATCGAAATATTTTCTCGGAAGACAAAGAAAGACTTTGGGACAATTTGTTGTTTGGTCTTAAGAAATATTATAAAGTATTAAAAGAGAGACATCGATTAAATACCGAAACAGAATCGTTACGAAAACAGAATGCTGAAATGCGTCGTTTATTAAGTAGTCATACGGCAGAGGTAACGTTAAACAATAAGTAAAATATCCTGTGAATAATTTATAATTATATTACACATACCTAAATTTCAGTCTGAAACTGAGCAGATAAAGCAGTGGACATAAAAGGAAATAGAATTCTGATCTATGTTGTAAAATTAAAGATATTCTAAGTTATTATTACTTACAATATTATATATATTTTTCCATTAATTTTTAAACGGATATCATCCCAATGCATCAGTATCCTTTTGCACTATTTCATTTAATATTAAAGATACTTCTAATATTTAAAACATGTTATCACCTAACATGACACTTTGTACAATTTGTTTTTAAAACTTTCATCAATTATTAAATATATCTAATATAAAATTATATCAATTGTAATTTTTGGTTAAACCAACTGTGTTTCAATTACATATTTACATTGCAGTCTAAAGAAATTGTGCGAAGGTGGAGATATATACTTTCACACACAGCAAATCCTTGAATGTTCGTGAATAAAAATATGTATGACACGGTACGTGTACTTATACTATAAATTTGTATCGTTCAGTGATAAAAATTTAAATATCAAAATGATTTCATCGTTTAAAGTAACACGATTCTAAAATTTCTATTACTTCTTTCGAAGAATAAAACATATATATTTAAATAATTTATATATATATATATTAAAATAGATATATCCATTTTGTTGTATTATTTTTCTATGTTTCATTTGTGAAACCTCCTGGTACAAAGTTGTTTGATAACGACTGAACAAGATTCTTAGGATTTACACCAGATTTAGGCTTTTTCCAATATGGGAAAAACCTTTTCTTTTTTTGAGTTTTAATTTGTTTTAATTTACTGGTATGCTTTTTTGATGTTATATGCTGCAATATAATATAAGTTGTATTATTAAATGATCAGCAGTACTTACGTGTACCTTCTGTTGATATATGTATATATATAACATACCACATTGTATTGTGCCGAAGAATTGAAGATTTTGTTACACATGTTGCATGAAAGCGATACACCTTTAGATCCAGAGTTTTCTTGGACATTCATGGTACTTGTTGTCACTGAATTGCCAACATCTTTGCCATGCCACCCACCTAAGCATCAATGTGCGATCAACACTATCTATGTATCACAACCGCATCTGCGGTTAAGTGTGATAATAAATCAGCTTGAACACTACATTCATGCTATGGAAAAAGCAACCATTAATATAAACGGTTTTAACACAAGATATCATCATAAAATTTTAGAGATATATTTGTATATGCATATATATACAACAAATTTTTACCTCTTTAAAATCATTATTTAAAAGAATACATTTTTAATATATTCTTGCATATATATAAACTTTGTTATCAAAATTTTCATGCTTCTATTTGTGTTAAATAGTCGAAAAATCATATTAATAGCGAACAACAAATGATAGCGTATAAAAACAAGATGATACGATTGGTAAGATTTTTGTAAAGAAATAAGCAATTGATTTTAATTTCATAAAAGTTTAGAGACTGGGTTATTTTTAATTATTTTATAGAAAAAAAAAGTAAACATTGGTAAAATAAAATGACGATGAATGCCAAAATGCATACATACATTACACATTAATGAAAGGAAAAGAGTGAAACTGAAAAGGAGTCAACTTAATTGTTGAACAACATTAACTTTATTAATCACAACTTGTATCTAAGCAACTCGTAATCGAGTTAATTTTCATGACAATATGTTCAAAGACAAATCAATAATAAATAATAAATAATAAGTAATAAATAATAAATAATAAATAATATACAATTTCAGTTTTACAGAAATAAATAATAAACAATACGTAATAAATAATAAATAAATTATAACAAACATGAAAATCTCACTAAGAATTTCAATAGCGATTGGTGAATTAAAGCTTTTAGGCAGCAAACAATTAACTTCGTATTAGTTCATAAGAACAAGTGAAAAGCAAAAGTAAGCAAGAGTGTTATGCATGCGAACGTAAACAAGAGTAGGCAATAAATTAGTAAAACAACATTCTTTTCTATTATTTTATCCATACATATAGTGCGACTACATCTAAACCCATATGGTAGCGATTTTCGTACCATATAAGGTTTATTACCTTTCATTGCTTTCTTTTTGTGCCTGCTCCCTGTAAAAAGTAAAATTCTTTTAATATATTACAAATCTGAAAGAATAAAATAAATCTTAGTTCATAAAATACCATTTAAATGTGTTTGGAGTTGTTGTATCGAGTTTAGACACACATTACACACATTGCATTTCAATCCATTTGTTTCTTCGTCTTTTGTAAATGCTACTTTTGTTTCTTCAAGAGATGCCATTATATTTTTGGATCTAATCTGCACAATTAATATACGTCTCTGTACCTTTGATTTCTTATATTCTTTTGTTTTATTCGTGTTAAAATTTGTAAATAATTTTTTATTTCTCGTTCAATTATTTTTTACTTTCATCGTTTCATTTTTACAAACCTGTTTGGCATGACGCGCCCCTTGTAAATGCGTATCTAATACTGTTTGACTTGTAAATGAAAGATCACAATCATCACAACGAACAAGGGGTTTCTTCGTAGGTAAATTTCCCATTATATTATCTACTACTGCTTTGGTTACAGGGTCATTGAGTCCAGGATTTATTATAGCTTCAGACGATACAGCCATTGTTGAAACTAAAAGTTTCATGATTACAGCTCAACACATTCGCTAATAATCAAATAAAAATTTTATTTTACAATAAATTGAAACTTAAAAACTAGTAATATATTATTACGTTTAAATTGAAACGATTATAATTATTCGACGTTACGTGTTACATTCATTATAGTAATACGTATACGAAATACATTATTTTCAATTAGAGATAATGATTATTAATATTATCGAACTATATATATCCTTATAAATTATTTATTTAATATCTTTTAAAATATACCAACTTATTGTACGTTCTGGATGAAAATTAGATTCACTAATGTTTAACTCACGTAGTAATACTCATGTACTTTTTCAATGAATCTTGAATGGTACTTGGCGGACAATAATGTTTATAAATGAAAGAGCTTTTCCAATATTTCAGATACGTAAGTTTTCGAGTTGGTTGCCTGCTTTTTTTTAGGAACATTATACTGGAGCAGTAGTAACAGCTGAATATTTCATTCGATAGGTTCGACAAGTTCCTAGAATGTCGTCATTCAAGGCGCGTTCAGTAATTATATCTCGGACCAAAATATTGCGCACAATTAATTTGGCAGAGATTTGAAATTAACTTACAATTAACTTACAATACGCGTATTTAAAAATACTGTATTACAAAGTTAAATTAACGAGGCAACGGTGAAAGAGGAAGAAAGATTTGTACGAATGGTACCGTAAATTACTATTTCACAATATTTAAATATCTTATAAACCATTGCTTCTTTTCCATCAAATATCAGTTATAACTGATATTTATACGAGTACTGAATTTTTGCTTTTAAACGCGTCATATCTCTATATTTACTATTACTTACATCTATCGTCATCATGTATTTTTTCGTATTACTATTACGAACTGAGTTTCAAATTTTTCAATTACACGTTTCGCATTTCTAAAAAATTAATTTTCGTTTGTAATTTAGAAAAGAAGAGATTAAAAATAGTGAACGGTTTAATAAATACCTACCGAGTTAGTGGGAAACTTAATTTCCATCGAAGTGGAATAAAGTTATTCATATTCGAGAAAGTTAATCCATGAAATATGCATAAAATCAAACAGGTGAATAAAGCTTTGCGGAAGATCGATCCAATCAGGGGTTTTCAAAGCGCGATGTTGATCGTGATAGAGCGTGATATTCGGGACTTAAGAAGGGTAGCCAATTAGAAAAGTTGTCGAATATCGTCGGTCGGTACTTAGCGCATGTGTTTGTATGAGTGCATATAAGTGACGGTCGCGAAATATAGTAGCAGCCATCTTATATTTTGTGTCGGAGAAAAACAATTTGGCCGTACAAATGTTTCGCGATTGTCCGTGAAGCCGCTCGAGAACGGGAGGCGTGCGCTCGATGAGGCGTGACGTTTTTCGACCCTAGCCCGGACCACTACATTAGCAAAGGTTCGTAGAATGCTGCTTTCTTCCTCGGCTACGGCAAAAGCGACCCCCACTTGCAAATCGCTTAGACGAAGAATCCGGTTTCGCAGTCAAAATATTCCGCCGTTTCTGCCGTCGCTTTTTTAAAAATAGAGTTGCCCGTGTTGCTCACTGCTGGGTTACGTTCTGTTGACGACGGCATCGTGTCGTCTTCGTGTGCTTTGTGTAAAAGTTATGCAATCAGCTGATCGTCCAGCTACCTTCTGTCACTTGTCAAAGATAAATGTCAAAGCGATTGGTCTAACCTGATACGTGTGTATACGAGTCGGGCATGCATGATATCGGAATTACGAGTGTATCTACATCGTCGCAAATTTTTGCGTCACAACCAGTGTCGTAAATGGCCATTTATAGAGGTTCCCTGTCATGCAGGTGGATTGGTACGCAGGATATGAGCAGCTTGTCAAGCGCAACCTGACTCTGCTCCCCCATCAAGAAGCAGTGCAGCAGCAGGAGCCACAATCGCAACAGCTGGCTCAACAGCAACAGACTGATATAATGACGTCCATGTTCGAACAACAAATCAAAAGCGAACCCATGGGGTTCTATTCTGTTGCTTCGAGCCGTTCGGACGGTTCGAATTCTATGGTGAATCTATCCGACGATCGTGAAGATCTTTCGCAACAAGAGGGTCATCTACAACCCCAGCAACAGACGACGCTACAACTAAATCAGCAACAGGGTCAACAACAAACTCAACAACAAAGTCAACAACAAACGCAACAGGGTCAACAACAGCAGAGTCAGACCGTGCAACAAGAAGTTCCGAGTCGTCAGTCAACTGGACAACAAACGGTCAAAGAGGGTTCGCGGTCGAAACCACAACCCTGTAAGGTATGCGGCAAGGTGCTATCTTCTGCTTCGTCGTACTATGTACATATGAAACTTCATTCGGGCAACAAACCGTATCGTTGTACGGTATGCGAAGCAAGTTTTTGCCGGAAACCGTACTTGGAAGTGCACATGAGGACGCACACGGGTGAACGACCTTTTCAGTGTGAGCTGTGTTTGAAAAGGTTTACCCAGAAGAGCAGCCTTAATACTCATAAACGGGTGCACACAGGAGAAAGACCGTACGCCTGTGACATTTGTCAAAAACGTTTCGCAGTGAAGAGCTACGTGACGGCGCACCGTTGGAGTCACGTTGCTGAAAAACCTTTGGTGTGCGACAGATGTTCTCTCACATTCACGTCCAAGAGTCAATTTGCAATACACATCCGTACCCATACTGCGAGTACTACGTACGAGTGTAACATTTGTGGACGTACATTTGTACGCGACAGTTATCTTATACGGCATCAAAATCGAGTACACCGTGATATGAACCAAAGCAGTACGAATCATAATCCACCTACGCCACAAAGTACTGGCGATGGCACTCCAGGTGCAGGCTTCGAGAGTCCAGTTTGTGATTTACGCTACAGTGAAGGACCTTCTTCGTTGGACGGCTTAGCAGGTTCTAAAGGAGGCATCGCAGCTGAAATTGCAAGTTTAGCCAAGCAAAATAATCTTCAACTTCCTTTGCCACTGTTACATCCGCAGACTACCAACTAGTGTTTAGACGACAGCGTGTCCAAGACCCTACCGCAACAGCAATCACCGCAGCAAGTAGTATGTCCCACTTCGGCGTCTTCGCCATTCACACTTAATTCACCTGTGTCTCACGAGCACACTACACCACAGAGTGTCTACCAAACGACAGGCTCTTCCAGTTCACTGGACAGTCTCAACTCCCAACTCTATCCACAAATGGCATCCCCCATAGATTCATCGGAGTCGCATCATCAATCGCACCAACTGCATCGCGCCATTCCTCCGCCAGGGCTTCACCCTGCACTTTATCTATACGCTCAGTATTCGAATACGAGTTCTCCAATCCCGTACCCCGAATATATTCAACGCAACAATGAATAGTTAGTTTATGCCAGCAATGACGATTTTTACCACGAACGGAGTGACAATTCGCGTCATACAAACTCCCTAAACGCGGACTCTTCGATCGTGTGTCATTTAATGGTGCTGATTAAACAAAGTGCCTAAAGAGCATCCACTTTCTGGATCACGACGGATGCTTCTCACAATCGTGGATTAACGATACTAAAGAATTTTTACGCACCGATCTTATTTGGATTTTTTAAAACGGAAATGAGAGGATCAATTGTGAATTGATTACCGTTTTGCACGTGTCTTACCGATACTACTGGTCCATTTAATGGATACTACGATGACGAACGTATTTTAACAAGAATTAAATAGCACCGTTCGAAGGGACGTGCACACGTGAACGGCGATCGATGTCTCCTCGATTGTTGGATTTTCCTCGTTTCATCAGTCTATCGTGGTATATCGATGTTAGCATAAACTAATGCGTGAACATTTCTACAAGTTTTCCAAGTTTCCGCACTTCTTGATTTACCTGCTTTTCAATCATATCTGCAAATACATATACATATACATATATACTTATATATACTGTATACTACCACTACTACTACTATTACCACTATATATATACATATATACATGTATATATGTGTATATATTATGCGCAAACCATTACACATATACATATTTATATTATATTTTTAAAGGAGTTTAGTCACTTGGATCTGTGATATAGATAGTAATTATTATCTACAACGTTTAAACTATTGGTTTACTATTTTGATGATATCAAAACGAGGAAAAAAGAAAGCAATGATACGGAGCGATGTACCTATCAGAATTTAACGGACATTGGTCTCTACCGAAGGTGTTTGGTAGACACCCTACTATTACTTTTACAAACAAACAAAAACAGGAACATTACTATTACTAATGCTATGATTAGTACTACTACTACTACTACTACTACTACTACTACTACTACTACTACTATCACTACACTGTTAGTACTACTACTCTTACTAATATTATCACCCTCATACCACTACCACAACCACCACTGACATTTTCCTAACTATATATTACTCTCGCTATTATTATTACTACTACTACCACCACCACCACCACTATTACTATTATTATTATTAGAAACACGCAAATGTTACTTCGTTTTTGCAACATGCATAACGCGTGAATTGATAGGACCTATATCCCAATCGTCATAGTTTCTCTTTAGCTTTCAATTTTTATTTCATTTTATTTTCCTTCTTTTACTTCTTTATCTTCTTCTTTTCTATCCCTTTTTTCCCCTGTTTCGTTTTTATCTTAACCCTGTGAACTAATTTTTCCACGTACTCGATCTTCGTGCGTGTCTACACGATAGATACGTATCAAGGTAGTGATATTCTTTTATCACGTAGGATTATTTATACAGCTTTGAATCAGTTCCATAGGTGTACTTACTTTTCACATATCGAAGTGTATTGTACACACAAGATACATATTGTACATACGTATAGATATACATATAGATGTATTATAAAACGACGAGCGGATGTGCAGATCATAAGTTCTATGTACTAGGAGTGTAATAGCAGGGCTGTTGATTTTTCTTTTTTGACTATTATTAGAGATTAGTTTTTAGCAGTTATGATTATTACTATTATGATTACGATTATGATTATTCTTACTATTAATGTTCTGGTTATTATGATTATTACGATTATTATCTCGATCATTTTAACGCTAACGCCACAAAGCTTAGAAATAGAAGCGGGAGAACCATGACAGCCGCGTGTCAAAGAACGTGAGAAAAAGTTTTCGTTTCCTTCGGAATTCTTGCGCACAGTCCAGTGCGATGTGTCCGTTTGTTTTGACGATAACACGAAAATAGATGATTGCAAGTGCGCGCGCGCGTGCACGCGCCAAGTGATTTCGAATCGACAGCGGTGAAAAAACAGTATGCGAGTTTTATGTCGATTGAAGCAAATCTGAAGAGCAAGAATTAGTAAAATAAAAGAAAAAAAAAAAAAAAAAAACAAAAAGAGAGAGAGAGGAGAATATTCGTACCAGAGTGTCTCGAACCTCCTTGTACATCGTAGGTCCGTCTCGACGACCTTTTTAGTCTTCACGCTGAACAAAAGAAAGAACAATTCTCTGCGCGCGTATGCCTGAGGCTTTTGATTTAAACGAGACGCGAAGTCACCGGGCAAGACTGATTTTACTCGCAAAGGATTGCGATCGTAGAAAGAACAAAAAAAAAAAAGGGAAAAGAAACGTTCTTTTTTCGCCTTACTTTTTTGTGTTTTCGTTGGTTTTTAGATATACGTGAATGTCGTGCATACTATATTTGTACTTGCGTAACAGAGACGGTAGAACAGCGTTTTTTAATTCTTCTTTCTGGAGAAGGGAAGAAAAAAACGCTTCCATACGTTTCGTTCGGGAAACTTAGGTGCAATGGAAAACCAGAGAAAAGCGATGATCTTCATGTTGGCTAGTCATTGTACAGCTCTGTGAGATACTAATCGTACTATTAAAGCTGTGATTAATAAAGCCTCCGTGCATATGTTCGCGCAGCTCCTAATTATTATAGTGATACATATTTTGTAGCTTGTTACGTCTGTAAGGTACATTAGGCAGCTCGTAGATATACCTAATGAAAAAAAAGTTGCAGTTCCGAATTGATCGATTGATTCTTCATTCCGATCTCTTTTCTTTCTTTCTCTTCTTCTTTTCTTATTCCCATCTCTATTTCTTCTCTTTCTTTCTTATCATCTTTCGCGCTAATTTTTTCTATCTTTCATTCTTTTTCTTTTCCTCCTTCCTTCTTTCCCTTCCAGTGTTCCCTTCTCTTTTTTTTTTTTCTTTTCTTGAATTTCAGTGGTTTTATGGTGCTGGATGAGCTGACTTATCATATTTGAAAATAAAAGGAAAAGTTTGGATAACGTGATAGAATAACGAGCATTGTTTGTTTTAAATACTCTCTTTAAATTGTTGTTTAACTACATCGAGTAGTAATACGAATTTGTTTTGTGCCCTTTGGTTTTTATTCTAGACTTTTAGTATTTGTAGTATACTGTTGCATCGATGTTTCTTGTGAAGTGTATTGAACACGAAATACGTGAGAATAGATTTTAGGTGTGACGTTTATTTCTGCTTTTGTAGAATTTTTCATTTTATAGAAACGTATAATTCTTAATAAGAGCTTTCATTTGTTCAGTTTTAATAAATTATTTGAAAAAAAGTTGTGTAGGATAGTGGATCGGAGAATAACGTTTAATAACAATATTATGTATATTTAAAAAAAAAAGATATAATATGAAAAAAATGTTAATAATGCCACAAAATTTTACAAAAATATTCGCTCATTGATGACGTATTTAAAAGAAATAATGTTTCGGCTGAATTGCTTCAAATATTTTCCATTAGATTTTTCAATTATATTTATTTTTACGCCTTGCATTTATACTTAAAAATAATGTAAATAGACATGTAAATAAAAATTTCAACATGTACATTTTTGTTTAGATTATTAATATACTAAAATTTATTTAAATCTTGTATTTTTGTAGATAGTTATCAGTGTACATATAAGTTTAATGATAATTAAACTAATTGAAATATGAATTGAGATTTAATTTTAAACTGTGAATTATCCTACGTTCGTTCAAAATTGATTTTTTCATAAATCAAAGTTTGAAAAAGAATTTATCGTTTTTTAATAGAAGGTATTTGTAGTTAACTTGTATTGCATATTTTCATACTATGTGTATTAAACTTCACCGGTGAGCGATTATTTTCGCAAATAATTAAGCGTGATGTAAACTTAACGTTATTGATTTAAGAAAATGACAAATGGCTATTGCCTAAACAATAGACACGCAATTTATTTCTCGGTGATATAATATCGTATTATCCAAACGTAATGAACGGTTTTCGTCTGTATCGATGAAAATGCAAATGAGATCTATTTGAAATAATGGTTGTTAGAATTGCAATATGTCAGAGTCATTGTTCAGCACCGAAATGCATACATTTCTTATTTCCCGGATCAGTTTAACGATCTCAATTTCGACCACCATTCCACGGACGTGTACAATCGAGCGAGTTCTTATTTTCGTTCGTGGCGTGAATATCTAAGTTCCGTGTATTTTTCAACAAGAAGAGGGGAAAAGATAGATCCTTTCTTTGAAAGAATACACGCCGGACCAATATATAAGAAAATTAAAAAAGCAAAATGGACGAAAATAAAAAGAAAAAGGAAGGATCGATAGAAAAATGTAGCAAAGAAAAAAAAAAGAAAAAAGAGATGCAAAAGAAGAAAAAAATTTAATGCTTGAGAAACAAAGAAACGTAAACAGACTCGAGTAAAGTCTACGGCTGACGAATTAATTGAAAAGCATCGTATTCGTCGTTGAGGATAATTTTTTTTACGTATTGTACGCCAGATAGGAATACGCAATCGGATGTCATTCGTTTCAATCGGAGAAATTCGTTTTTTCTTTATCTTTTCCTTGTGGTGCGTTTTTTTTTCGTGTTTTCATTTGTTCGTCACGTATCGTCGTTAGCACGAAAAAAAAACACGCGTTCAGAATGGTAATTCCGCGTTCAGCTGAGTGAAGAAAGAAAGATAGAGCTGGAGGTGGCTGTCTCGTGGAAGTGTTCCTCGCGAACTTTGCTAGCTGAGCTTTTGTACGTACGTATACATATGTATACGTATACATATATTGTATATGTATGTATATATATATACGTTATAAGTAGTTAATGCGTAAGGGAATCTAATCGAGAAAAAAAGAATTAAGAAATATAGACATATTGTATATTATATCGCAGAGAGTGCCGCCCATTATCGAGAGAAGCATGAGAAATACCGACACGAGGATTATAGTTAAACGGCTACATGTAGCGAGTAGCTATTTTCTAATCGAACTTCTTGAGTCGTTGATTAACAATTTTCTTCGTTAGATGTGGAACCAGCATATTTCGAGCTCCTCTTGTACGTAAGCTTGTCTTCTTTCGTTTAAATGAAAGCCTCTTCGTTTAGCGTCGACCTCTTTTTCCCCTTTTTCATTGCCCCTGTCTTTTTCACTGGTCGAAAGGAATCGTTAAGTAATCTCAAAACGTAAAGTATTAAAGTATCTCCAATATAGCAATCTCTTTTGATGTACGTTGTATATAGTTTAAAAATTTTATCGTATACATTTATTATTGTTTTTCTTCTTTTTCTTCGTTTTCTTCGTTTTCTTCAGAACATGACAGAGTATGTATGTAGTCGGACGATCGGTAACCTCTATTAAACAGAAGGTAGGTCGACGTAATTTTATCATTCTTTCACGAGAAGAAAAGAAAAATCGGGAAGCTTGAATTATCGTTACTCGTGTTTTTTCTTTTGTCCATTTTTCATGTTCCTTTATTTTCTCCTTTTTATATATACATAAAAAGATTTCATCGATCAAAAAGTAAAAAAAAAAAAAAAAATAAGTAGCCAGATAGGTATATCGTTTTATTCTTTGTTCTTTGTAGAAACGAGAAATAATTTTAAACTTCGATTTCGTGGGCCATTTTCTCTGACACTGATACGCGTCGGAAAAATGTGCCAACGAAAGGTGAATACGCCCCATTTGTATACGAAAAGTATTCGCAATCAACTATAATTGTTGTTCGAACGCGAATTGTAAGAGAAAGCTGGTAAAGAATTATTATGGGGGATGAGTAGGGCTTCAAGAATACCGATATTCCGTGCAATGTGATTGTTGTGTTATGAATCAGGATATTTTTTACACGATCGTTTAAAACAAAACAAAAAATGATTATAATTTATATATGTTTCTAGCTATATCTGTATATACATACATACATACAAACGTATATATAAATATTTTCATTTGTATGCGATTAAATTTACGTTCTCATTTGACCATTCAAATGTATATACGTTATTACGATAATGAATTATTAATTATTAATTTTATTATTATTATTATTAATATTATTATTATACTATTATTATTGTTATTATGCTATTATTATTGTTATTATTTTGTGCTCGCCCATGTCAGTATTATATTTCTTATTCGAAATCGCTCTGCTTTCGGATCAGTTCGTTTGACTCGTGTCTGTTAAACTGTTTTCGAAAAGACGCTTTCGACGATGCTTGCGCTGTTCGATTTTTAATCTGTTTCGTTGCAAAATAAAATAATGATGTTTTTTAACGCTTTCTTGACGACAATCATCTAATTTCCTTGAAGAGCATTCGTTTAAAATTCGATTATTCGTATTATACGGTAGAGTATTCGTATTATATTCGTGTACAAGAGTATGCGTGCAAGATATGTAACTTTTCGACCGAAGAACAGTTGAAGAAGTAACCACGTATGGATATTTGAAATATTTAAGTATTTTTATTGAAATTCATTTGTAGCTTGGAAAGAACTCTTTTTTTTT
>SMSQ01025745.1:71925-119984 GCA_019453375.1 Ctenoplectra terminalis
TTTTTTTTTCTTCATTTTTTTTTAGAAAATCTTGTAGAGAATTTAGTATTTAAAATTTAATTAAAAATGGGTATTATTTAGTTAAGTATTCAAATTTTTAAAGCTTTTACGCAAGTTTTTAAAAATAATCAAATAAGCAGTATTAGATTCTTTTGAGTGTTTTTTTCGTTGAACATTATTTATATTTGAAGGAATATTGTTTGAGGAGATCCGATAGACAAATTTTTGAATCGTGTACTCTTTATAAGTGTAATTTTTGGGTACTGAAAGACTAATTTGAACAAAATGATTTCGGATATTCATATTGTAATCAAAGTGAAATTTTGAAATTCTGTTGTTACATTAAAACATTTGAATTATCTTTCAATTGTAGAAGCATATTTTATCTAATTATACCTGATAATTAAATTTTGCTCCAATAGCGTTCCATTTAATCATATTTGACATAATATTAATACATGAACACATTACAGAACAATTATAAATCAGATGATTATAAATCAAATAATTAATATTATATTGCTTCACTTTGATCTTGGATATTAAATACGGAACTATTTTATATGATCTTATTTTAACTTGTAATAATTATAATTTTAGCTAATGGGTAATTCAACCAGATTGATCAAAGCTGTATTTAACTTTCAGTTAGTATCTAAAGTATATTTTAATTTATTAAATATCTTATTGTAATTATATAATTATATTTATTTTACATTCATTTATTATAAAGTTAAAATTGTATATAAATTAAGCACACCGCTTCAAAATGGCATCATGGTTCATTTTGACCTGTACTATGAATTGAGAGTTAATGTTATCATCTTACGATTGCTTTGTTGATAATTTGTTCATGATTCAAGCAATATAGTACAAGGTATTATAGCATCGTAACACGTTCTTTGAAACATTGTAAGTCATTTTTCAAATCATTCTCAAATTAATACAAATTAACTTCAACGCGAGCATTAATATTCTATTATTTGATAAAGAAACACTTTTAATTTTAATTCGTTTTATGAACTGCAATTACATTCAAATACATACATTTTACTATCAGATGGTTCTGTAATGCGAAAAGAATGTCCTTTTGCAACAGTTACCTTCTCCTACTGTAGATATCCAGTTACTTACAAAATCGAGCGTACACTTATGGTTTTCATGAAAATCGACGGGAAAATGAACGAAAACATTGATACTTTAGTACAATGCCGCAATATATATTCATTCGAATAGTTTAAATAACAACTAAAAAAAAAAGTTGTTGAATAACGTTAACTATTTACATATATCTAACTGAAAATATAAAAATATCGCTATTTCAGTAGAATAAAATTGAGCATATACTTAGATATTTATGATATTATGTTATATGTATTGGATTTAATGTAATGTATTAGTATTTCGTTAGGAAACTTTTATTGTCAGTTATTGCGTGCAAACATGACGGCATGGATAGAATTAATTTTTCGATCAAAGATGGCGAAATATTTTCCGATTCTCCGCGTAACTTTGTTTCAAAGTCCCTTTTGTTTGTTAAATTACGTTGTAATACTTTTGATTTTATATGAAATTGCGTTATTGTCGTAAATATCTATATTTTCATTCATATTCCCGCCAATTTTTATTATCGACATAAGTGTACATTTAATTTTATGAGTAATTTTGTATACAGTGTATACTTTCCTCTGTTCGATGATTTGAGGTACAAAAAGGGTGTAACTCACCGCAGTTATTTATGTTGAAAAATTGATGTAACATTTTAAAAGATTTAGCAATCAACAAGATATGTGATCCGTAAACGTGTAATCTGTCGATTTTCTTTATTTAAACACTTAAGTATCCTTATTAGTTCGGATATGGGAGGCTCAATTGTACTATATCTGTACGTAGTTTGCAACACGCAAAAGTATTTATGAAGCAAGAAGTGTTCGAAATTGTAATTCAATTTAAGATTCAATTCAGATATTCATTGATTCGTATCCCAAAATTTCAATGTAATTGAAAATTAAATTTAGATTCTAAATTTTTATTTGATACGAAATTAGTGTTGATTGTTCCATAATTTTGAGTATTTAAAAATACCCATGAGCTGAGAAACAGTTAGAATTTTTATTTTTAAGACACGATACCAATACTTAATAATTTCAAATAGCCATACATTTTCATGAATAACAGTATTCGTTCTACGGTGGTAAAATTTGACGGCACAAAATTAAACCAAACACAAGTTTTCCGTGAATCAACGTTTACTAGCTGAACACTATAAACGAATAATAATAATTAGTTTTGAGTAAATGAATAACAACAACTTGCCTTCATCCTAAATAGAAATAAAAACTGAAGAAACAGAAATAATATTTGGGAATGGTTGTATCTATGTGATTATTGTCTTAATCAAATCATATTGAAAGAAAAAAGATGCATTACAATATTTTGTTCTATGTATCTACACGGGCTTTTATACAGTTTGGTTAAACTTTGACATATAAGTTATAAAATGATTGATATGTACAGTATTGTACACATGATTATTTATAATTACCATGAATTTTTTATGAATGTTATAGAAAAGGTGTTTTCAATTTTTCAATTCGGACTTTCAACTGATTTATCGCATAAACGAAAATTATTGCTTCATGTAATTATATTTTTATTTTGTAATGGTTTAAACCGCTAAAGGATGCAACATTGTCTTTTAATGATCAAAGAAAAAATCAAAAGTATAAAGAAGAGAAGATCAACGTCATTGATTTGTTTATTTGATTGAATTTATTTCGATTTTACTATTCGAATTCGAGAATACACATTGTTCAGTGCAGTTTCTCGTTGACTCTGATCAACTTCACAAATATATATATACAAAATGTATATAAAATATTTGTAAATATACGAAGAAGGTGCATTTTATACATAGAACGATATCTAATAGCCACGATTCAATCTAACAAAATTACCTAATAAAGATCACGCGACAGTAGCGTCAATTAGCAATATCCTATCAGTGAAAATCATTTAATATTTCAATCAACAATCTGCAAAATAAAAATTGTTGATATTAATTCAAATTCTTTTAACGCTGTGATTTGTAACAAATTATTTTCAAAGAAGAAAAAGCATACATAAAAAAAAAAATTAAACAAAAAAAGTGCACATTAACGAAGTTTAATATTTTAAACTGTTGTAGAAAAGAATGCCCTTTGACCAAGATTTCGCGTAACGAATGTATCGCAAAATATCGACCAATGTTGAGTGAATGAAGTCTAGCTTCAAATTCTACTGTACATTAGATTTTTTCAAATCATTCCACACTAACACAAACGCATGGCGACAGGACTGACACCTGAAGATGTAACAAGTTTGACACTGTTTATTAACAAAATATAAATTTCCTCCATACCCATCGACAGGAGCAATAAAAACGAGGAATCAACGAAGGTACCGTGGATGCGAGCGTAGAGTCGGTGTTTATGGCGCCGGAGGTTGCGGGTTCGAATACCGCTTGTGTTACCTCATTTTTTCCTCGACTCCTACAATCATATTTTATTTTGTAAACACTTTCAAATGTCAGAATGATTTCCTCTTGTGTATTGTAGGCCATTCCAAATGGAACAGTTGCTGTCCGTTTGTGTTAGTGCAGAACAAATCCAAGAAACGTACTGTACATTCAGCGAGTCGAACCAGTGACTGTAAACAAATGCATGCAACGACTATTTAGGTGGAACAGGGTCGAATTAAACTTTATATCTTGAAGTACAATAAAACGGAAAACTGCTTTTTCAATCATCAATTTATTCTTTATACTATGGAATTATTCGTTGCCAATATGAATATAAATGTTGCAATAAGAAGAATCTAGTCTGATGTATCTGTAATGTGTTTAGTATGCGATTTTTTGTTTACTTGCACTGATTCGATTCATTAAGTAGACTATAGAGTGCCATACGAAGGGAAGGAATGTATCGTTGGTGGAAGAAATATAGCGTGGTTGTAAAATTAGCAAGGGTTAGCACATTTAAAACGTAGCAAAATTAGCAAGTATTCGTGTTAGGGGCACTGGAATAAAAGATTTGATAAATTTATAGAAAGGCATTAGATTTCATACAAAGCCTAATAAGCTTCACATTAGACATAGAAAGTAAAAATTTCGAGGTTCATTTAAGACAATACGAAAGCATGCCAGCACTAATTTCATTTTATCATTGTGATGTACATGTGTAATGGGTAAAAAAAATATTTGCATATATTCGTGCCTTTGAATTAAAAATTTTATTAATTAACTTTTGCATTTTGTAGCCTTGATACAAATATCTCTTGTAGTTAGTGCGAAGTGTTTCAAAATTACAAGAATAGTGCCACGTACAACGTGGAAAAAAGATGATAGACGCACATAATTAATTATTTTTTCAAAAATGTACAAAAATAAAATTAATGTATAGGAATAATATACTGCTCAACGTATAAGTATTTTCCCATTCTACTTTTGGTTGCTTTATTTACACGTGTGAAAAATTAGAAAACAAGAATTATCTTTTTTTTTTACCAAAATTATATGCGTATGCCAATAAATCTGTAACACTTTTTTAATAAAGTATTTAATTCATATTGATGTATTATCATGCTGAACATGTATCGAATGGGTGGATAAATATTTATAAGTGGTAGTGTGTGTATATACGGAAAGAAAGACCACATATGTATAGGACTGGGCCGCCCTGTAGCATTGTTAGATAACACCATTTCACGGATTAGTTTATGACCTCACTATATTTCTTCTCGTAACAATACTTACATAGACATATTTTTCGAGCCATTCTAAATTTTTGCATAACAATTGTTCAATTTGTCTGTTGGTGTTTAGTACAGTTTCAGACATTGATTTTTTATATTCTTCACGGTCGGTAGAAGGGTTTTGCGAAGAATTTTCAACAATTTTTTTGTTTCTGTTTCTTCCGTTTTGTGTTCGTCGTCAAGAAAGATTGGTCAGACGATAATTCGAGTGGATTGAGAATTCATTGCGAGTAATACTCATAAACTTTTAGAAATTTTTTAATCCATTCGCTGTCGCCCGGAAAATCGTAAAAAGGCACATTGGTGCCACTGATTTTTAATCCGAGGCACACACATAAACAGGTATAAATCTTCTTCGTGTTCAACGGAGGTTTGGCGATGGTAGTCGCCAATCACACGATGGCATTGATTTTTGATGTCGCGGTAGTGAATGTGTGGTAGCGACTGATCGACACGCTGTCGATACTTGGTGCATAGATCAAGACATTTTGTGCCGGCAATGCTTTGACGGTGGCAGCAAATGGGTTAAATCGCACCGTGTTGCACCGGTGATTAGTAGATTTCATCGAATTCCAATGAACGTAACCAATCGTAATGCACAGAGAAACCTTTGTTGATATTGCGTTACGATGTTACATAGAAGCATCGCTCAATAGGAGCAGTTATTTGATCTATTCATTGAGGATACATCGCGAGTGATTCAAGTGCGAACCGAACAAAGATCGTTTTCGAAGATATCGTTGGTTTCTTGATAAAATTGATCAAATTCATATTTTTTAATTCTCTAAAACAGCTATTGTAAAATACCTAAGTTTTTCTCCATATAGATTTTTATTAATTTATTGTTGTGAAAAACTTAAAGAGTAATTGCTTCCATTATACAGATTTACTTTAAAAGTGTTTCTATTTTATACAGATAAAATTTACAATGTTTGTATTAAGGATATAGATTATAAATAGGACCTAAACAGTTTCGCAAATAAAATGTAATACATTTGGCATTTGCTAAAGACCAAAATCTGATTTTTGAAAAAAAAAGAAAAAAAAAAATGACTTGATCAGTTTTATTACCAAGTTGACGATGTACCGATTTGAATCGTTAAGTTGTAACATTGAATCATTTTTTGGTAATCTTGGTTATGTTGCTTTTGCTTACTAATTTCTTTATTTTTTCGTAATTTATGCTTTCTTTCAAGACTTTCTTTGGTACTATAAATTTTATGACAGTTTATCGTATTAGTTATGACTATAATTTAATATTCATAACGGCATATTATATACGGCTTTAATCAAATATAAATATTGTTTCAACTAATTCAATCGAAATAAAAATATTATTATTAAAAAAATTAAAATACGTTACAAAGATATAGATATTAAAAAAAAAAAAAAAATACTTAAAAGGTTTCTTCTCTATGTAATGTAAATTTTATTTTTGTTATTTGAGTGTCGATTAAAAATAAGGTGCAACCAATTATCAAATTTTTGTATTTGTATCAGTCTTGTTACAAACAAATAATACTATTACAAAATGATATAAAAATAGTTTAAACGAAGTAGAAAGTACGCGATAAAAGCAGTAACGTTGAAATGCGACTGAAAGTAATGATTCAAATCAGTATCTTTCGGAACAATCGATAGTTAGTTTGTTTCAATCACGAGTCATTCGTTACCTTAAGCCTGGTCCACACCAAATCTGCAAACATGAAACGAGAAATGCAAAAATTCAACGACATTGCAATTTTTTAATAATTCAATAAAATAGATACAAAATTGAAAATAGATTATATAATTTTTGTAACAAAATTATATTATTTATGAAAATGTATATATAGGATTTGAAAAAAACAAAAATAGAGGGAGAAAATGTTAAGAAAAGTACTCATTTTCATATAGAAATAAGCAATACTGGTTTTGTTTGTAGCATCAGGACAGAAAATAAAAAATCATACCTTTGCAATGTGTATGAATTTTACTAGTCACAATTCTAAATGGCAGTATTAAATTCAACAAATAACGTTCGAATTATGAACAGACTAAAAATATCGTACGATTTTATACAGTGACTCCCAAAAATATTCGGACATTACGGTATGGCTAATTTTATGGCTCGATATTTCGGTTGTTTATATAGCAATCGCCCCTGTTACTTTTTCTAACAGTAAGTTATTTCTTACTGTTAATAAAGATATGCAATTCATTTGAAAAATTTTAATATATTATATAACAAGAATTATTGAAAGAAATAATGCCCACTTTTAAGTCACAAAAATATCCAGACACTGTTCATTTTATCGCTTATTTAACATAATGTAATACTGCAAAATAATTTCAATATGTGGTAGAGAAACGCTAGCCCATTTATTTTCAAGTCTTTGTTTTAATTCGCCTATTTAATTCAACTCATAAATTCTCAAAAAAATCTAAGATTTGGTAATCGTGGCGGGGGATGAAGAATTTTGGGGCATTTATATAATAAGAATTCTTGCACAATGCGGGCCTATCCTGATATAACTTGAAGCTATTATTAATCCCCATTTTTTCGGCACATTATTTATGATGTTAATGAACACCAAATTTCCAACTCCATGTGATCAAATGCAGCTCCAGAACATTACGCTACCTCCTCCGTCTTTCACTGTATCTCTTGTATCGTTGAAACAGAATTGCTGATTCGGTTTTTGTCACACCATAATTCTTCCATCGGAACTGCAGAGGTTAAATTTACTCTTGTCGGCAAATATTATATTCAGCACATTATGCAGTTCGTTCGTTTCTTCCTATTCATCTCAATGATAGACGGTTTCTTTCTAGCTACTCTTTCGTTGCAATCAAATTGCCTGATTACTTTCCTAACTATTTCGGTCGACACCTTTTTAAAGCTTTCTTCTAATAGTTCACTAACTATTTTTAGAGCACTTGTTCGCGGATTTTTGTTTCACACTTTCGAATTCTTGTTTTCTCCCTTGTATTTAAAAAACTGGGTCTTCCAACCTACGAAATAGATTTATGGGATTAATAAGCGGTGAAGTAAAATAACTTTTACTTAAACATTTAATATTTCTCTATTATACTATCTGAAACTGGAAGGCACGTCTCTACTGTCCAAAGAAACCTTTTAGAATGAATCGCGATGAGAAAAATGCGTCACGCGTCCATAGACCCTTACCGGTCCTGCTCGTAGACTAAACAAATTTTGAGGAACGCAATTGCATTCTCTTGGGAAGAGTTCCGAGAATTAATAAAGATAGTTGTTGATTTTTGTCAAATAAACCAACAAGATTCGATGCGATCCTCGATATGAAATCGTTGAATGATACCAACAGTACTTTCGCTTATACGAAGCACAGCACCAATTTTATGGTAGGTTTTCCTTTTTTTCGGTGGAAAATTACAAGTTGACGCATATTGAACGTCGTATTTTCCCTTTTACGGGCCATTTTTGACGAAGTTCGTGTCTTCTCGCCACTCGACTACTACTGCGGAGTAGTTTTTCGGTGCAAATAGTAGTCGATAGTAGACTACTGCGGAGTAGCGAGAAGATATGAACGTCTAATGCTCCTTTAAATGCTATATGTAAACACATACTTTTGCCTTCTTGGCATATAATACATGTCCGAATATTTTTGTGAGCAAAAAAACGGCACTATTTTCTTCAACAATTATTACTATACAATGTATGTAAATTTTTCAAATAAAAATTTTTCAAATAAAATAACCAGGGCGATTGCTTTATAAATAAGCGAAATATCAAGCTATACAGTTCGTCGTACTGTTGTGTCCGAATATTTTTGGAAGTCACTATACTTCTACACGATCTCACTATCGACTTTCCTAATTTCATCTTTCATAATTACATCATATTAACTCTAGTCTCCAAAGAAAAAGAAAAAAGTGAAAATATTAAAACCAGCTTATTATTCTATGTTTGTAAAATACGTAAAAATGTTGATCAAAATTGCAATAGGTGAAATTGTAGAAAAGGGGCCTACTCTCCGATTTGGATTCTACGTACAAAATGAGCTCTTTTGCAGGATGAAGACTTCAAAATTACCTTCACAACGTGTCGTAAAAGGACTGCGGTACCCCTGTTTCAGGTAAACGAGCCGCGCGCTCAGTCCGCGGTAGAGACAGTCGACCATACTGTACACATATCGCGCAGCCTATAGCATGGTTGATTGTGTGGAAGCATACGCGACTAGCAGAACGCGGCAGCTCGCTTACCTGAAATGTGGGTACCCCAGTTCTTTTACAGTTCGTTGTGAAGCTAATCTTAAAGTCTTCATTCTGCAAAAGAGCTCATTTTGTAAGTAGAACTTCAAGGAGTGTGAACAAATTTTGTTCAAAATTTTAATACCTGTAGTCCATCGTAGAGAAATATACAAAATAAGAATTTGTTTACAATTTTCGCTATTATAAAATCAATTTTTCAAATAACAAAAATATTATTATAATAGGGCAAACCTCTTTGATTAAAACAAAAACAAAAAAAAAAGAAAAAAAACGGGAGCTCGATATAGTTTCCAAGATGAAAATTGATAAGTACACCTATTTTTTGCATAAATGGGCAAACATCGCTAAATTCGAAGATCCGTATCTTTTAAAAAAATTCAAAACTAGTAAAATGATGACATAAACCCCCATTAATTTCGTGTATACTGTATTATATTTTATTTAGAAGAAAATTATTGATTCGAATAACCCAAAATACATTTCTTGGAGCCTCGTATGTGCAGTCGTGCACGGGGCCTTTAAGAGGTTGGACCACTGCGATGGGTAAAAAAGAAAGGCTTTTTTCAGACACGAATTGTGTCAAAACTAAGAAGTCAATCAATTTGCGGTTTTGCACTTTACCTTAGCGTGTTACAAACTAGTAAAGTCAATTGCGAAGTTATGAATAATTTTAAAATAGTAAAAGAAGTTGCTTTTTTTACTGCTAGTTAAACGGTGTACACGATTGTGTCGTGTAGGCATTTCTGAAACAAGAAATCGAAAAATTTTCGTTAACTATGATTCTGTCTCTAGGGGATGACTGTTCTATTTTGTTAATTTTTCAAAAAGGAACCAAACAGCACGTGATTAAACATCTTTCACCGCTGAATATTTTTTATAGCGAAAATAACGAAACCAAGTTGTCGACAGTCTTACTTTGATTTATCGGCGCGCAACAGCGCACAGGTATACGATTTCATGTTCGGTTCAATTTCTCGAAAGTTAATGTCAGTACACATTTCGGACCCTTTACATTTCATTCTAGAAGCTTAAAGCTATCATTTAAGCAAACAAAAATTTTCGATTTATTTTTAAATTTACAGTGGTCTAACTTCTTAAACTCGTCTGTTGGTCGTATACAAACAGAAGACAAGTGACAACCAATACTGACGCGTACGTTGCCACAAACAAAACTATAGGCAAAATTTAATCCAGCAGTCGTAGCCACAGTTTTTCGCGAATATCTCGGAAACTAAGCGAGATCGCTCCTTATGTGCGTAGAAAAAAGTTGTTCAAAATGTTGTGCTGTACAACGTATCCAAAAATCATCGAAATCGGGGAGGTGGCCCCTTTTCTAGAGTTTCACCTCGCGATATAATCTTATATTATTTTACGAAAAAACTGCAAATCAATACAGATAGAAAGAAAATTTCATAATTGTTACATTTTAGCATGAAAGAACCTCCCTATCCTTTCATGTTGGTCGATTCGGTGCGAACTTCCGGCTTGAGACTCGGAGCAGTTCCTGGTCCGTGTTTGAACCCTTTGGGTGCTTTATCATGCCGGCTGATCGGCTCTACACACTTGTGATACTCCGTTTCGCATAGCCCTGATTCGGACGTTTAATACTCTCGTTCGTCTCCTGGTACGAGCAGCGCGTGATGTAATTAAATCGACTTTCGTGGGTCGGTGGTTGGATAGGAAAGAGAAGAGGGGGCGAGGGACGAGGAGTGGGATTAATCAGCGAAGGCTGGTGGGTAAGAGGGGACTGGTGGATAAAGGTCACGTGAGTCGCGGGTGGTATACGAATTTAGTAAGAGCAAAATCATTCTCGATTTATTATCGATGCTGGTCTACCTTCTAAAAAACGGGGCGATAAGATAGTAAGAGATGGGGGATGGTGGATGAAAATGGGAAAAAGAAGAGAGAAAGACGAAAATAATTGTGTGGGACGGTAAAAAAAAAAGCTGCGAATAATGGAAGTTGAGTTGGAAAAAAAAAAAAAATGAAAGAAAAAGTAAAAATGACAAAACGATGCTTGCGTCGTTCGACATTGCGCCTGTACCATTTTGCTTCTTTAGCAGAGTACAATGCTATTTATTTTTGTAATACGTTTACGTAGGATAGCGATTATTTTTATAGAGGTTTACCGTGCTACCAGTAAGTCTTATAGAGGCCTGCGAAATAAAATAGTGTAGGATTTTTCATAGAAGCCACGGATTCCATGATATAAGTATAAGGTAATCCTGGGATTCGACGTAATGCTGAAAAAGAAAGACACGCACTTCTAGTACTGGCTTTTACTTTCGAGTATCGAACGTGTTCACACATTCTTCTTCTATAAGATCTACAACATACCGAACAATCGGAACAATGCTTCTTTCAGATCGATACGATCCAGCAACAAGCAAGTAATCCGTATTTTAATATCACGTACCACTATGAAATCTTGTTAAAAGAAACTCTGCTAGTTGGTTGCACATTTTAGAAAAAGGGAAAAACATAGCAATAAAAGAAGTAAATAAATAATAAAACGTATCTTCTTGAGAATAAGACGATCGTGGCTGTCTCGACGATAATTTTGAGGATCTTGAATCTTAGTTTTCAACCCTCGATGACCGATTATCGTGGAAGCGGCGCATCGTAGACGATAATGACGTGCAATATTTCTTCCGATAATTGCTGCTTTTCGTAGGACAAATCCTAGATCAACTTCTGGGTAAACCTCTTGACGCGTGTCATATGGAATTTTCAGGCGTTTTAAAGTAAAAAGAAACGAAGAAAGTGTATATTTTATGGAAAAAATATAGTAAGGTTGTACATATCGATAAACAGTTTCACATACGTACATTTGGTTACTATAATTATTTGAAGTGAATCCCGTTATATTCTTTAAGGAATTTCATTTCATCTGTTGTATTTGGAAATCAATGAAATTATACAGAATTTTTCTAAAACGATTGGATAAATTTTACCAATGTATTCGACAAAAAAATATTACACAAATATATGTTTTCAAAGATTAATTTCACTTGGAAAGAACAGTTGAAATTGTATATTAAAGAGTGTGTGTATCGGGTAATGTATTTTGTAACATTGAAATTATGTGATAATTGATTCGATTTAATTATGATAATTTTATAAATTGATAATTAGTCTTTAAAAAGAAGTAATTATTCAAACTTGTAACGTTTATGTTTATAACTTAACAATGTGTTCCATCATTTACATTTCTTTAACGACATCAAAAATTCAATATCTATACTTTGATTAAATTTATCTACTTGTGTTAGAAATAAAATTATTCAAAATTAACAAGGAAACCATATGAAATGTTATGGTTATAACACATTTAACAATAATTTTTGTAGTTACATCAAATAAGGTATTAACTATCGTATAATTTTTATTTTCATCGGCTTTAGAATGGTTCCTTGTTTTTAAAATTATAACTATGTGTAAAAAAAATAAAACCTATTTTGATTTCGATTTATCTAATTTTCGAGAATAAACTTTTAAAATATTACCGTTAAAAAATGAATCGAGGTTTTGTTTGCAAACTTTCTCAAACAAAATCAATATATGTTTCATGAAATTTCCTTGAAAACGTAATTTTATAAAAAAGGACAAAAGTGTTTGAATATTTACAAAAATTTCTAAAAGCCTTACTGTTTTTTTTGTTCTTCTCGACATAAATATACAAATACTTTCTTGCTTAAGGATTGTGGTCACAACAAAGTAGTACGATCTTTTAATCAAACAGTCACTAAAACTAATATAGTATACACACCTCGATGCCATTAAAATATATAAATAATTAATGCGAAACTATCAAGTGATGTAGACATGTGATATGCGCAAAAAGACGTTGAAAAGAAGCAAATCTCTCCATCGAGCAGTGTTGCAAACGGAGTTTCGTTTGAAATACATCGATATTTTTGTAAACGAAGCCGGAAGTCTTGTTATAACACTTCTCGCACGTTTCGTCCTACGATGATTTAGAGATCTCCGTTTCTAACGTCTTCCCCAATCATTGAAGGTATTCCACAGGTTTTTGGTTCGATTGACAGATTTTTATCGATAGAACAGAAATCGAACTCGATCAACTTATCACGCATAATATAAAAGGTATACAGGACACGCGTACACACGTACGATAGATAAGTTTAATAGTGGTATGTATGGTCTACAATAAATCCGGGGCTTTTAAACCGAGGGCAGAGAAGAACAGAAAATAATGATAAAACAAAAATGGCGAAAGATCAATTGGCTGGTTAGACCATAAGTACAAGGTTAAGGTTTTTTATTGCTAATATTTTTCCTCAGGTCGAGTTTAGAACGGTGCCTAAAATGTTTTGACGAAGGAGCAATCGAGAAATAAAAAGCAAGTTCTGAATTGCGTGTCGATAAACTTTTTACAAAAAAACATAGAGAGAAAGAGAGAGAAAAAAATGGGGATTGTTTATCAGATTCTCGCAATGTGTTATTTCGTGTAATCCTTGCGCGCACGCGCGTGAGAGAGAGAGAGAGAGAGAGAAAGCACAAGATTGAACGATTTAAAGAGAAAGAGAGAGAATTAAAGAAAGGAAGGGAAAAAGCAAGAAATTAATCATAAAAAAAACGGATGATCGATTCATCGTAGCAACAAAAGATTCTGATACGACACGACGCTAAAAATAATATATATACCTATATACATACCGTCGATGCGTAGAAAGTACCGTGTCATATATATTGTTATATATACACAAAAACACGCGCGTGTGTATGTATGTACGTGTATGAATGGGTTTGCGTGTGTGAAATATGCGCGTGCATGTGTGAGACGTTAAATAAGAGGATTACTGTAGTGCTCCATTTAAGAAAAATACACAGATTGCGGCGAAAATTGTGCTGTAACTGGTTGCAGTTATTTTTCTGTGCCAAAGTATGTTGGGTGTCGCGAAGCACGTTTTATTCGATTTGAAGTTTCCTTTTCGGGGAAGTGGACTTGGTGTTAACCGTAAGATACATGCATAGTTGGATAATATTTTATTTTTTAGAAATGAGACATAATTGAGAATCAAAAATATTGTTTCGAATGGAAATGAAAAAGAATATTATTGATTGCCAAGCGTGAATACAGGTTTAATAATACTATGTAAAATTATTTTTCTGCACTCCAGCGGGATGTTATGTTATTCACAACATGGATATGTTATCCATCGTGAAGAGTATTACTTCACTAACAATAAGTGAGGTATTGATTTGTGATTTATTAACAATTGCAAGTATTTTATGATTCAAAGAGTTTCCTTCGAAAAAATGATTTAATTTGTAGTTACAGCACTATTTTCGGCGCGTGTCTGTTTAATCGAAGAGAATAATTTAAAACTACAGATCTAATGTAACGGACAATGAACAAGTAGATAGGTTACGCTGATACATGTATGTACCTATAAAACATAAGACGAGAGTACACACTTTTGTAATAGTAGTTTTGAGGGAAAAAACGAAAAAAAGCGATACTTGATAGTGAATGATATATATATGGTATATATGTACACACATATATATATATATGTATACCATATATTATATATATAAATATAAAAATGAAAAAAGGAGTTGACGCTTGATACACCATAGTTTTCACCGACATATCCTGGTTAAACACATCCTCTTTACGTACATACTGCATACTAGTTCTTATTACGATGCCACCACACGATTACTACACGAGAGTATAGCGTATTTTATGAGTAAAAGCGACGATAATATTATTATTAATTATCACGGATTATTATTACGGTTTTTGATTATTGTCATATGATTACGATTATGATTATCGAGAGTATATACGTATAAACGTAACGATGGTACAACTAAGGCAAGTATGTACTGTACATAGCTGTCACTTACCCTTTGCCCCACCATGCGACTATATAAATATATAAATAAATATATATATATATATATANTGAGACATAATTGAGAATCAAAAATATTGTTTCGAATGGAAATGAAAAAGAATATTATTGATTGCCAAGCGTGAATACAGGTTCAATAATACTATGTAAAATTATTTTTCTGCACTCCAGCGGGATGTTATGTTATTCACAACATGGATATGTTATCCATCGTGAAGAGTATTACTTCACTAACAATAAGTGAGGTATTGATTTGTGATTTATTAACAATTGCAAGTATTTTATGATTCAAAGAGTTTCCTTCGAAAAAATGATTTAATTTGTAGTTACAGCACTATTTTCGGCGCGTGTCTGTTTAATCGAAGAGAATAATTTAAAACTACAGATCTAATGTAACGGACAATGAACAAGTAGATAGGTTACGCTGATACATGTATGTACCTATAAAACATAAGACGAGAGTACACACTTTTGTAATAGTAGTTTTGAGGGAAAAAACGAAAAAAAGCGATACTTGATAGTGAATGATATATATATGGTATATATGTACACACATATATATATATATGTATACCATATATTATATATATAAATATAAAAATGAAAAAAGGAGTTGACGCTTGATACACCATAGTTTTCACCGACATATCCTGGTTAAACACATCCTCTTTACGTACATACTGCATACTAGTTCTTATTACGATGCCACCACACGATTACTACACGAGAGTATAGCGTATTTTATGAGTAAAAGCGACGATAATATTATTATTAATTATCACGGATTATTATTACGGTTTTTGATTATTGTCATATGATTACGATTATGATTATCGAGAGTATATACGTATAAACGTAACGATGGTACAACTAAGGCAAGTATGTACTGTACATAGCTGTCACTTACCCTTTGCCCCACCATGCGACTATATAAATATATAAATAAATATATATATATATATATATATAAATACATAAAGCCATTATATTGCAGAACATTGTTGTACTAATGATTATTTTGAAATACTATTGACATTATTATAATTATTATTACTATTATTTTATCGTAAACCATTGTAATTATTATTATTAATATTATTGCTACTTTATATAATTATCACGATAAGAACATGTTAAAGCAGCGTGTAATTTTAATTAGCGTACGATATTATCATTGACGAAAGTAGATCCTCACTTTTAGCTAGGGCAGATAGAAAAATTGTATTCTTACTTTCTTCACGGATTGGATTCTACCTCACTTTTATTATTATTATCATTATACTACGAACAAAACTATGGAAAACGAAAAAACGGGGAAAAGTGAAAAAAAGAAATAGGCGTCCTCCACACATTTTTCTATCCTTCCACTATTTGCTAAACGCGCTGGACAAACACTTTCCAATCGGTTCGAAGTGCTACTAATTACTACTACCGTTGTTACTTAGCAGGAGTTGTTGAAACTGCAGCGACCTCAGCCTGTGATAGTTACAAAGGATATTATTTAAATTAAGAATCCGCTGTATTTCGTAAAACGTAGAGCATCGATTGGCAATAATTTCCAAGGGTCGAATTAACTCTATATGTGCGTTCAGATTGGATTTTTATTAAAAAGGCTTTCTAGAATTGAGCTCATTATAACAATTCAATATTATTAATTGAGAGAATAAAAAAAGAAAAACAAACAGGCAATTTGAAATAATGTTGCATATAATGGGTTGGCCAGAAAGTTTGCTTGTTTGTTTTTACTGAGGTATTTATATTGCAAAATTTAAAAGTAAGTTTCATGTATGATAACAAAATTTTATTCAACAATATATTGTCTGTTTTTCTTAATAACCTTTTGCTCCTTTCAGGCGCTTTTATTACTCTGTTCTCCAAGAATTTTTTTTTTTTTTTTTNATTTCCAAGGGTCGAATTAACTCTATATGTGCGTTCAGATTGGATTTTTATTAAAAAGGCTTTCTAGAATTGAGCTCATTATAACAATTCAATATTATTAATTGAGAGAAAAAAAAAAGAAAAACAAACAGGCAATTTGAAATAATGTTGCATATAATGGGTTGGCCAGAAAGTTTGCTTGTTTGTTTTTAATGAGGTATTTATATTGCAAAATTTAAAAGTAAGTTTCATGTATGAAAACAAAATTTTATTCAACAATATATTGTCTGTTTTTCTTAATAACCTTTTGCTCCTTTCAGGCGCTTTTATTACTCTGTTCTCCAAGAATTTTTTTTTTTTTTTTTAGAAAAAGATTCATCTAGGTGCGTCTTTTGAGTTTCCAGATTTTCAAATTTTATTTCAGTTAAGACTTAAGAGATGAAAATCTGACGAGGCCAAATTGGTTGAATATGGTGCACGAGGCCAATATTAAATTTCTTACTCAAACTCTATCAGTTTGCATCGAATCGTCAACAAAACGTAAGGTCTAGCATTGTGGTTAAACATGACACTTTTCCTGTTAAATAAAACAAGTAAATGCTACCGGTTATTACGCTTTTATTTTCAAATGACGCATCAAAATGTCAACCTACATTTTATTTTCATTCGTAAAATTATTTGCATATCTGTTTGTGTATCACAATATAAACACCACGTTGAAAAAAAAAACAAGACTCTGATCAACTCAATAGTTTGTCGATATTAGTCAGATTTTTAAAAATTTCAGTTTTGTAATGAGCTCTATGCTGCGTAGCGCAATACGTACTATTAGTTGTTTTAACGTGAAATTTTGCTTTTACAATAATTCGCTACGAAAGATAGTGTAATTCGAACAACGGACTATTTAAAAATTGATATTCTTTCTCAGTCTGTACATGTATTATGTAATACGTTATAAAGTCTATAATTGCATGTGATAGAAGATGAAAGAGTAACCAGAGGGTACGTAAAAGTAAAAATGTGACGAGTGTCGTCGAGTGTTTTAAAGAAATACATGTAACAAACGCTGTGCGCTTGTGATCTTTAAGATTTATTTTTGTCTCTTTTTTTTTAAGATAAAGAAAAAACTAATCCTCTTGTTTCTCCTTTTCTTGCACATGCTGTGACATGTGAAAGATTCGAAACCAACGAGTTTCCATACGTATGTTCCTTTATTAGATGAAACATGCAAGGATCATTTATAATTAGCTGTAATATATTCGCCTGTAGGGCTTCGTAATATTTTTTCAACATATATGTATATATATAATATATGTTCACATATATATATGTATATACATATATTATATTAACTGTATTGTGATGTTAACTTAAGCCATGGACAGAGATGTGGGAGAGTTTCGAGGTCGCTGTAGTAAATCGTACCGCTGAGGTGAGGAATCACTTTCTTAGTTTTTTAACTTACTCGAGGAGCGCCAATAAACAAGCGGACGTTGATTATTCTCGATGAATACGGAAAAAAAGCCAGAATTTACCCGCATAATTATCTTTGATTGGTAAAATGGCGATGATTGGGAACTGTACATTGTGATCAGCAAACAGACTACAATGTAGTTTGTTCGTAATTGAATAAACAAACAGAAACACTTGTGTAATAAAGTAGATATCCATAAAAAAAAATCTCGTATTTTTTGTTTACCTTACTTTTATTGAATTAATTAAAAGCACTTGTATTATCAAAATCTAGCAGATGAAGCGTATCTTTCTTAGTATGTTGTAACTCAGCATTTTCTTTTAATCATAGTAGTTGTAAGTTTTATGTTTGCAATTTTCAAAGAAACGAAATTAAAGAGCTTTTTGTTTTAGCTTTTATTTAAAGTGAAAAATCGAAAATTGAATTTTCACCTATGAAGATATGCATATACATATATTTTTTGATTACATAAGATAGAAAACTCAAGTTTAACATTCTTTAACCCTCTGTAACATCATATAACTTGGAAGTTACATACTCATATGCGTGTATTTTTTAATATGATTTTATTTCCTTCTCACTGTAATATTTTCTTTAATTGGTATGCTATTATACTGACACTAGTCGAGCTATTTATAACAATTATTAATTTCTATATTTCTGACTAAAGTAAAAAACTCTAATCAATTATCATTTTTTCTGTCAGGAGCAAACAAAATTAGAGTTACAGAGGGTTGATTCGATGTTAAGAATTAAAATATAGATTTGCTATTGTATAACATATAAAACATAGTAAAATTACAAAATTATAAACTGCAAAAATTTAAATTGTTTTTGATAAATACATAGTTATAATTACATATATAAAAGAAGCGTTTTCTTACATCTACCTAAAAATATCCGAAAAAACTAAACATTAGATATATATTGTAATTTTCAAATATTTTAAAACATAATCTTTGTCGTTTTATGGAAATTTTATTAGTTTTTTATATGCTTACGTATAATTGCGTTTAAAGCTGTTTAAATGAACAGCAATTTCTTTCTCTTTAAACTAAAAGATCAAAAGTAGATGCTCCTTACTGCTTGATTTAACTTTGTAGCTGTTTTTACGCTTAACTGTACGAAAAACTATTGTTACAGTAATTCAAAAATTCGATGAAAATAAAATATCAAATCGGAAAAGTAATTATATTTTTACAAATTGTAAGGAGAAAAAACGATTATTGTTGGCGTAGGATATCATCTGAGGTAAATTTCAATGTTTAAAGAGTATTTCGTATTTTATCTACAAAATATGTATTAACAAATGGTAATAATTTTGAGTGGAAAGGGCATGCTGGATAAAGGGGTTAAATGTGTCCTTAGACCAAATTTAATTTCCGATGGATCGCTCGATAGCTTACCCAAGGAAAATATTTTACCTCGAATTTCAACCCTCTGTTTCAACCGTAAGGGTAGTAACAGGGAAAGTTTGGATGATCCTTTTTTCGTCTATTTTCCCCATTTAATAGCATATAAAAATTCTGAAAAAATCTGGCATATTTTGGATATTGTTGCATATGTTCATGAATTTTTAAAAATTTTCTCGTTACTAACTTTTGTTGTTAAAAATTAATAATCTTAAAAAAATGCTAATAATCGCAAATTCCTTATAGAAGTTTTAAAGACATCACGTGTCTATTTCTATTTTTTTAATGACACCACTACTCCTACGGTTGAGATAAAGGATTGAAATTCGAGGTAGAATGTTTTCCTTCGGTAAATTATGGAGTGGTGGTCCATTGGAAGTCAAATTTGGTCTAAGAGTACATTTGAACCCCTTATCCGGCTATGCCCTTTGGAGTGTCAAGTTTTTTGTGTCAAATTATACTAGTACGTTCTATGAATAGGAAAAAAAGTTAGAATATAAACAGAGGCTTATAATTATGAATGCTGTGTTAAAAAGTTATAAAAAAATTCAAAATGACACGGATTGATTCTATGTACGATGTACCGTGAAAACAAATTGAAAATATTTACCATTTATTGCTATTACTCTATTTCAAACTGTTGAGTATTCTTTGATCCCCAAAATTATCAGACATTCCATGAGTGGATTTTTACCTATCTTTGAAGAGAAGGGTTTGTCGGACAAGAAGTAATATATGCCAGGAATTAATGTTCAAAGAATTTATATAGCATTTACTGAAATGACTAAAGAAAAAAAAAAATCAATAAATGATTAATAGATTAAGTTTTCTATCGATATCAGTCTTGTGTTAATAAAAATAGCCAACACTCTGAAATGGAGTAATGATAATAAATAGTAGATATTGTCAATTTGTCTCCACGCTATGTCGTACAAAGAATAAATCCGTTATTATTTCGCATTTATAAACCTATGTTTATGTTACGATCTCTTCTTCCTTTTATTCATAGTCTCTTATTTCTACATAAAGAGTTTCACTCGCAAAGAATAGGAATTAAATTATTTAAATTGTCGAGGAATTATCTTTTTTACATGTATTTGATTACTCCAATGGTTCAATCTTTGATTCTGAATAAGAAAAAAAAAATTGACGTCAAATATTCCTTTTCTGTTTTTAAAATGTTTATTTCATAATGATATTCAGTATTTTTTGTTATTACTTTTTATTCCATTTCAACATCAACAACAGCATCCTCTACAACAACCTGTTCCGACGTTACAGGAACTTGAATTGTAGGTAAGGGATCAGGAGATTGAGTGTAAGTATTACTGGTTGAGTGTTCTTTAAAATATTCACCACCTTTCTCCTCGTACTCCTTTCTGCTCACTAAAAATTCAGGAAGATTTCCATTTAATCCAAAATCTCTCGCGCCATACCACGCATCTATGGTGGTATTTTTTGCAATGTTTATTTGGAAATTTGAACCAAATGGTCGCATTTCACGAAGTTCACGATTCAATCTCTCTAGTAAGCCGGGAAATCTTGTTTGTCCACCGGTGAGAAATATATTTCCTACAAGTCGTGACTGTTGTTCGTGCGGATAAAGTTTCAAAACAAATTCAATTGTTTCTGCAATGCCAGCTTCTACAGAACCTATCATAGATGGTTGAAATAGTATTTCCGGAGCTCTGAAGCGTTCAACCCCAACATGTAACTGATGAGTTTCTCCAGGAACCATAGGAACGTTAGATCCAGCACCATCAAATTCTGGATCATGATGTCGTAGTACTTCTTCCAATTCCATTAGCTTTTCTTGCTCTACCTCCGAGTCTGAATCTCCACCTTCCTGTATGACAATATATATATAAATTGAAAATGTAGTATAATTTAACAATTATACATTTGAAATCGAAAAACAATAAACTAAAACATATACAAACCCTATTTATAACTTTATAAACATCCCAATCTTCGTCTCTCATACCAAAATCGTCGTCGCGTTTTTCTTTCCTTGCTAACTGGCTTATTATACGCATTCTTTCTTGTGCGGCAGCTGTTCTACGTTTCGCCATATCTTGTCTACGTTGTCTTTTTGCCATTCGCTTTTCTAATATTTCTTGCCTGTAATGGAAAGAAACATGTACTTTAACATTACTATAAGAATAATAAGAAAGCTATTGGTTACCTTCTCTTTCGTACGTCGGCAATCCATTCGTCAAAATCTTGTTGATCTTTAGGTTGCAGACTAGATTTGATTTTTGGTTTCTGCTCTTCCATTATGATATTTTCTTCTTGCGAATTGGCTGCTACTATTTTTTGCCTGGTTCTTTCTACTTTTGCTTGCAGATTATTAATCATTTTTATCAAATCTGCTTCATTTGCAAGAGAATAGGTTTTTAACGCTTGGTCGAATTCATCTGTTTCACCTTCTTCCAACAAATCTTGAACGGCTAACAACTGATTTAATTGTTCTTCGTCTTCTGCTAACTATAAATTAATGATTATTTTAAGGCTATATTTGTATCTAAATCAATTTATATTCTATATTTTTTAAAAATTACTAACTCTTTCTTCCCGTTTTCTTGCATTAATTTCCATTAATCTCCTAGCTAACTCGCGTTTTCTTTCCTTCTGTTGTTCGACCGTTAATCCAGGAGCATTTGTAGGAGCAACATACGGTAACTGTACCCTTAACACATTCAGGTCATAATAATCAGGATCTGCCCATTTAGATATTTCTTCTTGGTAGTTTAATGCTATTGTTGAATGTTCATGTATTAATTCCTATTTTAAAGAGGAAAATAAATTTTTGAACCTGTTACAATAGGGTAGAAAATGAGTTATATGTATACCTCTGCTCGACTAGGTGTTATAGCGTTTACATGTACTGGATATTTAAGTTGGAGCAACCTGTGCATGTAAGATGTAACGTGATATCCACCGATATTGATTCTTCTTGAATTTATAGGATCTGCTTTACCATCTAATATAGGTATTATGTGTGTAGTGTGATATCCAATACTAATTATTAAACCATCGGGTGGACAATTGTTATGCTGATAAGAAAACAAGCAGTCGACTCCATATGCTATTGCAGGTACATTGTAACATTCAAATAAAAGTTCAGCCATCACTGAAATAAATGATTATTAAAACTTATATTTTAAGCTAACCTCAAATTGGTATATATATTAATATATTTACAATTTCGTGAATAATTAGGATTAAGAAATGCTTCTGTTAAAATAATTGGATGATTCACCGCGCCTTCTGTGTCTATTCCCATATGCGCGAATGTATAGTCAAATATCTGTTCCTGTGCTTCAAAATGTGTTACTACGTTTCTGTCAAATTGTGTTTTTAATTGAAATCGAACTGCTTCAATATTAGCTATGTCATTTCCAACCTGTGGTTCACCATCCTTTTTGCCACGTTCTTTTCTTGGCTTTGCAATAAGATTTTTAAATATTAATTGAGGTTCTTTCTCTGTGGCCCAGCCAACTCTACAATTGTACGACCCTAAAAGAAAATTATTTGTCAATTTTTCTTACAATTATTATACATTGTATAATTTATTATGTTTTTCTTACCATTATCAATTACAAGCGGAGTTGCTTCGGATTTTACTCTATCTGGATAAGGATGAATAATATCAGGTACAGCTTTTACATCTTTTAATTCTAAAACTTCCATTTTATATAATTATACTATTTATCATTTTTTAAAATATGGTTATAAAGAATACTTGCATTCATTGGTGCTTTGAGACATGATGTAAACAACCTAGGAACTGCAGTATCAGTAAAGTTTGAACTGCAGCTACGAGATGGCGTGTAAATGCAAATGCATTTCACAGCACGGTTCTTCAATTTAAAGGTTCGAAGAAAAAATTATTTCTATTTGTATTACTTTTTTCATAACCTTGATTCTAATAGAATATATCCTATTGTAATCTATGTCTATATTATTTTTTATTGTCAAGTAGTTAAATATTACCTTTCGAATTAGGTTGTGTGTTATGTATAATTTTGATTGCTAACATTAAGCAGCTTTATTAAGTTTATTAAATAAATCAGTAGAATAAAATATATTTAAAGTGTACAATACATTTTAAATGGATTATTGTTATAGGTTGTTGAAAGGTAAACAAGTTTCAAAGATAATATCAATTATGGCGTTATTAATAATATTATGGTATTAATAAATAAAAATAGTATTTTTAATTTATGTTTAATTTCATTCAAAATTTACGAATTTAAATATATTAGCCTCTAAAATTTCACTGAAATGGTATTAAAATTAATAAATATTTAACGTAAAATATTAGTTTTAACGATATGTATTTAATAAGAAACAATATCATTTTCTTGGAAACAAAATTTTAAGCATAAAATTAAATCATTTTTTCCCTATACATTTGATTGATTTTATCATCAAATTGTACGAAGTGTGAGTGCATCGTAAATTATACTATACTCTGTTTATATCTTTTCCCGTATTCAATTTTTTACGACATGCATCTAAAGCGAGTTTCATGACCTTTGAAAACATACTACTTCATTTATCCGAATACAAGAGGTATTCAAAATGTCGATCTTTGACATTAACACGTATTGTAAATTATGTAGTGTCATCGAATCATATTACAACCATATTCTACGTTGTACCGTATAGTAATGTAAGTCTTGACTTTATTTTTTCACGCACGGACGTTATAATTACATAAACTTTAGAATTATGTAATTAAAATTTCAAAGTAAATTTATACACATTGAAAATTAGAAATTTCAATATTATATTATTTTTAACTCTTATATTAATTTTTACGTTAAATATATTTAAGAAAAAGAATATTTAAGAACTTGTGAAAATATAGAATGTAGGTAAGGAAAATGTGAAATCGTTTAAATAAATTTTGTATGATTTTAAAATAATGAGAGAAATAACTTTAATTCAGATTAATTACTATTAGAATATTAATTTTTCCTTCTTTTTTTTTCAGAAAAATTCTTTACGACGAATAATTTCTGTGACAAATTATTATATTTTTTTTTTTGCTAACTTATGCTATTTGATTCATTTGATATTTATTTCGAAACATTTGCTTACCGCAATTAACAAACTACATTCCTAATAGTTTCACATAGTTTTACATATTTCTCCGCACAACGTTATACATACAAGTCTAATTATCATAAATATTTCTACAAATATTTCAATCTTCGTTCGATATTACTTTTTATTATTGGTTCTTATATCTCATTGTTGAAGTATTACGAACTAGTCAATAAACGTATTATTCATAAATAATATTCATCTTGTCATCTTAAATATTATTGCATCATTCCTGTTATTCGCCATTTTTGACATTGTTTTTACTTTTCCGAACAAATAGGCACTTTCGTATTCCCAATAAGTCACAAAGCATGCACAGACGTTGCTGACTTTTTAACGCGAATCGAACGCGAATCTAAATTGTTCTGCTTTCTCGGGCATTAGTCATGGGATACCGTTTAAAAAACGATCGTCCGTTGAAAGAAGAAAGTGAAATTGAATTTTTATTCAAATCATTGAAAGTTCGCGATCATTTCTTTTTGTTTCACAGTCGCAAGTACACTTCGTACGTACGTGTTCTAATGTTTCACCGTACGATTTTTCAATTGCAAAAATGCGCGTGTTGAATCGCTTGTAAGAAGAACGATCGACCCTCTTAATCTAGCTGTGAACCATAGAAGTTCGTAGAAAGATCGGAGAAAGTGTAAAAGAATTAAAGAAATATTACGTATGTAAAAAAATAGGAAAACTTGGTGGTAAAACTGATCAAATCTATTTTTTTTCAAAAATAAGAGTTCGGTATTTAGAAATTATCAAAGGTATTATTTTTTAATGGTAAAATTGTTTAAGTTCTCTTTTATCATATATGTATCCTTAATACGAACTATTGTAAATGTTATCTATATAAAATAAAAATATTTTTAAAAGTGTAAGCGTATAATAAAAAATATTACTTTTTTATGACACTAGATTAACACATTGACGACGGGACCTGATTTTTGTAAATCTTACTACGGAATAAAATTAGAATAAATTCTTGCTTACATAAGTACTTTTAAGAATAATTTTGTATTCTAAAGATAAATCATAATTTAAAGTTGAAGTTAAGAAGATAATTTTAAAAACTAATTTTTCATACGTGGTCCGTTCACTATTTTTATTTTTTCGAGATATGAAATATGAAATGCGAGAAATTTCGTCACCCGTCCGTAATGTGTTAATAAATATCAATATGGGAAAAATTGATGTATTTTACAATAACTTCAAATTATAATAACTTGATTTATTGTAATGGATTAAATTTAGTCAGTTTTATCAATAAGTCAACGATATACTAAAAAATAATTGTACAGTAATTAGAGAAAGGTAAATATATTTGATGAAAAAGCGGAGAAGTTGTAAAAGAATCAGAGAAATGAGGTTCGTGTTGACGAAGAGTAAATGTTATACGAGAATATCAAGCGCCACACGTATTCAAAACACCCGGAAGAGAATGTATAGCCAGAAGTAACGATATTAACATTCACGGACATGTTCAAAGCGTTGCGCAAATATAATTTCACAAATGCGCGTGAAATCGTACGAGTGGTTCTGATTGATATAGTAACGCAGTCATTTTTTACTAGGTACTTTAACGTAAATGTATTAAAACATAGTGAATGAACGTTTCTAAAATGTCAGTATTTATTCCTTTTATGGTGTTTATCATCTTTGTTTTAGAAGTACTGATACACATGAAGATTGCACGAGAAAATGATGATAAGTCACATTTTCCGTTTTTTATTGGACAGAAATTTTCAAGTTCCAAATGCTATAGATAAATTCTTCTACATCTATTTTTAAAAAGTATATATTTTTGGATCTGACAGGTTATTCCACTTTTCGACAATGATGTATTAAAGTGCTTCTTTTTAGCTAGAAGATGACACGAAAAAAAAGAAAATCAACAAAAATGGATTTATCATGTTTTACCTTTGTAGTCATAATATTTAGTATTTACTCTATAAGGTAGTATTTTTATTATTATTAAATACCTATAGCGATATATGCATTTATTTAGTAAAAAGAAATATGTCATATAGCGTTTTTCTCTTGTGTAAAAACTAGGAATATTGGATGACTGGTAAATTGTAAGTAATATTATAACACTTTCACTGTTATAAAATATTTTTTATTAATTTTGAAAGATATTTGCAGGATTTTTAAGCATACGTACATTATTAAATTGATAATTAGTGTAACGACAAATAAAATAAGATTACACAAAGTTTTATGAACTATGGAATGTTAATAATATTAATAATAAGTAAATATTATTCTTATTAAGAATAAATATGTACATATATATATGTAATAAATATTCACATATGTACGATATTTCATTTGATGTTCCCATGATCACTGTGAAAACTTATGCATACGTGTAGCTTTGTTTTAAATTAAATTCTACAATAATCCATAAAAATTCCAGAGATTCATTAGAGCTAAGCTATGACTNGATTCGTGGATTGCTATTCACATATGTACGATATTTCATTTGATGTTCCCATGATCACTGTGAAAACTTATGCATACGTGTAGCTTTGTTTTAAATTAAATTCTACAATAATCCATAAAAATTCCAGAGATTCATTAGAGCTAAGCTATGACTATTAATGTACAAATATATGTATATCTCAAATTCTTTATTTCCGTAGTTTTCAAACGAGCTACCGAGGAAAGTTATTCAAGAAAGTTCTAGTTGATTTCTATAGCTGTCAGTGAACAATAAAACATAGGATAATATAAAAGGTATAAATTAATTTTAACTTTCGATATTAGGGACTTTTGATTCCATTTGATAATTGTGACAACAAGTTGCAGATAAATACCTAGAAACGCAAAATGATATAATGTTGATCCATCAAATTAAAAACTAAGATAACGCGCTACTATTTTAATCCCTATAAACATTTATAATCCTCTGGTACAGTTATCAGGTATTAAGGACAAAAAAGGAAATCATTTGAAAAAGTTTTTTATTCATATTCAATTTTTTGAAATAATTATATAAACGTATATAAATAATAGTTGAGAACATAATAATTGCGCTGTTAATTCAAATTGAGACTTGAAAAAATTAATTTGATTTAATTTAATTATTTTTATCCTCATTCTCATCATTCAAATCTTTTTCGTTATCTTTCCTACGCTGCTAATTTTGTGTAAAAGTTTCTCATCTTGTTTTATTTCTTTATATAATTCTAAACAAGAAATATTTTTACAAGCATAAACTATACTTAAAATACCTGGAACAGTGGTATTAGCAATCCGAGTATACGTAAACAAAGATGGAGGACAAAAGAATTGTGTTAAAACAGAGTACATGTTCTCTATAAAAAAAAACCTGTTGGCAATCGTATTCTCTAATAATAGAAAAAAATTAAGAGAATTTTTTATCGAAAATAAAATGCAGCGTATCACGAGTTTAATATTTTATTGCAAAACTTTAATTACAGCAGTTATTAAGATTTCTTATGCGGACAAATTTACAATTTTTTACTTTTCTATTTTATCCCTGACACCAAGGAATTCTAAGATAGTCGAACAAAGTTACATGTCACCATACAACTAACACCAACGACATTTTCTTCCACGCTGGTTTCCTCTCTCACAACAAAACCTCTCCATCATCGACTTCCCCTTTGGTTCGCCGATAAATTAACTCCAACCAGAAGCGGCGCAACTGAAATGGTATCTTGATTGGTGATAAACAACGACCAGCTATTCTGGCGACTGTAGACACAGGGGTGGGGGTTGCGCGCACCCGGAAGAGGCCGATAGACAGGAATATCGGTATCAATAATTCGCGTGTACCGGGTGGAAAAATAAAAAGAAACGGGTGGACGTAACGCGGGCGACAGAAAGCAACGTGCAACCAACGCGAGTATTGAGCCGAGAAACGTATCGACACTCCTGTCGAAGAAAAGCGGTGATAGGAGAGCAAGCGAGAAAGGAGTTTCGCGAAAGGGGGGTGGGGGTTGTGAAATGCAAGCAAGGATGCAGAGGTGGTTTGGTGAGCAGGCGAATCAGGACCAGTTTCAGGTCTGCACTCACGTCATACCCACGTTGCTACGTGCTGTTGACGGATCGGAAGAGAAAGAAGAGGAGAAGCGTATCGTGTTTTGGGCCTTCGTGCTTCTAGATTAAGGGTTTCGAGAAAAAAAAAAAAATTAAAAGAACCATGTTCGTTCGAGTGTTCTCCATTTTATTGGTCAGTGCCGTGACCTTGAGTAGGGCGCAGGTTCGGTGTCCGGAATCAAAAGGTTTTTTCCCTGATCCGGAACAGTGCGATCTCTATTACGCTTGCGTGGATGGCAAGGCGGAAGAGAAGCTGTGCAAGGATGGTCTCGTCTTCAGGGATGACAACCCTAAGAAGGAGCTTTGTGATATTCCCGCGAACGTGCCCTGTGGTGATAGAACTCTTCTTCGTAAGTTACATTTTTTTTATATCGATCTGAACGAGATATACGTACATACCTAATTGGTGTGATTAGGTTTTATTTAATTTGAATGTATGTATATACACCACTGCTTACAAATGTTCGTCCAGCGATCGATAACATGTTCATTTTAGAAATACATTAATATGAAACAAATATTTGATTAAAAAACGTTACAAATTTATCGAAAGAAAAATAGTTTTGTTTTTTAAAGTTTTTACATTTTTGAATAAAACAAAGAAAACATTTGGTGGGCAAATATTTATGAGCGAAGGTGTATGTATCGGGTAACACGAATAACTGAGTTTATGTATTTTGGTTGTAATTTTATTGAAAAATGGTGTAATAGATTAAATGATTTTTAGAATATTTTGAAATAAAAAATATAATTTAAATCGTTAATGCGTTTTCGCAGCTATTTTCACTAAATAGATCGGTGTAAGAAAAAGTTTATTCGATACTATAAAATTTTAAATAAACATTTGTCGCAAAGAATTTGTATTAGACGTTTAGAAGTTCTTTTACCGATCGATAGGATTATGACATTAGCTATCATATTATGATTTCACGTATTAAAACCTAAACAGATATTGCTAAACTTGAAGCATTAAATATAATGATAAATAAACAGAACAAGTATTTGAATTTTCTTGCTCTTAATTTCAAAAAGTTTTTGAAATATGTAATATATGTGTATTCTTATATGTGAAAATGTAATTTTTTAGAAATTCTGTTATGAAATTCTGTTGAAAAAACAGTATCGAACCTATTTGAAAAAGAAGAATTTGATTATTTTACAGATTTTTATACACGTATTTTTTATTCATATAAAGATTTTCACATACAAGTTTTCAAATCGGTTGTAAATTGTCTGTGAAAAATATAATAAAGTAAATGTTATAAAGTAAATATCATAAACACTGATCTATGGTTAAACGAATTGATTGGCGAGATACAATCGCGAAAAGATCGCGCGATATCGAGAACTTCCAGAAGTGAACTTATGAGAAACCAAAGGTGAAAGTTACGTGTACCGATTGCGCGTGCGAGAATATTCTGCTCACATTATATTCTATTTTCGAGAAATGTCGAACACGGATGTGAATCGAATTCCAGAACGAGTGAAAAGTATCGATTTTCTGAATCGAAAGTCTGGTTGCTCGATAAAACGGTTCTGGTCTAAAAATGGAATTCAGGTTTCGTTTGAGGGCGTACTTCACTTTCAGGTCCATGGATTTAAATGCATGTTAAAAGAACAACGATTAGATCTGGTTACGATGTCTCGAAAGATGCGATAAATTAGGATGAACCGGTTCCTCAGCGAATTCTTGGCTAAATTCATTTTCGGATTCACTTTTAATTTTTGTTCATTTTTCCATTTGCTTTCTTTTTGCTTGTGAGCGTTTTTCAGCGCCCGAATAAATCTACATACTAATCTTTCTCATTTTTGTGGACCCAAGAATTTCAATGAAATATTAAACGTCTCTTATTTTTTTGTAATGTTTCACTGATTGTAAAAATAGTATTGCAAAATAGTTACATATTTAAACACTTTTTTCCAGAAAGACTAATTTGTAATGTATAAGTGTAAGCAAATTAGTTAATTTTATTAATTAACAGAATTGGTTAAATTTTTTTGAAACTCTACGAGAGTTAATTTTATTATTAAAAAAAAACAGATAAATGGTTATTGCGTATACATGCTTATACATTTTTTTTATATATTTGGGCCATAGCAAAAGATAATTCTATAATTTTCTATGAAAATAACGTTATTATGTAAGTTTTACATACAAAATAAAGAGAGCAAATAATTAAGAATGGTAAAACTCAAGAAAACTTAATAAAGATATTTTCCATATGTATTGTGTAAATGTGTCAAGATCAAGAAATATAGCAGCAATAAGAGTTATTTTAAAGAAAAAATCATGCTTATTGAAATCAGGAGATTAAAATTTGATCAAATAAAATTAGTGCATAATTTAATCATCCTTTTCACAAAAATCTAAATTCCTTATTTTTATTCTATAACTACAAAAAATAAAGTTATTTAACGTTTTATAATCATCAAAAAGATTCTACAAGATATAAACTGTACAAGATATAAAATATTTTAACTGTATTGTCAGTTTCAACTATGTAAATTACATGAATTACACAGTCTTCGTTACTAATTAACTAACCTATCAATAATCATTGGTACCTAATACAATTAACAACTCAAATTAAACAAATATATAACCAAATTATCTGAACTGGATAAAAACGATTTTCTTTCCAACATTAATTATTCAGAAGAACCACAGCCAAGCAAAGGATGCCCACGCGCTAACGGCTACTTCAAACACGAAGATCCAAACGCTTGCGATCGTTTCGTGAATTGCATCGACGGTGTGGCTCAAATAATGCCTTGTCCACCCGGTTTGATTTACGAAGATAAAATGTCCAGCTGTGTCTGGCCGGCAGATGCCAGCAGATTATGCGAAAATGTAAAAAGAGATGTTCTTGATGATGGCTTCGTTTGCCCTGACGGCGATGTGCCTGGACCACTTGGTAGGATTCTACCCCATCCTACGTACCCTCATCCGGAGGACTGTGCTAAGTTCTACATCTGTAAGAACGGCGTTGTGCCTCAGAAAGGACAGTGCGAGCCTGGCACTGTTTACAGCGAAGACAGCTTCAAATGTACCGATCCGGAGAACGTGCCTGGATGGTAAGATTTGGTTTAATTTCGTATTCCTGTATCGTACCGTCGTTGCGTGGTGGGGTTGGGTGTGCATCGCACTGTTGCGTATTAATGCAACGGGCTCGGTGATTTGTCGTTTTTTGTCATCGCATCAAAGGAATGATACAGTACGCGGCGAAGGCAGTGTTAACGGGAAGCGTGTCATTGTCTTGTGACACGTTCATTTCTGCCACGGACGTTCGAACGTCTGGATTATTTTTGTGGTTACAAGCTTATTCATTCTCGTTAACCCTCTATGGAACCGTGTGACTTAAAAGTTACAAACTGATGTATCTATATTTGAAAAAATTAATTTTGGTTAGTTATCACTGCACTATTACATTTGATTACTGTATTACTGTAATATAAAATTACTGTATTACAGTAATTATTAGTTTAAACATTTTCAAATCAAAGTGAAAAACTGTAATCAATCGTAATTTTTTCTCCAATAAGCAGACAAAATTTGGGCTATAGATGGTTAACGTACACTACCGTCCATAAGTATTTGACCACCTTCGGTTTACCTAAAATGTATAAAACATATTCGAAATAAGACATCTCGATGTAATTTTTACCACAGTATTTCTCTCTTACACTTATATAAGCATCATGTTTGTATGCCAATCATATAAATTTATATACATTTTACTTAGGGGTATTTACATTATAACTTTAATATCAATTTTTTGATCCGATTCCATCAAGTGGTCAAATACTTATGGATGGTAGTGTATTTCAAGAATTTCAGAAGATTCGAGCATAACTTCGTAGTTGGAGTCACTTTTTTAGAATTTTTGTTAATTTGGTACAGCCTTTTTTTACATTGATATTTCAAACACGATGTAATGTGTTCGATTGAGTTTCTTTTTCGTTTACCAATTTCTATGTTATTCGTATTTTAAGGTACCTATTTTGTTGCGTAGCGGAGTATGATTCATAGCTTGCCGTTACTAAAAATTAGCTTATAGTTGTCAAAGATTCTGTCCCAGACATTTTCAAGGTAGAAGGACGCTGCTAACTGTTGGCATCGCAGAATGCATTGTTGGAAATCACAGAAGGAACTGAAGATTTGCTTCTCTGTCGCGTGTATATCGTCAAGTTGTATTCTCTGTTTTGATGTGAATATATCGTAATGATACGGGAAAAAATCACGTTACGTTGCAGCGTATCGTACCACCGAATAATACACAAATGGAAGCTAGGTTCAAAGCCTGATGATTAACTATTTCGCTATTACGGGCAACAATAGTCACGCGGCACGAAACGATCACTGGATATTATGAATCACTATAATCGTTTGATACGTTGCATTTAATCTTGATATATCGCGCGTGCAATGGTAAAAATGTTATTTAAAGTACGGTCATATGTTAAGTTAGACAATTAAATAAACGCATAAAGAAACATTGCCAGCGAGACAACGTAACGTATGTATTTCGCGAAGCTGTACCTTGTGATCGTTTTTCAGCAAAGACGGGCGTAACGAAAGGGTTAATACGTTCCATGCCATGCGAACTATCGGTGATCTATAATAATTGATAAAAGTAAAATTTTAGTTAGGCGGACGAAGATATTCTTTGTTATATGTTCAAACAACGTAGAAACAGGAGGTTGGTGGAGGAGAAAATCAGAGTGCCACGAATTGAAGTGCTATTTTTCTGTAATTAGTTATTAAAATATAAAAATATTTATTTTTAGAAACTACTAATTTCTATGAATACAGTCATTGAAAATATCACAAAACAACGAATTAAACTCCAAAAAAATTTCATTTGGATTTAAAGTTCTGCCGAAACGCTTATTTTTCTCTAGACACGAAACGTGTTAATGTTCGGTTGCACATTATTTTTTACGTTTTTAATTTAAGATTGGGGTTTTATAGTTTACTAGCTTAAACTACGCGATGCTACAAAATTTCTCATATCTTGACCATCGGCATTTATGAAAATCTGAAAATCGAACGATAAGATATTGAAATTAATTTATTTATATACCTATAAATCTTTAAATATTTATGGACTTTAATGATAATTAAGAGTTAATAGTTTCATGCAATATTAAATATCGACTGTTTGTTCTTGATAAATTTTGTAGTTTATTTTGTTATTTGAATCATTTAAATGTTTTCTTTTAGCTATTAATACGATGTTGGTATTTTTAACGAAGTTAGTGTACTTGCCGTCATTAAAATATACGTCATTAATTTATACCGATAAAATTTTTATTTTGATAACGAATAGTGTATTTTTTTGCAGTTTAATTTGTTGTTTTGTGACATTTTCAATGACAGTATTCATAGAAATTAGCTGTTTCCAAAAATAAATGTTTTTAAAATACTGCAATATACAAAATCTTATAGTACATTACATTCGAATCGTTCAATATTATTTTGAAGTACATTTTCATTATTCGGAAGATTTAATCAATTTTTTGATCGTATGTAGTTTTAGCAACATTAATTCTATATTATATATTATGAAATGAAGTAAGATAATAATAAATAAAATAATGTTGAATAATAAAAATTAAAAATAACATGTAGTAGTACATGTGTAGATTTTTATTATACCATAATATATTACAATTCGATACGTAGCTAATACAAATAGCAATGATTTATATTAGTCATAAAACAAAATTTTCAATTTGTACAAATGCATCGGTTTTATTAGTTTATATTTTAGAAACAATTAAATCGTGATTTTTGTTGTTTCTTTTTGTTACAGCGAGGACTACTACAAGAACAAGAACTGAATAAAGCAAAGGTGCCAGTTACTCAGCGATACACGTCTGTAACGCTTAATTTTTTACATTTAGGAACAATAAACTCGTGATACACTTACGTAAATGAGTAGCCTTTGTATACACCTTCCACAATAATTATACCTTTCTCCTTATGTAAACGGATGTTACGTTCTGCAAATTTATATTATAATAGAAACATCAATAACCGCAAGTTAACTTGGTAACAATGAGTGAGAATAAATTTACAGTAACAAAATAAGAAAACGTTACACATTATTTTTCATATTTTTTTGAAGGGTGAAAATTATTCGTAATATTTTTTTAATTCATACACATTATTTCTATTATGGAATTTACAAAATATTTCCTAGTAATTTAATGTTTTGATTGCATTATTCGCCCAGTAATGAATAATTAGAACTCTTGACTTGAATCTTTGAAAATTGATCTTGTTTGAATACAATAGGCGGTGCATAATGGTTCTTCAGGCTGGTAGATAATTTCACTTAATTCACCTGATTGCAACCTTTCTCTTTACGTAATTTATGATGTGCTCAATGAAACACATTTCTCGTATTACATTTCGTGCGATTTACATTTCCGTCGACTTGGTCTCACTAGTGAAAATGTATTTTAATTCCGTACTCGGCATTTTTTATCTTGCATTCAATGTTTTATGCATTGGCTTTCATATAGAAAAGAACTAATTGTAAGTTCCTTTATTTCTTACAGGAAAAAGGAATGCTTAATTATATTTTTTTATTACAAATCATGTTTCATTCTGAAAATCTGAAAATTATAAATATTTAAGTTCATTATATGATAAATGAGATATAAAAATACAATAAAATTTTGAAACATTCACAATTTTGATGTAGGCAGAAACAATAAAATTATATTTATTTTTTATCGGAAAACAAGTATTTTTTGTTATCTTTCTAGTAAAAACTATTTATCATGTTAATATGTTTTATTATTTATAAATCTTTTCATGAATTAATGTGCACAGATGTGGAATTAATTATGAATGAAGCATGCATACGGTGTTAAATTATTATACTCATGATTAAGCAATTAGATAATAGATAGGTTTATTTTCTTGCCTTTCGGTCTCGAAACAGAAATTTGGTATGTGGTTGTGGCTACATAATCAATGCAATCGATAGTAGTTACAATACTTATGCTACAACTCTATACAGTATGATACTCTTTACCAGACTTCCAAAAACCATCGTTCTTCTCTCGAAGTTATTTTTGAAACTTCTCTCTCCTATTCCCCATGTCTATTTTATGACCATCGTAATATTTTAGGCTGTCTCTCCTAAATGCTTTTCTGACCCTCCATTTTTTTTGAAGATGGCATCCTAAATCTTGAAAGTCTTTTGTTTCTTACTATTTCTTCACCTCCTAGTTTCCATTCCTCTCTTTTCTTTTAACTTCTTCTTTTTTTGAAGACTAATATCTCCGACTTTCCTGCATTTAACACTAATTCTTTTCTTTCTAAATATCTTTTTATTTTCCCCATCATTTCTTTTAACTCCTGTGGATTCTTTGTTAGTAGCAGTATATCGTTCGTGTAGGCCAAGGACCATATCTTTCCTCTACTTATCATTGCTCCATCTGTTTGTCCTCTTCTGAGCTTTGATTAATTAATTAGTAATTATATATTAATTTATAAACACGTTAGAAAAAAGTTAGTTACTAATCTAGAGAAGTAACAAACTTTCTGTTCTTTTGTCATTGTTTCTATCTCGTATTTATCTATTTAAGTATTGTTAACAATACAAGTAAACAAATCAACTGTAAGCTAATTTGAAATAAGAATCAAATAAAAATGAGAAAATTTTACCAAAAGCTTATTCCCAAATTTTTTACACTTCGAAACTGTAAAGTACTCAAATTTAATAGTACTTAAATTAATTTTAATTACCGTTATAAAAACTAAAAGTAACAAAATTGTAAATTATTGTATTCAAAATAGACTAAATCGTTTATCTTCAAAACTTTAAATCGTGCAACATATCAAAAAAGATTATTTCAATTGGTTAATCAAGAAAATCATAATTATAAGTTTACTTAATAAATCTCAGTTTTTAATTGTTCCTTTATAATTATGTACCTATGTTATTGCTCATAAGTATTTTCCCATCCGTCGAAGATATATTTATCACAAGAATAGATTGATATTAAACAAATTTTATACTACAAAAAGTTATAGGTTTATTGCTATACGCACATGATTATTATAAAGAAAAATAAATTCTTTTTTTTAATATTTCACATTTTTGAATGATGCAAAAAGAATTGGATAGACAAATGCTTTCGAATGTCAATGTATAGTGAACGTGTGCGATGCGAAAACATCTAATGGAAGAAAGAAACGACCAGAACGCATTGTGGCTTTAGAAAAAACTGCCATAACATAAAATTTCGTATCTTGGCCACTTCTAAAGAACCACAATACGTTTTGGTATATTAAAAAATGCCATAACACGAAAGTCGTATTATGACCGTTGAAGAAAATGACTCTTACCATGTTCTGTTCGTATTATTCACTTATTGAGCGTTTTCGGACTTCGATCTTAACATATAAAAATATATTTACTTTACTGTATCATAAATTAATTAATTTCTTGCTATAAAAGTAACATGCATAGAAGTAATTCTTAGGTAATAAATCATACAGTTCATAAATCAGGTAAAAAATCATGATACCAAAAATATAGATGATCTATAGTAATACCGTTTCATTTGCTAGACTACTAGACAGAGGATCGAATGAGCTCAATTAGCCATCGATCAAAGACATGACCGTGACGTATTCGTTTCGTCTATCTGACCGGTTCACCGACAATGCTGATCGTGAGTAGCGAGATTGCGAGCGGTATTCGTCGGCTTTCACTATCCATGCCGGGAGATCTGGTTCCCCCTTCGGAAGCCATTGCTCCAAGTATCGTTGATTGTTGCGTAAGACCAGCTAAGACCTCGATGGACTAACCGTATTTCATGCATGCATCCAATAAACGAGTTGTTTTTTTAACCGGTATAAGTCCACTTTTCTTTATTTCGTGTTATTTAATGTTTTGCATTTTATCCTATTTAAAAATAGTGTTAAATGATAGTAAGCTTGTTTTATGGTTTTAAAATTCAAGACACGTTTAATCTTATTATGTGACCATTTTTATAAATACCCTGTAACTGAAATAGTGTTTTTGTTAATTGCAAATGAATTTATTTTACTTTCAAAAATAATATATTGTGGAAAACGTGACTAATACTTACATCAAATTTATATTTTAATTGAAGTAGACTTTTCTGAAATGTAATTCTACCATATAAATAATGATAATTTTTGCAGTGAGCGGTCAAGGTAAAAAATAAAAATTTTGTTTCAACTTACAGTGTGCTCGATTAATTCTTTATGTCGCTTTAAAATGAAGTCAAATATAGAGTTTGTCATCTTCCAATCCTGTATTTTAAGTTACTGAAATCCGACCAGAGGAAAATCTTTATTAATTTATTGAATAAACAAAGAAATAATTAAATTAAACAAAAATAATTGGACAATTCTATTTGAAAGCTAAACTTTTTTCATACGTTATCAATTTGTCTGTTCGGTCAAGGATTATTTTTAAAAGTGTGCAAGTAAATTGTTCTGAGAGTTTTTTATAGAAAACTTTTAAGTCAATTTTTTGAACAATTTAAAACTTTTTTTCTCAAAAATGTCTGATACATTACTCGATGAAATAGAGTTCTTATGACACGCGTATAATTATAAAATGGATTCAGCAACAAAATTAACAGATCACGAAATTTTTCTCGAAAAATTGTCGATCTTTAAACTGTTACAACTTCGTGGGAAAAAACTGTACAATAATTTGCCTACAGTTATTTTGAAGGGCGAACCTCTACTTTCACCAATTTAAGCTGATTTTCTTTGAAGGTGTTTTTATACCAGGACACGGTATGGAAAAGTGAAGGTGGATTTTTTTGTCGAAAATTTTACAAAATCAAACCTGTACAATATGAAAAAATTTTTTCGCTACTTAAATAACTATAAATTTGGAGATTGAAGTCTTCCCATTACAATGATTTCTTAAAAGTTGTACTATTTTTGGTCGACGTTTTACTGTATTTTGAAAGAAAAGCGTGCATCCGACACTAGAATAACCTAAGCTAAGATACACCAAGAGGTTTCATGGTTGAACTAGTATCACGTGTGTATGTGTTTAGAAATTACTACCTCTTCGTTGCCTTATCACTTCTTGGTATCGTTCTACATCGCTATTGCTATTGATGCATCTCTGCATTTGTGTCACAGGTTTTCTCAAATTTCTAAACCGGTATCTAAGAATATCTCATAGCGGAGACCGGGATCGAAAGTAACAATTTGAATTTGGATTTCAATTGAACAAAAACTATTATATTTAGTACAAAAATTTTTATATCAAAATCTTACGTAGCTATCTCACATTATTGAGTCATACATAGTAGCTTCTCTTTATAACAAGTACTAATTAAGTTATTAATAAAAAACAGAAACCAGGGAAAGTGTTACAACGGATGATTGTAACACGGCATGGGGTCGATAGTAACACAATATTTGTTTTAAATACAAAATATTAATTATAGTAAATTGTAACAGTTTATACAAAGACAAGCTAAATACATATAAATTAAATGTACATGCTGAAAATTTCATTTGAATAACAACGCTATCAGATTTTTACGAAATTTTTAGCATCAGTACGTTTGACATACATCTGTAAAACGTATTTTAAAAAATTTTTTATGACAGACTCAAATAGAAAAAGTTATAAAAATTGACCTTTACTATTTGTTTCGCGATTCCGACCAATTGAAATTTTTTCAAAAATTTTGTTTTCTACATATCAAGTAAACTAACTAATCCTTCTAATTTCTTAAGAAAATTCAAGTCGTTTGGTCCAATTAAAAAAAAGTTATTCCGTTTTAAAGAATATTCGATTTTGAGTGTAAGTCACTGTGGGTTGCGTCAACTGGTATCGATTGTAATGTTACTTTCGATCTCGGTTGGTAATGTTACAATCGTCTCCGATGGTCCGTTTGAACTTAGATTACAAGTTTTCAGTAACGAGACCTTTGAAAATGTTAAGTAGCGATCATTATAACATTTAAAAGGATCAAATTAAAGATTAAAAGAAAGAAACTGCAGGTTACTCGCACAAGGAATATTTATATTGCAATTTTAAACCACCAAGATAAAGTTACCTTAAGGTGTCGAAAAGTCATTTTATTCAATATATATTAAATATTGCAAGTCATTTTATTCAATATATAAAATATTCAAAATTTTTGATGATGCTACTTATAGTTTTTGATTTATTTACAATGTTGCTTTTGACCCCGGTCTCTCCTACCTGTTTGATGAGATTCAGATTTGGAGTTACTGGTGGATAGTTAGGAATCCAGACGCTGTTTGACCTGAAATAATGACAGGTATTTTGACCTGTATAAGCACGAACATTGACTTGCATAAAGCAAGAATCGATGTGGATCTAGTCGTCAGCTTTTACTATGCTGAATTTAGTTTTAGCAATATCTTATGTTATTGTACTCCCAGAGACACGCTTTTTATTTAAAATGCAGTAAACTGGCAACAAAAATAGTACGTCAGGAATCATTGTAGAGAGGAACCCTTAATCTTCAAATTCGTGGTGATTTACGTTGGGAAAAAATTTTGTTTAATTTACAGTTGGTTGATTTTGTAAAATTTTCGACAAAAAGAAATTCATCTTTATTGTTCCGCATTGTGTTCGAATCTAAAAACATGTTTAAAGAAAATTAGTTTAACGGGGTGAAAATTGTCTTTGCCCTCTAAAATGACCCTAGGCGAATTATTGCATAAATTTCCTCACAAAGTTATAACAGTTCAAAGGTTGATAACATTTCGATAAAAGTTTTGTAATTTTGTAATTTGAATGTACGATTAAAGTTTATTTAAACACTATTTTATACAAAAAGCATTAAATATTACTTATATTTATTAGTTTTTGTAAACATTAATTTTAGAATAATTTAAAAAATATTGTTTTGTTATATTCTAACTAGTTATAAATTTTTGCTAACACATTATAAGAAAGTTTATTTCTTTTGGAATCATATTCTGTGATATTTATCTTCTTTCATAATTTCTGGAATTTTAACTGAAGTCTTTAACTCAAATTTATAAACCTAATAGAAGTTTATGCAAGTTTTAATCAAACATTACTGACAATTGGAAATAACTTATAATATTAATTGTACTTAAAGATTACTTGTTTTATTTAGTAGTTTAGTTTATATGTTTAGTTAAGTAATTAGTGTTAACCGCGTTGTACCGCTTTATGTACACGTAGTGCGACACTGTAACACATTAACAACAAAAGAACTATGTCAGCTGTGAGGGATATACCTTGGCATTACCTTCTTAACGAGTTTGGCATTGTGTGAAATATGAATTTCATACAGTAACTTGTATACTTTTTATAAAGTATAAATTTTTTTTAAATATTTTATATTTGTATTTCATTTTTTTCTTGTTTTATTTCACTATTATGCTAGAAAATATATTTTCACAAATACCAGTATTTACTGAAAACATATACTTTATTTAACGTGTTAACTAAATAGCTACTCGAAAATAAACGATTGATTTGTAATATTATAATATAAAGTATTAATATAAAGTTCTTCCCAAACAATTTGTTTAATTTATGATGGTGATTTATATCGTGTTATGAAATATTCAATTTTCAATATTTAAGATTCAAAAACATATTTTATTTCGGCAATTTATATTCTATTTTTTGCGAAGGAAGAATTTTCTTCTTTTATAAAAACATTAATTTTTAAGTAATGTTCTTTCCTATAATAGAAATAATAAATTTATTATTTTTTGTTACACATGTTCGTTGTATTTATGCCTTTAGAAGTCATAAATAAATATTATTCGCTTTACAAACTTCTATCTTTTATCAATTTCTTACGACGTGGTTTCCATGTGCATATTTGATATGAAACAATTAATAATTTACTAAGTACGTACAAACTAAATTTGAATGAATTTAAAAATATTTTATGTATTTAACTCAATCAACTTGAATTAAGATTATTTTGTTCAAGAGTAACTAATAAAAACAAAAGTTTTAAACATTACGCGTAAAATTTTACTGATTAACGGTTTCTTCATTTGTATAACTAATTCTTAAAAAAAAGAAAAAATCTGAAAGCTTTGAGCGAAATTATTACCTACCTTTAAACATTAGATACCGCTCTACACAAGTATTTTAATTACAGTTGCAATGCTGGTTATCTGATTCATTATGAACGTACTAATTATTATCTAAATAATTACAGCTTGAATAACATAGAAGTACATTTGTTTCGTTATAAATACGAAAAGTTCATTCAAATGTTAAGAAGGAGGAAATGTTTATTCAAATTATAAAACATCATTTACCGGTTTTCCGTATAATCAAGATGCTTCATCGATAACTTTAATTTCGAGACATTTAACACGTTACAAGGATCACACGGTTATCATAACTTGCGATGGAAAATTTTGTTTTTCTGGTTTCATTATGTAATTGAACTCTTATGATTGGCTGCGTTGATGATCTATGATGAGGTGATAGGTTGTTAAATTTTTTAATTTTCCAAAATGTCAGTACAATTATGTGAAACCTGGTTCTTCTTCTATCTTACGCAACCATTTTTACAAAGAGTTATCAACGTAATATATTACTGACGATATTTGTAATGTAACAAAAATTAAAGAAAGAGAAAAATGAACAACCTTAAGTTAGTTCAATAAATGTTTTGGTAAAAGTAATACTAGGTATCTAAGTTACAATTATTTAACATTTACTGTAAATTAACAAAAAAGTTATATTGCAAAATTATTAAAATAACAATAATGTTAGTAGAATTAAACAAGTGATTCCAACTTTCTTGTTGGTAATTTTATCTTTTTAGTATTTAATAATAAATTATTTGTTATTTTTCTAACAGTATTACTAGATCGCATCATACTTTGATTACGATATACATAATAATATAGACACAATAGTCAATACACAATTTATATATTTTTACAATTCATTTTGTTATATGTTGAGCTTCTTCAAAAATTCGATTTCTGCGCAGTTCTGTTTGAAACGCATAATTGTTCACAGATTTATTCACACGTTTCAGAATAGTAATTGCTGAAAATTACTTTGTTCTTTTTGTTTTCTTTGAACGTGAGAAATAAAAATGTATTTTAATGTGTTTGCAATATATTATTTTATTCGTCTTCCGTATTCGGTATTTTTTATTGTGTATTTATATCTATTATATCTATTTAGATATATTCAACAGGTTCAAACTTAATACAATATTCTACATTGCGACAGAGACCAACCAGATGCCAGGCGAAAGTCCTCGAATTGAGATACAGACATGAAACAGCCTCGAGTCTTTGCAGAATGTCCTTAACAAAAGGATTCTTTAAGATATTTCCTGCAAACCTCGTAGGCGCCTTCGACTCGATACTTTGCCTAACAAATAAACATTCTAGCGTTAGTGGGAAAGTATTTTTCCTTTTTCTGGCGCCTTTAGAAAAATTCCTGGGCATATAATAAGGGCGACCATGGCGCCCAGGGTTAGTCAGTTTTTGGTCTGCTTTTTATACATAATATTTTCAAGTAATAGTCTCAGCTATATTTTGTATTACATGTTAATTTTTGTTTGTTTTGTTGTTATTTTTATTTATTAAATATAATCCATTTGAGATATTTAGCGCAAAAGTTTTATTCAAACACCTCGCCCCAAAAAAATATNTTTTATTGTGTATTTATATCTATTATATCTATTTAGATATATTCAACAGGTTCAAACTTAATACAATATTCTACATTGCGACAGAGACCAACCAGATGCCAGGCGAAAGTCCTCGAATTGAGATACAGACATGAAACAGCCTCGAGTCTTTGCAGAATGTCCTTAACAAAAGGATTCTTTAAGATATTTCCTGCAAACCTCGTAGGCGCCTTCGACTCGATACTTTGCCTAACAAATAAACATTCTAGCGTTAGTGGGAAAGTATTTTTCCTTTTTCTGGCGCCTTTAGAAAAATTCCTGGGCATATAATAAGGGCGACCATGGCGCCCAGGGTTAGTCAGTTTTTGGTCTGCTTTTTATACATAATATTTTCAAGTAATAGTCTCAGCTATATTTTGTATTACATGTTAATTTTTGTTTGTTTTGTTGTTATTTTTATTTATTAAATATAATCCATTTGAGATATTTAGCGCAAAAGTTTTATTCAAACACCTCGCCCCAAAAAAATATCTGTAGAGATAATTATTAATTATTATTAACCTTTTATAACGTTTTATGATTTAAAATTGGCATATCTATAACTTTATAGTTTTTCAATCTTATTTTATTTGGTTATCACTATTTTATATTGTACTAGTACTAAGCAATCTATTTATAATAATAATTAATTTCTAGCTTCCGATGAAAGTAAGAAATTGCAATCTATTGTAATTTCTTTTTCGTGTATGCAAATCAAATTCAAGTTATAGAAGGTGAAATCGTTCTTTCATAAAAATAATACGATAGTTTTGTATCTAGAGGTTTATCAATTTTTTCAATTAGATTTTCAAAGAGTTCACAATTCATAGAAACTTCTTTTCTTCATTTTGTGCTATTAACATATTGCTTACCGTTCAAGATCTCCTATTTTCCACTGCATCATTCATAACAAATAATACAAAAGTAAAAGATTTTGATAAACTTTTAACAGTAAAGGCATAAATCTAAGCGTCAATTGAATCATTAACTTCCTACTTTATGGTAATCAGATCATAATTAGCGATAAAGATGTAAATTTGTATTTTTGGTTCCAAAGATGGAAAGAAATATCAGAACAACTGTAATTCGTGCGGCTGGCAATGTGCTAAGATATAGATTTTGTACCATTAATCCACTTGCAAAGTTTTATTTCCTACTTCCTTTTCAAAGTCTTTGTTTTTGGTTCCTAGTACATAATCAAAGTACATAATCTTTGAACAAAATTTTGACAACTTGATGTTGAATAGAACGATCATATTTCAGCACTCAGAGCAATCAAGAGTCTAAAAAACTTTCTCTTTCCAATTTTTCGTTATTAAAATAGAATTTCAATTTTTATTCTCTTCCTTATTCAGTTCAAACAATTTTCAAGTTTCCGTATGCAAAATGAATTTTAATAACCGAAGTAAACTCGAATAAAATTTAAGCACAAATCTTCAAACAAATCGAAAGCGAATTCAACTCTTCCTGTTTCGTTCATCTATCAATTCCAACTCCTTTTTCCTCTTTTCCGTTGTTCGTTGTTCCCCTTTTTCCAAATTGTGCACAGTTTCTGAATTAGAGTTTCGGCGGGCACGCTCGGTTCCGCTCGGTACGGTTCACCGAAGCCGCACGATCGTGCAAAGAAATCGAATCACGGAACGATCGGTCGGGTGGGGTAACGAGAGAGCAAGTGTACCAAGCAAGTGAAGGGAGAAGCTCTCTGTTTCCGAGGTCGATAACTAAGTGTCAGTAGTCAGAGTCGACCCGAGTTGAGGATCAGACCGAGCGAGCACTATGATCGAGCACCGGAGGAGCGTGACCTTATTGGCCCTGGTGGTTTTTTTGGCCTCCGGTAAGTAGTTTTTTTTTTCCATTAATCGAATCGACCACCTTCACCGAGATTCCTCGAAGAGTTGTTCTCGCGCCGAAGTCTCCTCCACAGTCCCTGCATGCTCGATGGCCCATGAGGCATCTGAAGAGGTGCATCGACTGTTCTCCGGGCTGCATTCCAACAGGCGTATCCGCGTCTGGTCCCGGTCGTTCCCCGCATTACGACACCCACGTCGTACAATTTCAATAACTTTCACTGTTGTCCCAGCGACCGCCTCCTCTCGCCATATGGTTACGTCGATGCGACCTATGATATAATGGCCGAGTCTGTCTAGTGTGTTTGCACGCCTTCCTCTCTATTATTCCGAAATTCATCCACCATATTGATGGCCACGATCTACCCGAGCTGCATTATTCATGCATGTCCCACAAAGACGGGATGCTCGTCTTTCTTTGTTTTTTCGCCACATTGATTCTTCCTGCAGGTGTCCCTCTGTATCTTTTCTTCTAACTTGTATCTTCGTTTCCCCGCATGAGAATATTTCAAAGAGAGGTTTCTGGATTCAATTAGCGAGTCTGTCGTAGTTATTTATGATCGCCGGTACTCTTCTGTCCAATTATTTCCCGAGCTCCGTTTTAAATATCACGGATATTTACGACTTGGTTATCGATGGTTATTAATCTTTCATTGGTTCTGTGTTAGCGTTCTGTTTTTGGCATGTCCTCCATGGACAATGTTATGTATTGTGTTGAGTCATAAATAATGCTTTTCTTGTGTACTGTTATCCCACTGCATTACCATTTGTACGATGCACCGATTTATCATGGTACTATTTCATTGTTTACATAAGACGGTCACTGGTTATATGTTTAATGCATTATTAGTTATTTTTGATAGGTTAAATTATTAGCGTTAATGAAAATGAATGTTTTGAAAGAGCACCTAAGGCACACAACGTTATATGAACATAGAAAGGATAATAGAACGGTCGCGACGATGAATAATATTTACAATGTACACGGTTAACGGAAGCTCTAAACGTAAGAAAATATCAGCGTTAGGTCAAAAAAATAAAAGATTGCAGTTTTTATCTCGATGATGAATCTAGCGCGTAATTACCATCACAAAAATTATCCGACTTTAGAAGCTGTTCAGAAACATGCAAGAACATTTTTGAAGTAAAGCCTAATGATTTTTATAAAAAAGATATTAAAACGTTTATAGATGGATGATATATTAAAATAAATAATTGTGTGATTTTAATTGGAAAAATATTTTAATACTTACACAGGAAACGATATTACTTGAGACTCTACTTAATATACTTTCTGTTTCTCTTAATAGTGACTACAGATAACTTCAACTCACGTGATCAATAACGTTAAAATATGCAAGTTTCTCTTTCTAGCTGGAGCTGGTTTATTTCTTGCCCCCGACTCTTTGTCCTTAGTCCGCTTCCTTTCTACCGTGACTGTCGTAGATACTAGAAATCCTCTTGCGAGCAATTATAGTTTCGACTACCGGCATCTTGCGGTCTCCTCCGTGCCTTTCCTGATTATTTCTTCACGCAAAGAAGTGCTTACTTTCCATTCGACTATGCATAAATCTTTTCCCTCCGCGTTACTCTTTTGTTGTTTGCACGTTGTTCTTTTTTGCTACTGTACTTTGTTGTGCGAATTCAAATCGCGAAACTTCTTCTTTCCGGTTGATTAGGATTCAAGATTCACGATCTATGACCTTGACTTGCTTTCTCCATCATTTTGCTCTCTGAAACTAAGTATTTTAATTATATGCGTATTTTTTATGTTCTTTCAAGGTGATTCCCCAATTCCGTTTTGCCTGTTTTATTTCTATTTTAATATAAGTTGACTTTTTTTAGTTTAGGTGTATTTTGGTTTATTACATTAAATATAAATAACTTTTTGCTTTTTAACCATTTTGCTTTTGGGCAATTAAATTGTATTAAAAGTAATAGTATATTAAAAATTTGTAGATTATAAATACCAAAGTAAATACCAAAGTTACAATTTATATCGATCACAAAATTTAAATTTATTATCTTAAGAAAATTGATTTATTACTTTGTAGTTTATTAGTAATATTACTTTTTGTCTTATCGATATTATATATTTTTGTTATCGATTTATATCTTTCTTAAAAATATTAATAATTTATCGATATATTTTATATTTTCGTTGGGTTAGATTGCGTTTTTTTATATTAATATATCATTAACTTTTAATTAAATTATCTACAAGCTTTGTTTTAAAAATATATCTATATGTATGTTTTGAGAGTTATACAAGAGAATATATGCAAAAATTTTTTTATATAGTCAGCGGTAAATAACACTTGTAAAAATATTTTATAGAGTAAATTATAGACATAATCTTTAGACAATTTAAGGGCAACCAGACCTTTTTTAAAAAGAAGAAATAAAATTAAGGTTGTAAATTTGTATGTGCAAATCAATAAATTTAATGGTACTCAGTTGTGTTAATTTGTAAGCTACCAACGTCTAATTTACGAATTGCAAATGACAGCATTTCGATGATACGAATCTCATTATATAAAAACTTTAGACGTACATCAAAAGAATGCATAAAATTACATGTCCACTTCAAAGTTGTTCATCAGTTATGACTCTTTTCTCTCTGTCTGTTGCCTTAAGGATTGTTTTAATAAGTTTTCAAGTTAGGAGA
>SMSQ01025745.1:119994-135771 GCA_019453375.1 Ctenoplectra terminalis
TTTCATAAAAACTTCTTAAAAAGTAACGAAAGAATTGAAATAATCGTAGCTATCTTTAAATTCATTTGTTGTTTTTTAGTAAATGGTATAAAAATTTTGCACAGTACTGTACATGTATTGATTAGAAAGTTAATAAGTTATTATTCTTTCATTTTCTATGCGCAGTTGAAGCAGCTACCCTCTTGGGCGCGCCACCCTGTCCCGACCCCCATGGCGTCCACGCGTACGCCCATCCCGAGAGCTGCAACGCCTTTTTTCTCTGTACGAACGGTACCCTGACCCTCGAGTACTGTGAGAACGGATTACTTTTCGATGGCCATGGCGCCGTGTACGACCATTGCAACTATCACTGGGCTGTTCATTGTGGGGATCGCAAGGTTGACCGTAAGTATCGCGTTACGCTCCCAATAGTCGCAATGTCATAATAATATGCATGCACGAGCCACGCATAAAGGTTTGTCCTTTCAACCGAATCTATTTTTCCCTTGTTAACTATTAACGTGTTAGGTTATAGTGTTAAATGGTAAGAGTAGTTATGTGCAATTGGAAATGTAGTTGTATTGTTACGATTTTTTTGTTGATACGAAAATTAAGAAAGCGGAGATTTTATCGTGTTTGATCTTTAAACTCAAATAAGAAAATATATTTTTGGAAATATCTGGACAATTTGTTAGGTCTTTTTTGTGGTTTAACGGTTTTGTTGATAATAGACATTATTGATTTTTTATTTAAACATTTATAATGTATAACACTTTACGTTTATTGGTTTATGACCATAATTGTTGGACAGATTTAGATTTTTAAGTTATTATTAGTGTTCTAAAAAAATATTATACTGCTTTGGTTATATTGTCCCTAATTATTTTTAAATCGTTGATCAAAATATACTGATATTATTAGTATAGTATTTGAAGGATCTTTTCACACTGATTTATAATGGTATATTTTATATTCTCTATATTTCTATTGTTCGTTTAATTTCAAGAAATAAAAATTTTGAAACATTTTTGGGATAACTCAATATTATACATTACATTTGATTACAGATTATTTGTACCTTGAGTAGTAAGAATATTTTGTAACTGAATTGAAATGAATGTGAGTAATTCTACATTCAAGAGTGAATATGTTATATTTTTTATTTTTGCGTATTCTAATCTTTATGAAATATTATTTAATATTATTGAATATAATATAATATTACTAATTTCTTTTAAACAGTATTTCTTTTAAAAAGAACAGAGATAGTAAATATCTTTTCATGTAATATGTCTCTAATAAGTATAAATAACAACTGAATAAAGAATAAATAGAGCAGATTTCATTAAAAGAATAAATTAGCATTTGAGTAATGATATTTACGTGAAACAGAAATTAAGCTTAGAGAAAGCTTTCATGCAGAACACAAACGATAACGATTCCAATAGTGAGTAATTTAATCTAAATTTCTATTTATTTTACTATTTTGCAAAAAACACAAAAAGTACAAAAATCCTGAATACCAAAATCGTTGTTTAATCGAGGACGTTTAAAACTATGAAATTAATTTAAACAATAAATATATTAATATGCAAAATACATTTTACACTGCAAAAAAAAAAACACACCAACCGAAGAAAAATACTTTTCCACGTCACTTTCATAGAATAATGAAAGGTTTTTCGATGAATACGTTCACGTAACATTTCTGAGAAGAAACATACGGTGTATAAAATATTTGTGCAGGAAAGTAAAAGTTGTAAGACAGAACAGTTTCGGTAACGTTTATTGCGCTTTAGTGGGTCACGTCAATGCCATTTATCATAAAGACCTACCAGCAAGTAAATTATCCAACATTGCAACATTACTTTATGTGCATCCGTCTTTAAGATAAGTAAAAATTCAATAGTTTATTTCATAGTAACTATTGACTGAAAATGATTGAAAATGATTGATTGTACAACGAATTTTATTCTTATGAATTTATACTCATTTGCAATTACTTTTTATCAAATCATGTTTAACGAATTCAATAAAGTATAAAAATTTCATATTTTAAAATATTTAGTATAGATTTTTACAAATGTTACTACTTTTACTTGACTTAATTGCTATTAGTTCAAGATTAATTACAAATAATATGTTTGCCACTGCTGGTTTGTTGGAGAATTTGTCGCCACAGATTAAACTGTATTTTCAGTATCTTTATTCCATTTCGGGCATATATTAATTTATACGCATATAATTTGCATTAAGTGTGAAGATCATACATTTGAGATAATATTAATTTTTAATTAACAAATGTTACTTAGGTGTGATGTCAATCCTTTATAAGAACCAATGCCTTAGATTGCTACCAATTAAAAAAAAAAAAAAAACTCGTGCCATCGTTATTATGTAAAAGCTGTTACACGTTCGACAAATTTATTCAAGTCACTGTATCACAAAAAATATTAAAACTTTATTCTCTTTTAATTCTCTAATAAACCTGTTGTTTATGAGCAAAATGCTGGGGACCGATAGTGCGAACATCTTTTATCCAGGATGGGATAGATAAAGTGTTACAAATTGTTTTCAACGTTGTTATCAGGTCTTAACTGATACAGAGAAGCTAATATTTTAGACTATAAGACATTGTAGGAGTAAGTTTTTTAAGGATGGAAAGAATACCACCATTATTTTTTTACACGGAATGGCATATTAATTCCTCAATCTTCGGAAGTATGTTATCAAACGTAACAACTTTTATCTAAAGCATTTTTTTTTATTCTGCATAGTTAAGAAATTATAGTGGAAAATACTTTACGCAAAGGGAGCTTTATGCTGGTGTTGAAAGATATTAAGAAAAATGTATTCTGTTTTAAAAGATTTTATTAATAATAACTGGCTTAAATTGTGTTGCGATTTATTGCAATACACATATTGTGTGTGTGCGATAGTGAGTTCGATGAACTGAATGCGTGAAACAATTGTATCAAAAGCCAGTAAATCCATAACTCCAGCAATGTTATTAAAAGAATGTTATTAGAAGAACAAATGCGTGTTTGTAAGCGCATAGACAACTCTTTGAACATCTAATCAAATAATATTTTAAACCAGAATACACTCTTGATATCTTCTAACACCTACACGAAGCTCCCCTTGCAATATAGCTCCACTATAACTTCTTAACTATGCAGAATAAAAAAAATGATTTAGACAAAAGTTGTTAGGTTTAATAACATATTTCTAAATATTGAAAAATTAATATGCCATTCCATTTAAAAAAAATGGGATTGGCGCTCTTTCCACTCTGAAGAAACTCATTCTCACGATATCTTACACTCTAAAATGTTAGCCTCTGTGTATCATTTAAGACTTAAAAATATAATACTTTCGAACGAGTTAAATCTGACGTTAACTTTTATAGGAACTTGTACAGTACCAACAATACGAATTTCTTTTTAGTAACTCCAATCAGCAGTCCTGGCTGTGAATACCAATTCGGTCTGTATCCTGCCAGCGATACGTGTAGCACTACATACATTAAATGCGTTCACGGACATCCTCAGGAAGAGCACTGCGATGCAGGATTGGTTTACGATTACAAGTCCCACAATTGTGTCTGGCCCGATCAACTGTTGCCCTACTGCAACCCGGAGGAAATAGTCGGCTTCAAGTGTCCTCACAAAGTGCCTTCCCACGGCGTGGCTGCTAAATTCTGGCCCTACCCAAGGTAAGTGTTCCTTTATGGTGACTTCAATGGTGTGTTATTTATAAATGTTGCATAAATTCATTCAATTCGTACGATAGACACGCATGGGCGTTTATTGAATATGAACAATGGATGGGTTATAAATGCATAGCATACAATGAGCATTCATGCAAATCTTATTGTTGAAATTGATACGGAAAGAGTTAATTTTTTTGGGGGGTTCGATTGTCTTCTAGTAATGGTAACGTTGGAGTGATTTGTATCTCTGAAGCGTATTGGAAATTAAATTGATATTACTTATTGATTATGTCATATTGTATTCGGTAAAAGGTATCATAAATTTATAGGATATGTCACTATTAGTGGTTCATTTAGTAATCAGTTGTAACAAGATTTAATAGAATTTTGAGAAAAAAGTTAATAATTCTTAAATGATATATCAAAATATATCGAGAAATATTAAATTGTAAAACTGTGGTGAAATAATGTTGTATGTAAGTATATAGTACACATTTATACATATGCTTGTATCAGTATCGTATCAGTTTTGTATCTGTTAACCATTCATAATTTGTTTGTTAACTATTTTACTGTAGTTATTTATAATAATTTTGTTAAAATTTAAAAGAAACTATTAACATATTATTTATCGAATAAAGGGAAATTGCAAAAGGGAACGAAGAGACAAGAAAGTTGCTGAAATAAATGTTTGTTCTAGAATGTTTCTACCTTTGCTTTAGAACAATACAAGTACTACAATATATGTAGTACAATAATCAACTAACGAAAGATCGTAGAAGTTGAATGTTCAATAACCTTGCGTGCAATTTATGTACCAATCGGTCATGCGAGTCGGAAAGTTGCTCTGAAATATATGTGGCTAATTGGCAAAGAAGTGCAAGATGTTCTAGAACCTCGACGAATTCGTCGCCAATGTATCAATTATATCTTAACTGTTTGAGTATTAGGGGACATTGCTCAGCTCTTATTTTAGAAACATATAAATGTATAAAATGTTATGCGTCACAGTGTTGACCAGTTTATCTCGTGACGTATCTCGTGACGATGATTGCGGGCTTTGAATTCAAATTGTGGTTTGAACGAAGACTTTCTCGAAAACTACTAATGTGAATTCTACAAGATATATTTGAGTACCTGAATGTTTGAATGAATGTCTAGAAGTTAATTTTGTGCGATCTATCAGAATGTTTGAGAACGTCGAAAAAACGTATGTAAAATGATTGGATCTTTAAAAATGTTTACTTCTGAATGTGTACAGAGAGGGTGAATTCTATTTTGATTGGTGTTCTTATGGCTACTGTAACGAGGGTGGGAAGCGTGGATGTAACGATAATGGGAAAATGTTTTCTAAATTCATCCTATTGTTTAGAAAAGACAACGATATTTTTGTTCTTTCCGGTTGGGCCAAGCGTGCCTGGTGTCCAGATGTCTAGATCTTCCAACAGGCTAGTTATAAAATAATTTTTTCCACCCTAACGACCAATTCGTGCCATTGAAAAAATGCTTTTTACGATTCAACACAAATGTAAAATTAATTAGGTACATATTTTTTATTTTAATTTAATTTTTATATTAAAAAATAGTTGTTGCGAAGATTACAGCAGCAAACATATCTGTTTTGAAATATTTTTTTCAAACTGGCACTCGAACAGTTAAGAGAATGATTATATTCCGATTCTTAATATTTGACAATTTTTTTATTTTAACATAGGTACACTTGTGATTGTCTTCGTTAATCGGTGTTTTTTTTTTATATTTTCTATATTTTTTATTTTTCGATTCCCTTTATTTCATATTTTACTACATTGTGTGGATTCTATTTATTTTTGTATTTTTAAGAATTTTTTAAATTTTAATAACAGGTGGCTTTGCTCGATTGTCCTGATCTCCTGTTAAAAATTTTTTTTTCATAATAATAAAGAGTGAAGTGTACTACAAAGAGAAGTCACATGCAAACGAGTTCTAGTTCTAAAAAATATTGCACTGTATCATCTAATATTAGATATATGTATCTACAATATTTGTCCTAATGACTTTCCTGCCGTGGTCGCTAATAACTTTAAAAGGTGCACGTGACCTTAAACTCCTAGTTAAAAAGAAAAGGTTATCGAAACAATTATCAACAATAAAGGAATAAGGCTGGTAAAGTAAAAAATAAATTTTCTGATAAATCACGCGTTTTCAATGGACAGGCAAAGGATTAAAGGAAAAAAAGGAATATCGAGCTCGCTACTTACTCATAAATAACGAACAAGTAAAGAGAATGTGTCGTGAAAGCTGAGAGACCTTTCCCCTTAAACTTTGCTGGAGGAAGATTCATCGATTAAAGAAGTTACTGTATGCTGGTTAACCCTTAAAGTCAAAAGAAGCCGAAGTTCTTAAATATCCAACGGTCGCTGTTTATCCGGCGCGTAAATTAAAAACCGGTTTATTTCTGTTTTCGAAGGAATGAACCGAAGAACACCCGCTGAGACGTGACACGTGTTTTACGGTTATTCAATTTTACCATCAGCCATGTTAACAAACTTATTGTTGTCGTTTTTTCCGGTTGCATTACAACTGCGATAGGAAGCGGGTAAGATGTTATTTTTTATAGCCACGATAAAAAATGGTAGCCCTTGAAACTGTAGCGAGCGAAACACAATCGCTGTATAATATAGAAATTTTATTTCGAATATACTAAAAATCTTATTGGAACGAAATTTTGCTTCATGCCTGACTTACCGTGTTGAGCTCTTATTATCTAAATTACTGCCTTACAAAACTTACATTAGTAATCAAAGGAATAGCTAAACATATTTTCGAATTTAGTTATCCCAATTTGAACTCTCCTTACTTAAACGAAAAATTACAAGTATTGAGAGAAATTGTGGACTACTGTTTATTATATGATCGATTAGATACATAGAGATTTCATTACATATTGCTTTCCATTTAATTCCGTTTTCTCAGCTGCGAAGAATTCAAAAGATTTTAATTGTACAATTGTTTCATGATATAACTTTATTAGCCTTCATTTTTATGTAGTAAATTTTTTCTTCGTTTCACACAGATTTTTAAATATAAACAATTTTAACTTAAAAAAAAAAGTTAGTTAAATCTAGGGGGGGGGGGGTTGGAATCTAATTTTTGAATTAAGAATAGAAAGTATAAAGGTATATATTTATATTTTAATATGTATACCTTATTCCGACAGATTGTTCAAAAGTAATTAGAAGAGGTCATTAAAACTCTGTAATATTTTCTGGAACAACCACACAAATACCTAACGCAAAAACTTTCATATTTGTATCTCGTTTTGTATCTTCAAAATAAAGTGTATCAAAGATATTCATGTTGTAATCATCTATAACCAGATTCACTCATTAAAGAATATGTATTTATTTTTTAGATTCCCTGTACCTGGAGACTGCGGTAGATTGATTACCTGCGTTGATGGTCATCCACGATTGCTTACATGCGGCGATGGAAAACTTTTCGATTCCGTGAGTTTAAGCTGTTTGGAACCGGACGAACTGCCTCACTGGTACGTTGAAAATTCCACGGTTTTATTAACTATCGTTTTCTAGTTTTGACGAAAGTAAGAGCAAAAGTTACATAAAACATTTTCTCTTTTGTTTCAGCGCCAATAATATTTAAATTATATAGGAATGTCAGTGATCATGAATTGAATTCACAAGAGCCTATCAACCGTTTTAGAATCTCGAAATCCGAAGTCTTCAGCGTTTTACGAAGCAATATTCTGTTTGACCGATGATTCAATTGCTTATTGGAAAAATTACATACAGCATTAGTGAAATGATAGTGAAAATTACTTTTCTATCAGTATGAAATGCATAATACTGATAGATCTGTACGATTTCATAAATATATTATAATTAGAAGTAAATAGATCCATCGGTATTTATTCTAAAATAAAAAGTATTTTGAATGCTATTTTCTATAATTGCATCCACTGTCTAATCGATTTATTTTTATGTAGATAAATTGTTGCAATTCTTTCAAATTACTTTATTTTTATTTCTTTACGAGTCGTGTAAAATTTATATTTACCTCTGTATTTAAAAAGTAGAGAAAAATAATGATGTAACTGTAAGAGCAACGATGTATACAATGAGTATTCGAATAAATTATGGACATGCGTACAAAAAATATACAACGTACATTTTATTTCAACGAGTCTACATTCGTACAAGTGTAAACGTTATAATAGACACTTACAATTAGGGCGAAAACGGGAGGTGAGAATGGCTAAGAGAGAATATTTACACTTCAACTATAAGAATGACAGAGAACAGATGGTGAGTGTTGCTTAATAATAATTAAGGGCATACAATCAATATGTGTTTCTTACAATTTACCTATATCTCTTTTTACTTAAACGATTATACGTGCATGAAGAATCATCGACGAGCAATTATGTCGACTACAAAAAAGGGGAAAGAGCAAGAGATTAAAAAAAGATAGAAAAATATTTAACACTTCTAATTTGAAGTAATAGTTACATACTTTATAACGAAGCGGTAAATATACATAAAAAAGAACTGGATTTAACAACACTGCTTGCTCCCGTGCGACTTGTTCCATTAATGAGAGCCGTGCTACCGATTGTAATATCGACGAATTCATATTTATTGGCTGCAACTGCGGCCTAGATTTTCATGCGTTTCGAAACCTCGGAACGAATTTCTAATCACGTTTCTTGTGAACGATTTTCATCCAATCAAGGCTCTTAGGCTGCATTCTTATGCGTAATATTTAACGTACGAACACTTTGCGAAGGTTTATGAATATTTCTCGATCATGGTTGCGTGCAACTTCAATGTATTTGTTAATTTTTTCAGGCATTTTTTAAGTATGTAAATTTTATATGTTATGCCAGATGTTTGCATTGGTAATTTATATATTTTATATGAAAGAGAGTATTTATAATATTCGAAATTACGTAAATTAATTAGAACTTTGACTTTTAGAATTTATAATCATTCCGAATGATTATATTATAGTAAATAATGATAAAGGCGATTTACTATCTCTTTTACTATCTATAATATTTTAGTATTTCTTCACTTACTTTTCAGAAAAAATTTTCGTTTTATATTAGAATTTAATGTTTCAGTAGAAGTAAAAATTTGTTTCAAGCTTTTTTTTTATTCAACAGCGTTACAACGAATTAAAAATTAGTTACCTGTTAAAACATACTTTTTTAACTGCAGACTAACGTTTCATTACAAATGCTTTTTTTTTTACACTTTCATCACATGAACTGACTATTTTTAATTCATTTAAAGTAGAATATCTACCCATATATTCATATGTTCCATTTACAAATTAGTGTTTGATATACAACGAATATCGACACGTGTAGCAAAGAGTATGATTACGACTTTAGTAATTAAAAGTCTTTTTAGATATATATAACAATTAAGAAAACTCATAACACAGCACGTTAAAATAAATAAGAAATGTATAACTGTATAAGTAGAAAGCAAAAAGAAAAGAAATAGCACAGTAGAGTAACTAAATAGTACAGCCCTACTTATCTCAAATTATGATCAACTATAATACTTTCCAAAGAGCGGTTCATCTATTTAATTCAAATTAAATAATCCTAAATGTTCAACAATAGTTTCTAATTATTTTTTTTGTTGCACGCTGTTCCATAAATAAAATCGGTTCTCTCAAAACTTTTCAAACGTGTTCTACGTTACATATTTCACACGTGTAGATACAATCCAAGGCCTTACGATTCACGGAACAGTGTTTGAAGATTTAATTTCTGGGGCGAGCTCGAAGTGGAATCGGTAGTGCACCGGCTGGTAATGGCGGAACACCTGGTGGAAGATTCTCCTCCTCAGGTTCCTGTTCGTTTCGACCTTCTGGAAGCTCACCCTCGAGATTGGGCGGTGTTGTAGGCACGTCGCAATCTTCAGTGGGTGGAACCACGCACCTCAGTGACCTTCGATCGAACACCAGCATCGCCGGACATCTCTGTAGCCGTGGATATCCGCCTTGACATTGCCAGTAGCGGTTGCAGGACTTGCCCAGGGGAACGTTTCCGTTCGCATCGTCGTTGCACAAAGCTATCGGAGATCGAATTACGTGTTATAGGATATTCTGATAAAAAAAAACGTTCTAGGAAGGTTATTAGTTAAGTAACCTTAATAGAAGTTAGTACTTAAACATTTCGAACATTAAATAATTTTTTAAACGTATTACAAGTTATAATTAAAGAGATGTTAATTCTTAATAATAAAGAATGATCTTGGTTGATTTAACCCTTTGACTACGGCAGACTTTGACACGCACTGACCGTACGAATTCACTCGCGACGTCCACTAGGTACGACGAATTTTTTCGTTAGACATGCATTTCTGAGTAAGTATAATATATTAAAATATTCAAAATACTGAGAAATTTTAAAACGGGCGAAACAAGCGAAATTTGATTTGGACGTCAATTGGCATCTACAGTACCAGGAAGCTAATATGTTTCGGACGCCAATAGGCGTCAACAGTAGTCAAAGGGTTAAAAGGGTTAAAAGCTCAATATAATCGATAATCGATCGATGAATTACAAATGATGTTGTGCTTTGTTTTAGCAGATACTTTTTTTACTGTTGTTTTTCTGTTTATAATTCTGATAATTTTTCACCATCATATATCGTGATCGATTAGTTGCATATCCATAAATAAAAAATACATGTTTTCAAGGTGTTTTTCAAAGATATAGATCGTTAAAAATGCTTGCAATTAGTGTCACAACAATAAGATATATGTACATATATTGATTATTAGAATTTAGGGTTAGTTCTGTTGGCAATTTTATTTACGAAAGCAATTATATCTAGGGATGAATAAATTTCATTTATGTTGCATGGACAAACTTCAACGTTCATTAAAAGTGAGCGGTAAGTAAGTATTTAGATACACGTTTGAAATTTCTGTTGTCATTTTAATCCACCAATATTTCAATTCTGTTTAAACAAAAAAAGGAGGTATAAAATTCTGTGAAAATTGTGTAGCATACATATACGAAGTATTTCAAAGTCATTAGCGATTAGAAAGGACTAAAAGGTGCTTTAATGCAAAAAATATTCAGTTGACTAATCATGCTAATCATTGAAGTAGTCATTATAAGTATTTAAATGTCAGATCCTGTATTATGCGTTTAGAATTTTTATACGCAATTATAGAAAGCTTCACTATTATTAGAAACAAGCATATACAGAAGAACACGTTAGTTTAAAGGAAATATGATATTCAAAGAAGTTAATATTTATAAACGATTAAAACATTGCAGTTATTTATAGAAGGAAGGCTACATAGTAATTAAATAGTATTAAAATATCTTTTCCTTAAATAATTTGTTATGTTAAAAGTATTACAAATTTTTTTTTTATATGCAATAGTTGAAAAAATAACGAAAATTAAATATTTCTTCCTTTTAATGGATTCGTTGCAACGAACGTATTTAAATAAATTCTGAATTCTATCTTACAATAATAAGATTCATCTAATGATAATTATTTTTTTCGTTTCTTATTTAAATAACATGATTCAAGGAAAAGCATTCAAAGTTTCATTCAAAAAAATGTAAGTTCACTAGTACGAGTGTAATTTTGTTTCTTGTTCAGTTTGCAATTCAACTCCTGAAATTTAAATTTTTATCTTTAACTGTAAATTAAACTTGTGAAATCTAATCCTTTATTTTTAACACATTGAGGACGGATGACGAAACTCGTGTTTTTCTATTTCAGATCTTGAAAAGTTGAAAATAGAAAACGGCGATGTGTAAAAGGTTGCTTTGAAAAAGGTATCTGTTCAGTTCAAACTTTAAATTAAGGGCTATGTTTAGAATACAATTTATTTTCGAAAGTATGTAAGGAAGAATTTATTCGATCGTAACTTTATTCCCTAATAAGTTTTACAAAAACAAGGTCCCGTCGTCAATGTGTTAACTGTTACTTCAATTTAGCAACACAATTTTAACTCAAAAATTGATGTCAAATATGAAGTGACAATGTCAAAATGTAATAAGCATTAAAAAAAATACTATAAAAATACAATGCATCTCAAATATAATTATACGAAATGTAATATAGAATTGGTGTGACAACGAAGATCTGTAACATGATCATAAATTTTGTGCGATTTATTAAACTAAGTCCGGGATAGTTCGATAACCGGGATAGACCGGCTAGTATTGATATCTCTGTTTTTTATATGTATAAGTAAAACGAATAAAACGACTTATTATTATTCTCGTACTGGCAATTAATGCAAAACCGTATATATATTATAAATTATATTTAAAGTTTTGTGCAAACTAGAAAGTAAAACTAAAAAAAAACTATTTCGAAACCTCCGCAAACGAGGATTGAGTTAAATGTGTAAGGTGTGGACGTTGTTTCACGATGGATGCTATAAGCATGCGAACATTTGTGATTTATGTACAAAATTAAAAAAAAAGCAACATATGAACTAATTTTTTCTTGTATTATATTTTGTATAACCTACATTTTTTGATATTTTTCAAGGTCGGTCTTACCCGACCGTAATGGGTGAACGCTTAAACCTGAACACGCGGGTGAGACAATTCATTTATAATGTTGGCATTTCTTTATTAAAAAAAAGAAATAAATATTTTAATATGTCGCGAAGTATGATTTATATATATTCGACATTACTTTACTGCTTTAATTTTCCCAAAATAACAAAGAATGCAAAAAACCAACAATGAAATAGCTTCTTTCTAAAAAGTGGTCAAACTATTTCGGACTTACCCTACCTGTATTATTTTATATTGCATACGTGTATTAGGTATATGCTGTTGAATGATGATAGTAGTAATACTTAAGAATGAAATTTTTTCAATACATTCATCTTTGATCTACATAAGAATTACAGTAGGACTTTGGTAGTGGAACTCTCGATACTTGCACGCGGATCTCGTTTATTGCATTTCGTCAACATGTAGTGGGAATAAGTACTTAGTTATGAAAAACAAGTAAAATGTGATGATAGGAGAATTATCCACAGAGACATGGTAAAAGTGGATGATTTCGTACAGTTGATTGATTTCTTCGATAGCTGCAGAAATCTCAATACTTGCAGGAATTTCCAGTCCTGTTTTGTGCAAGTACTGAGGTTTTACAATTTGTAAGACTGAACACTGTATAGTAAAAAAAAAAGAAAAGAAATGAAGGTTTAAGTAATTCTGTAAATATTCTAAAAGGTGTTTTCACGCAGTAGGCTATTTTATGAGTTTGTCACGATGAATGAGACTTCTTATGCGTCAGGTTGTCAGGCTACTTGGTTACTGTCAAGACGACGCGTAGAGCAGACGAAGGCACGACGGCAGCTCACTTTGAATGCTAATTAACGACTCGCCTCTTTTTCCTCGAGGAGGCCACTGACATCGAGCGTAGTCTTTGCAAGGCAGAGAGGGAAACAGCCAGAGGCACCACATATCCAGATGTGTGCGTTCTTGTACACGGTCGCTTTCGAAAGTGAGAATGATCGCGAACGTTGCCTTTGGCAAAATGCGACACGTTTTGTGGAAGAGGAAGAAAGAGGGAATGGATGTCAAAGAAACGGAAAAAAGACGAACGATTCCGTGAAACTTGTACATTTCATAACATGTGACGAAAAATCCAGGATTTAATTAAAAATTTTGGAAGTGTGCTTATACAGTTAGTACGAAGATTAAAATACAATGATAGTGTTGTTTAACACTAAAACTACCAAAGCGATCTAAGTGACTGATTTGTAATTTCTGATAGAAATTATATTTACAACGATTCAGTTTGGGGAATTTTTCGTGATTTTCTGTGAAAAATATAGGTAGAGACTTGTTCTTCTTACGTTATGTATTTTTTTAGAATACCTATCATTTTTATTTCTTTCGGTACACATAGGTCTACTTTAATCGTCGGTAGGTTTAGTTTCAAATTGTAAACTTTCTACGAGCAGCGTAATCTTATGAGTTCAAAAAATAAATTATAAACTTGAATTACTTAAAACAACTGTTTAATTAATTCGATCTCTTGCGAATTGGCGTGGCGATTACAGTTCTTAAATTTAAATTAAAAACAGTTAATTGTAAGATTTGTACATATTTCAAATGATATATTAGTAATATTTAACTTTATTTCTCAAATTGCTCTGTTTTGTTTTTTTCAAATGGAATAGAACTGTATGTATATTCATTGAAAATTATAGATTATAAATTGGAACAAATTTTTTGTTAAAATCTTTGGCTTGATAAATTTAAAATCGTATTAAACGTATCATAAAATATAATCATCTTAACCTACAATTTTAAGAATTAAGAACTAGATACAGTTAGAAGCATACTAAAATTTTCATTCATTGCAAAGAATACAATTTAACATCATCATCTCAGCAGAATCTAACTTGTTATATTTTCTAAAAAAAATTTTCACAATATACCAATGTTATAATCATTGGGAAAAAAGATTAAAATTTGACGAAAATGTAATATTCAACATACGTTACGAATTTCCTATTAGCTGTAATCAAATGTAACGACAGTCATATTTAAATTAGGATCACCAGATAAAAATTCAGAAACAAAACAAGAAAAGTTCACCAACTAATTGAGATAATTTAGAATTAAATGAAGAATAAGCAGACAGTTACAAAAAAGTAGACAAAATTTAACAAGAAGAAAAATGAAAATCTCGTTTACTATCTTACGATCACAATATCGTGCAATTATTAAACACATATCTGTTGTTACTTATACATACATCAAAGAAGGAAGAGTATAGTGCAAACTGCAGCATCTAATTTAGACGTTTAATTATAGTTATTTATTGGAAGGAGAATTCGTAAGGTTATTTCATTGCACGATAACGCTAGGCATACATATACCCTGGCCCGTAACTAATCGGACACTTGAGAAATTTAAAATAAAAGAAAGTTTATATTATGTTTGCAAAATGAACCTATCACTCGCTAATTATTTACATTACAAAGAATCTTAAATTATATTGTCTTTTTAAGATCTTACTATAAAATCTATTTCAACAAACATTTTATTTAAAATTGACAAGCTATGTTGCTCTTCATATTCAATAAATATTATTGGTATTTGATTGGAAAATATATACTATCGTACTTCGCGTATTTTCTTAATATTGTATCTTTGGATTCTCACTTATTTTGATCGATTCAATGTAGTTCTTTTCGAAGAAAATTTCAAAATGAAGTAATGATTCCAATTTGGATCGAAAGCTTCATCACATCGAAAGAGAAATTATTTTTCACTGTAATATTCAATTTTATTACGAAGAAATAGCAAAAGCTTGTAAATACTGAGGGAAAGTATTTTGATCAGTTGATATTATCAGTTACTAGATAATAATAAATAATAAAAATTAATAAAAATTTGCAACGCAAAAATATCCATTACTTTTGTATACACCTGATATATTATTTCTAATCATAAACATAATATTATCTTATTTTTGTAATCAACAAAGATTTAGATGCTGTATTATGTGCATTAAACAAAAGTAAAATGTATTCACTACCATGCAAGCGTGAAAAAAGCAGAGTTCAACATTAATTTACTCACGATGCTTTTGGCATCCTTCGACGTTTTCCGGCCAATCACAGGACCTGGCTCTCTCGTTGTATAAAAGTCCACCTATGCAAAGCTGTTCGGTGGCTGTACCATTCCAACAGGTCCAGTACCTGGTGCAAGATGTTTCATGGCCAAAAATGCCATAGAGCCAGTCGCAATGTTCAGCCGGAATAGGTGGATTCGCTTGACGTTTTCCGTCGCAGTAGTTTGCTCTCCAAGGATAATCGCATCCCTCGGTTACGCCTCGATGTTTTCCAGCGAAAACAAGACCGTTTGGACAATCAAATAACTCTGGACGACCATTTACGCACTCCCAATAGCGATCACAGTATTCTATATCACCGACAACTCTGGATTTTGTTTGACAAGGGTCTTCTTGCTGTTGTTTCTGAGCATGCGATCCTGTAATAGCGAAGAAAGATGAATAGGGTGTGTTTCGGAAATAAGGTGCGACTTAAAATTATGTATAG